>OX359247.1:13724626-14324626 GCA_947179485.1 Allacma fusca | reverse complement strand
ATTTTTTTTTCAGAGTATTTTCAACAAGTTGTTATTATGATTGGAGCTAAACATAACAAACAGTAGAAAGCTAAACACGTTTGTAGCTATTAGTAATCAGAAGACACTTACGTAAGGGAAATTTCGTACTTCAGTATCACTCAATGATCCAGGAAGACCTTTTTTAACCCTAAGACTAAACCTTCCGCCATCTGCTCTAACAAAGCTTTGCTTCGCTTGAAACTTATCCGACATGGAAGACCTTGACATGGTGTTATCAGAATCGTAGGACGGTGGAGCAACCGGTGCTTGTTGGGTATTGATATTTCTTCGAATGCTGGAAAGTTTAGGAACAGGGCAATCATTTTAAATAAATTAATTCCTCTACCATATGTGCGTACATTACTAAATTGTCAGATTTTCCAGTTAGCACGCTTACTTGAATGCCCGGTTGAATTTGATTGATGATGGGTGTTCCGGCTTTAATTTTGCATTCTTTTTGGTACTATCCGTCGTGGTGACCCGACTTTGCATAGCATTCACTATGGATCTAGTCTCATCAAGAATTTTGAAAGTTTCATCATAAGGTGGAATAGGTTGAATGTCTGTAAAAGTATAAAAGTATCATGGGAAAAAGTTAGAACTGCTGTAACACACCGTATATAATATCTATAGATCTATTCGAATATGTATAACCTGGAACGTGAGCTGAAGCCTCCGTTGCCCATTTTTGTATCCAGTCATTATTATCAATCTGGCTTAATTGAATACTACTAGTTCTATCCTCTTGGACGAAACTACTGTCATCATCATCTAATGTATATGTTCCATTATCACTTTTGACATCACTTGTTGTTTGGTCGACAACAGGCTCAGGCTCAGGCTCAGGTTCAGGCTCCTCCGTAACTACATCTATTTTTTCCGGAATAATTTCGACCGGAGGAGGTAGAATTTCTTCAGGATTATCGTTGCAACAACTAGTACTGTCTTCCTCAGGATGTATTATGTCTTCCCCAGGGGCGTCATGGAAGTTAATTGTAAATGCGAGCGGTTTACAGTATTTAACACCTGGTGTAGTTGAAGAGGATGAGGTGGATTCTAAACTGGTATCTTTGGTTTCAACAACAGCTCCAGCTGCGGTGGGATTGCTTCCTTTAAACCAACGCATACAAAATATAAAATTATTAATGAAACATATAACTATGACCACCCATAAAGAAGCTATAATGCAATACTGCACAAATTTCCCCGTAAAAGCAAACCATGACATCACAATCCATAAAAACATCAATAGGTACACAAAGCCCAAATAAATACCCCATCAAAAGTTGTCCTTACCTAATAAATCATTATATTTTGGTATTTTACGCCCATCTTTCGTCTCTCCTGCTCCCTGTGCCACTGGCCACCAATGAGGAGTTCCATATAATTCACTCTTCCGGGAATTATTGTTGTACTCACCTAAATAATCAGCATATATAAAATTAAAGCACCCCATAAAATAAATTCCAACAAAAGCACACACCTAATAACCCATAAATAAAACATAAAATATAAACCCTTACTGCAAGACGAGGTAGATCCAGACGACGATTTGACATTATGATTACCACTACCATGTGGACTCTGTTCTTTAATGGGACTTGATGGAAACGAGCAAGACCACTGTCCACTATCCTCAGTTAAAGGTGGGGAAGCCGATGAATATTCATGAAGCTGTTGTTTTCGTTTCTAGAAAGAAACATTCAAATCACTTAATTACAACCTAATTTAAATTTACAAATCCTCCATCATTAGCACTCTAATTGTCACAGTTAAATCAAGTTCAGCGACTCTATAATCATAATCCTTTTCCAACTCACAGCCATGGATGATGAAGTTCCCATCGTTCCGAGTCTCTGATGAGACTTATTTTGTTGAAAAGCTTGAGGTGCATCATGATTATTCATTCTTTAGTCCCAATATATCCGATTTTTATCCTACTCTAAATGATACATACAATTAAACACCACGGACCCAAAATAACACCCAAGTTTAAACAAACAAACACGTTCCTCCACAACACACAATACTTTCATCCGCTGAATTCTCCCATTTAAAAAAATCCGCAGAAAAACGTTCCTTTCGCAAATGTAGGTTTTTTGGCAGGAGTTCAAGGACACATGTTTTTTCCTCTTCTGACAAATGCAAAAATAGTCTGTCGTCTTCACTCAGGACATTAGCGTGAATTTCATTCTTTGCGTCATTCGAGTTTTTTCAACTCCCTTAAATCTAGGTCACACTCAAGGCAAAATGAATTATAAATTCAAAAATATGAAATTACAAATGGTCATTACAGACGATTATCACTGAATGGTTATTCTTATTTAATTCCTATACTTTCCCGTTCAAACTCCTTCCCCACCATTCAAAATTACCTTCTCTCCCAAGGATCAGGATGAGTTCGACAGTACTGACTTACTCGTCCTTATAATTCCTACATTAACTACTCCACTGGGTTATTTCGTACATATATAATTAATTTATTAAATAACCAAACACTACAAAATACAGATCCTGTCTATTATGGGAGAGAGAGAGAGAGTATGCGAGTGAAGGTGTGAGTCCGAATACTTTGTAACCTCAACTAAGGTAAATTAAAAAAAAAAAGGGGAATAAATAATTAAAACTAAAGTGGGAGTGAAAGTGAGTCTGCACACGCCATGGCTCTAATACGTTAATTATTCCTAAAATTTAAAATTATCAATGTTGACTCTCGTGTAAACTCAAATGATAAATGAATGTTTGTATATATGTTAACAGGTGTTGGGAGATATTTTTATACATGCAACATTGAGTAGTCAATTGAGCGTTACGTCTCTTTTTCTCTATGACTCTCAAGGCGAAGATGAGAAATGAATGAGTTTTAACGTAAGTATAGGTACCTACACTTCTGGTCCCATGTCTTTTTCAACGTTTGTTCTAAACGGCAGCCCTATGTATCTGTCAAAGCACTAGGAGTAACAGAAGCTGTATATTTTAAAACGATACCTATAGATTTTAAAGGTGCATGTAAAACTTTGCATGTATAAGCATATATTTTTGTTTTGGATATGTCTCCCCTTCTTGTACTTAAAAACTCACTCATTTTATGTATGTATGCACGTGCACACGACAGTGCACACAGGGACGGACGGTGGCATTGCATTTACTTTTTTTTATGCGTTATCAACTTCATATAGTTACTCTCAAGCTGCTGAAACCCTTTATATACAGTTTATACTTTAAATACCAAGACCATATCCTTCATAGGAGTTTGGTCAGAGTTTTGGGTTTCTTCATGGGAAGATTTAGTAATTCTCTCTTTTGTACATGATTTTGTACATTTTTAGTCATGCTCTGCTTCCGCTCATGCCGTTAACTTATTACTGCTTGTCTCACATTTATAGCTTTGGGGATGATGTCACCCCAGGATCCTCCTTCGTATTTATTCTCATTATCTTTAAGGGTAATTATATATTTGTTGAGGAGCCAAAAAAGGAAAGGGGTATATTGCGATTGCTTGCTATATCTGCACATTTTTTTTACCACAAAATGTTAAAATAAATAATCTGCGGGATCCCCATATACTCTTGTGCGTCTCATTGTCAACTGTACTTACATAGCTGTGGGTTCAAGTGAAATGTACATACAGATATGAACGCTGTTGGTTTGGGACAACTGCAAAATACCATTAAATATCATACTATTATAGACCATTGTAATACCATTACTTACGGAGAGGAAAGCTCTGTGTTGGCATCTGACATACTTACTTGAGATTTCCAAAGCTGTTTTTTGGGATACATATTTAAAAATGGCTCAAACAATAATTGAGCAATGATACAACAAAGAAGAAAAAAATTATTGAAAGGAAACAAGACAAAATAAATTTATGGAAGTATGTGTAAACAAATATACTATATGTGACGTCTGAAAACAAAACTGCAGCCATAATAGTAAATTGGAATTGATATTGTTAATACAAGTATAAGACAAACAAGCAAAAATAAAATATTTTGAGCGGAAACAAGAGAAACATATTGCAGCCTTTGGTACGGTAACTGCATGGTACTACTAACATAGTATGGTCCTTGGAAAGGGACAAGCTATTGTTGGGCTTTTGCTTCTCTGCAGAATGCAGAGAATTTTTTAATCAGGATAACATAAAACTTGCGGATTTCAAAGTTTGTCAGATAAAGTGGATTTTAATGATGGTTATGATTTGTGAAGCGTTGCTTCTTGGGAATCTCTAAACGGTAGTAGTCTTGTCAGTGGTTTTGCCTGTGAAGGTTCAAGTGTACGCATACCATTTTTTCGTTTCCATTGGAAATTAAAATGTCATTAAGGTAGACTTAATATGTGGGGGTGATGTATGTATGTATGACTAGACCGTATATAGGGGTGTATAAAACTGTTTGGATAATGGAGCAGCAAGGGTTGTTTACCTCTCGGAGTGAATTTGTGTGTATGAAGTAGACAAACCGTGACATGAAGCCATTTTGGTGAGATGCAAAGTATATAATAACTTTATCAAGGGATTTCTGAAAGTTTCCTGATGAGTTTAATTATTATGAGTCGAGAGTCCCAGCATTTTTGAGCCTAAATAATGGCTCAAGTTTTTTGAAAAAGAAGCGTTAGATGTGATAGGAAAGCAGATTAAGGAGCCCCGTGGCTGGGCTAAAATTCATGATAATGATATTCTTTGCATGCAGAGTTGCACAGGCAGATACATTACATAGGAGGAAAAATTGATAACTGTAATATTTTTTATTGAATTGAGATTGAGTTATTATTGTGTATGTATATATTTACAGTGCAGTGAAGTTACTCGCTTATGGAGTAGGGTGCTGAACATTATGTGCTACTGATTTAAAATTAATAAGATGGAATACAGTAAGTATACCTAATGGAATGTTATTAGATTGATTATATAGTCACTAGTGTGATTTACTATGTACACAAGAAGGAGTAGAGGGACAATATCAGGGTAAGAGTTATATGATTGTGTATACTGGCTCAGCCATAATAATAAACGTGGGTGTTTGAAGATTGATTCAGTTTAACAACAAGTGGTTGAGAGCTGTACAACAATAGGTATTTATGTGTGTCCATGTATGGGAATTATTTATAGAGGGATAAGTTGATAATTCTATACATTGATGTCATGTTCATGGCCCAGTTGATTCATTCAATTATTATCATTATAATCGAAATTGATTATTTTGGCACGAGTTAACTTGCTAACTGCATCAACCCCAGTATTTATTTACGCTATGCACTTTTTCCAATCATATTATCTTATTATTAACTCAAGTATACTTCGTTATTTACATATTATAAGGGACGATCACAACATTTAACACTGAATCAGGCTGTGTATATCCATACAGTAACACACTGTAGCGTTAGTAACATCAACATCATTGAGTATAGAGTAGACACACACACACCAATTTAAGTGTTAGTATTAATTATTTATTTCTGGTAATGCTATTTTAGTGGAAGACATTGTTGATATAGGATTGGTAATTCCTTTGCGTTCCTTCTCTCCGTCCTCTCCTCTCAAAATTGTGATGAGTAAACTGAGTACATGTGCGAACAGATTTATTCCATGGTGTCATATTCAATTTTCTTTATCTTGAAGTAGCGATAACCAGCATAGCCACCGACGGTGCCAACTACAACCACGGCCAGGGTCATTCCCACTGCAAAGGGTACAGTGTCATCTCTTCTTCCAGCCTCCGATGGGCAACGAAATGCTATGAGAAATAAAATGTCAACATTTATTAGCGCTTACTTTCTCTCTCTCTCTCTCTCTCCTCCACTGTTCCTGTCTTATACTCTTAACACACTTTCCCCCAAAACCAAATGCAGCTTAAATCTGCAAATTTGCTAGTCTGTATGATACACAATTACTTATATAGTCATTATAAAAAATTACAAAACCCTAAAAATTAATTACAACTCATAATCATAATATAATAGGTATTTAAGTTGGACATTGTTAGGAGCTACTCTATGAAAGTCAAATATTAACTCATATTTAATAGCTCAATTATGAATGTAGCGATAATTATTCAGTGTGCAAAATATAATCATTACCATCTCCGAATTGTCGTTGGGTCATAGAAGCGAAAGGTTGAATTCGCACGTTTCGCAGCTGGAAGGTAACTCTGCTGACTTTTTTGCTATCTAAGATTTTAACTTCTGCTGGGTAAGAACAGCTATAGCTTCGTCCGATAGGCGTTAAGAAGAGTGTTAACGGGTCGTCGGTTCTGATGGAAACGATTGAATTTGGTGTGAATTCTTTCGAAGGGGCCTCGCCTATTACCAATAAAAAAAAGAGCATTTAAAATTTTCAGCCAACAAAAATTACTTCGAGAACTTTTTCCAGTTATTTTGCCCATTAATATTACGTACAGTAATTCGGGATTTTTTTTCCCTCGGAGTAAATTTGAAAAGTAAAAATTAAAATCATTAAAAGAGGGGAAATAAAATTTTCTTACTGTATAAATCGCCAAGTAGTTTATCGGAAGTATTGAAACTCAATTCGATCACATCCACGTACCAGGCATCAGAGACGCGAGACTAACCAAAGATAAAATGGAGCATGAAATCATTCCAATAAGTGCATAAGAAACCCTGGAATCTTCCATGTAGAGATAGATCTAGGGACAATGAATTCAATATCGACAGTGTAAGTACCTTCTGGAAATGCCAGCTCAAATGAAAAGAACTCCAGGAAATCGTAATTCGCGAGTCGAACCCATGACCACAGTTGCCCTTTGCATGCGCTGCCATGGGCAAACTGACCGTTGTCTTCTAGTATAAATTCACATGTAAAAATTGGTTACTGCTGTCATTTAAATGGACAAAGCTCCTTTTACAATAATTCGCTTTAATGATAGAGTGTAAACCTTATTTTGCTGTCTTTTTGGCTCTATGGTGATATCTACGTCCATACTGACCAAAACGCACGGGAGGCCATTATTTTTGTCGTTGTTTTCGTAAATTCGAAAAAAAGGAACGGGCTTTGATGTACCGTCTGACAAGGTAACAGGTTAAAAGTCCGAATTAAATTATCTTACAATGATGATCTTTACAATAGAGACAGCAATAAGTCGTCAGAAATACAAGATGGTTGAGATGAAGTGAATCCTTTATACTTAATCTAATTTAGTCGGAATATTTTTTCTTCTAAGTACTTTACCTTCATTTCGAAAGACTTCAGCTTCCTCGTTGTCTTCGTCGTCCGACTGTAAAAAAAATAAGAAAATACATTAATGTAGGAAATGATCACGAATGCACCCGCCCATTCTCTGTAAATGCAGTGTGAAAATGCATGGTTGTAAAGTTCAAGTGGTTTATATTAATGATGTTCAGCTCACCTGTGCATTACTTGATATTGCTAGTGTGCATACAATGAATGCATAAATTATGGCACCAATATTCCAGGAGTAATTCATTATTAAATATTTATTCTGTCTGACTTTTCCTACTATGAAACTTTCGCTGTGAGCTGTTAGCCCAGGACACAAGATGTGAAGATTCTTGAGGGAAGTACTCACTCCACAATCTGTAAGTTAACTTCTTATTTTGTGGACCTAAACAGTATGGAAACTACAGAGGAAGTTTTCCAAATCTCACGTGTACATTGACAAGAGAATATGAATTCAATTATTACCTACTTTAATTGAAGGCGCAAATTATATTTGCGAAAAAATAGCAACGTGCAAGATTTGTATGATTCTCAAAGAGTTTCACTATTATCGATTTACTCCAGAGCTACATTGGACTTCTGTACATGCGCGTACATACTTATAAAGTAAAAATTTCGACGCTATGGGGCTAGGTGAGAAGGTATGTATACAATTATATACACATTCATACAAGGGAGTGAATGCGGATGCTTCGTTGGATATGTATATGTATATAGACAGCATACACTTATAATAGTTGTGATTAGCATTCATTTAGCTTGACTATAGACGTAAAAACAAAGGTTTGGGAAATGACACATGTAGTGCAATTTTATTCACTTGGATAAAGTACAGATACTTATATATGCGTAAAATCCTAAATATTTCTGAAAGCGCATATACGTATACATACAATTTATACTTTACATATAGTTGCAACAAAAGGAAAAATAAGATGATTGAGACAAGATTCACGCTATCATCTATTCAGTCATTTATCCATATACTATTTCACTGGCTCAATAATGTCTTGTAAAAGTTATAGTCTTGCTCCAAGAAGGTACATAAGATGCATCGTTCCACCTAAAAAAATAAACAGGATGAAAGAGTGTTAGTTTCAGTGTGAATAAACCTATGTACGCCAAAGAAAGTAAATTTCATGAATAATACGAGGTTACCATAAGTCAAATAAACAACTGAAAGGCTTACACTTGCAGGTAAGTTCTCAAGAACTGTATTAACAGCCACCGAAGCAGCTCGATCCGGAGGGTACCCGTAAATACCAGTAGAAATACAAGGAATAGCCTGGAAAGTAGAGCAAACAAACAACTCATTAAAATGCGATGCAGTCACCAATCCAAGCCCTGCAACACTTCCTCCAAAAATACTTACAAATTAGTCGCAAGGAAGTACAACCCCAGGCAATTAATTAAGCATCCTTAATGACAACAAGTTAGAATCAATATGCTAATTAGCCTAAACGCGTACGAAAGCAAGACAATAATATCATTTTCTTCTTTGAACACATTCTCACACTCAGATATATACATATCTTGTCACTTACAACACTGGAAATATTTTTCTCCTCGCAAAGTTTCAAAATTGACTTATATGTATCTTGTAGCTGTTGAGGTTTCTCCCCCATGGGTCCAACAGCATGTATGACATCTAGATATTCAAATAATAATTTCACTTTCAGTATCCGCTCAAACTGCTCACATAAAACATAAGCCCCCAAAACCCACTCACTCACTCATTATAATTACCATCAAACAAAAATGTAAACCTCACATCTTGCTGGAAGACGATATCCACCCGTGATGACTGCACTTCCTGTCTGACAACCGCCCAAAGTGTTACACTCAGTTTGCAACTCTGTCCTTCCCGCTGCGTTGAAAATTGATCCGCACACTATTCAACAAACAATTAAAAAATAATAACACAGCTCTTCATAATAACCTACTATTTACTTATCTTTCAAGTAACTCATAAACATTTAACATTCACACACATTTTTAAAAACAATAACGTTTCATGTACTGTACCTCCTCCTCCAGCAGCCAACTGAGAGTTCGCAGCATTGACAATTGCATCAATCTCCAGCTTCGTAATGTCACCCCTCCAAAGGTACACCCTCTCATAAGTTTCGGCTGTAGCAAAAAAAAAAAAAAACATTCACAATTTAATTTCCAACAAAACTACACAAATGTCCTTCCTCTCTAAAATAATTTATTACAACAACTATACTACCACACAAACTTACGAAACTCCTGCATTGTTCGTGGTCCCGTCTGAAACTTAGCAATCTTGTCCAACTCCACAAACCCCTCATTTTTATAATGAGCTCTTTTCTCCACAAATGACATCGCCAAAAACTTCTGCTTGGCCGTCTCGAACGACATTTTTCTCAACCTTAAAAAGAATTCCTTATTTTTAACAAGACCTTAAGAACAATTTCCAGAGGCTCCAGAGGTATATACATACAAGCCTCTGAAAGGAAACAATTACGCAAGAATTAAACCAGTTCTTCAATTCAAACGTCACCACAAAAAGCAACTACCATCACCATTAATAAAGTTCCCATCAACTGACAGTACCTCCAAAATTAAGAACAAAACTGACCAAAAACAACAGCACACAAAATATAAAGCGAAATTCATTACTCACATTTAACTGGTCTTTTTTTCAGAATTACCAGTTACCCGTATAATATCAAACGAAACAAACGGCAACGTCGGTGTTTATAATCACATGGATTTACATAAATTATTTATTACAGAATAGACTAGATTAATTACTTGAATTTGATTGTTTAGTCCGTTGATTTTTTTTTTGACACACAGTATCTGCCGCTAGCCTTAAATATACTACTAGATGCTGTAAAAATAAAAACCGCCGCCCACACGTTTGTGGATGTAGATCCAAAAGTGTAACTCTGAGAGTGCTGAGAATGTATACCAAACGGCAAGATTCGCGGCATATAAGCATACCTCGATGAGTTATATTCACGCTGTCTCCGCTTTCACACATGTACTTCCTAAACGCATGATGTAATGTACCGCAACATAACTCCTGAATTCATACCTAGACATGCTTCTAAGATGTACACCGGAGAGCATATTCGACTGTGGTATACGTAATTATACGTTCCAACGGTATGTATGAATGCACTTTTAGAGGCTCACTGGCAATAATAAGATAGCTTACTAAAACCACGTATTCAATTTGTTCATTACTCAGAATTTTATTACACACACAAAAGTAAATTGTATACAATTGTTACTTTACCAAAGTATTATCTACAGAAACCTCAAATGGGGAAGTAATCCGTACTTCGTTGGAGTCTTAGTCGTTCCTAAATGCTTGCAGGATACTGCGGATGGCCCGATGGGTTGATTTGAATCCCTTAAGTTGATCAAGGTATGGATTGTACCCTTCATTGACTTTGTCCTCGTATTTTCTACGAAGACTTATTCGTGACTTTTGCTACAACCGCTAGAAAATATATACCTTAAATGAGCTGAGATCAGGAAAGAGATTGGTCAGAATGATTTAAACGCGGAAGGCGAAGTAATTTAATTTAATAGTGGATTATCACAATATTTTTACCGAGTGCAATTCCAATCGATTCTGGGGAATTGCTTTCCTAGGGTTGATCTCACAACAAACATTGTCGGAACCAGCAGTGTCGATTTCTTTTAACCTGCGTAGGAAAGAATGTTAAATCCTGAGCATGCCTGTTATTATACAGATAATATTAACTGGCTGACCTTGTCATTAATCTCTTTCCACTAAGAGTGAACTCTCTCGATTCCTCAATTCAGTTCAAAGACCCTCCATTACAACTATCATTTACAACAACAATGATTAACACAACAAAAATAATTTAGGAACAATTATCATTTTAAATGTCAACTTAAAAGAGTAATGTGTACATTATTTTCATACACTGCTCTTGTCAGGTGCCATCTAGTATAATAGGTCGCTCCGCTGGGAGTTGATAAGATGATACTGTATTGATTCGAAATTATTTTACATTACCTCCCGGGATTGTTGCTAAACAGTAACAGAATTGGGTGGAGTGACTGTGGAAGGAGGATCCAGATGGTTATCATTGAGCTGAAATAGAAAATAGTGTATAGGATAACTTTAACAACCACCCGTGAAGATGGTAATATATGTACATATTATTTCCTAATGCATATTATTTAATGAGAGCAAAATAAAATTGTGAAACCTTATCAGCTAGTAATTTCTCCAACTCCGATGATAAAATTATTGGACCTAAATAATTGGTCCTTTCGTTTTCGTCTGTAAAAGCAAATAGCTTGTTGTTTTCAGCCATTATACCGTGATGATGGTAAGACAAAAATTAGTACTGTACTACACAACCAAAGCGTGCGTTGAATTAAGTGGCCATGTTGAAAAGCTGATTCATTCGTGAGGCTGATTGTGAGACCGTTACAATTTTGCATATGCATTGTGTAGCTGATCAATGTATATTCTGCAGAAGCACTATGTGATACATTTGGAAGTATAGACCCGCGAGGTATGCTCCGCAGATAGTCACAATGAAGCATGATCAAGTATACTTGCAATTCAGGTATGCTTGCAGAGGGTATGATGATGTACACTTTAATATGCATCTAGCATTGTGTGGGCGGAGCCGAACGAGAGTTGTTGAAGTTAAAAAAATCGCCGAACCGAAGATCCAAGGTTTTGAATTCTGGCGCTGATAAATCAATTCAAGGAACTTTAGAGCCGTTAAGCATGCGTTCAGAGCTTGCTTTGGGCTGGACTTGAGAGAGAGGCCGGTAGATGTCCATGGAGAGATTTTGGAAAGCTCTACCCATTTTTTATGTATTCACTTGGTCCACACTTGGGTCTCTGACGTCAAAAATGTATTCTCTCTGACTACTCTCATTAGTCTCAATGTTAGTAAGCTGCTCTTTGAAACTCATCTCATTTCATATACTTACGTATGCATTTGTGGTGAGAGAAGAGATATTATTAAAATCTGCAAAAAACTGGGTGTACAGAATTTAAAGTGCAAAAATAAAAATAATTAAAAAACCAAGTCCTACATAGGAACTTCCCGGAGGTTGATATCAATCTGCAAGAAATTATTCCTCTCTCACATGTGATGGGCTGTGAAATAATATAGTTTTGAGGAAAAGTTAAAGTAATGTTTACGCGTGTGGGTGTAGGTTTATTGAAATTCCATTCTGTGTTACTTCAGAATTTTGAATATTAATTAATCACTTGACTTGGGATTGAGAAGTGTGGCAGCGCGATTGAAGACTCGAGGTGACGAAAAATGTGAGAAGTTGCGAACAGAAAATAACAATCCTTTTGGTTTCCATTATACTTCACACTTTGCCTTTACCGCCCGCTCCATTTTAGTCGCTTTGGAAGAGAGAGAGAGAAAAAAAACAAAACAAAAACACAAGAAAAAATTACGAAAATCCGGATTGTTTTGGGTGATCGTTCCATTTATAGAGGAATAGGATACTCTTGAGAAACAAGTGAGGGAGAGATGCATCAGAAGACTCCGATTTGAAAGCCAGTATCAATGATAACAAAAAGCTGTTGGATCTAATGATTTTGTAATCTCTGTGAAATCATACACACTTTCTATAAGGATAATTAATTGCACGACAACCAATATAACTGTAGATATACGTATCTGTACTTGGGTTATGAACCTACACCAATTGTTAGTTTTTACAAAAGGTGTGTTTATAAAATAGAATGTTACTTGCTGTAGTATGAACTTTTGATTTTTTTTAAATGCCAGTACTGTGCTAATAGTTTATAACATCTACTCTACTTACACTACTATACTGTGTACTACACCAACACCTCACTTGGACTTCTCGTCGGATTGTTTACCAATTTTTTTTTTCCTGAAAAACATCAAGGCCACCCATTCAAGGAGTCAGCTTGTTTTTAACAATTGAACAAGAAAATGTCCAGTATGAGAACAACGTTGCAGACAGTTCCAGAATCCTTACCAGCCGATCATATTACTAATAGTTCTGGGAAGGTAATTGAATTTTAAAATGTCATTTTTTTATACTAATTACCAATTTTTTATTATAATGTAGACCCGTCTTTGTTTTATATTTACTGATTCGTCAAATTAATGCCGAAGTATACTTCCAGCAACTCTCACCAAAGCAAGGGAGTCCTTGTGGGGATATTATCGGGGCATCGGTTGATTGTGAAATAGAACAAAAGATAGTATGGGATGGGTCCTTCCGAATTTGCTTGCACTCGGACAGACGCCAGTCCTTTGGAGTTGGGCTTTTCTTCAAATCTGTTAAAGTTGGGCCTTTACTACCGCCAAACTAGTACCTGCTGTTTTTTTCCGATTTCCTCTCGAGCCCTTTGACTCATTGATACCTCTGACAAATTTGTGGACAGTGCTGAAATTGTTTTATGTAAAGTTAATTCAAATTATTCTTGAAAATCTTATGAGCAGACATTCAAGTGTCTGCTCTTTGAGAGTATATCTGTATCATTGGGGATCAAATCAACTTCCCCCGAAACTAATTTACATTTGCTGTTTATCAGTAGGTTTTAAATTCGGTACAGTTGCAGAATTTTAATTCACCGGCTGCGCACATTTTTGGAGTACTCAGAATTATATATTCTCAAAGTATTTAGATTGTCGTGTTTCAGCTCTGACTCTAGTCTAATTTGTTATTTTTCCCAGCAAAGAGTTTTAAGTTTGAGTAGAAACCGGAATGTATATTTCTCATATTGCTTTGGTATTTCATTTAAATAAATACCTTAGAGCTATATATAATTATGCTTTTAGATACTACATAGGAGACATGGCAAGTTACACAAGGTTGTAAACATTGAGCCGGAACGTCGTGTATAGTGATACTGTTTGCGTAAATGTGTTGGTTCTCGTTGTATGGAAGCTGAAAAAATTGCAAGATATTGACCTATTTATTGGTTGGGGATTTTGAGTGCCAACTTGATGAGTTGATTGCATTGCTCTCTTTTTCTCTCTCCCTCTCTCTCATGGTATACATTTTAGCAAGAGATACAGTCCGCACCAGCAAGTACTGGTTGGAGATACACCTCTCAGATTTGGCATTGCTCTTGGTCGCTCTCATGACATTTTCTCGTCGTCTGTCCTGATACTAATAAATTTAACTATCTAGTATATGTGCAAGTGCTATGCCACTAACTAACACATGCTCACTGGAAATTTAGTTACTCCAAAGAGTTATTCCTTCATATACACAGTTCTACCGCATAACCCTAATACACTTTACTTGTGTGGAGTATATATAGATGTATGTTTGCTGCACACCTGCATTACCGATATCTGTAGGAATTTCTCCGAGGATTAATAATTCCTACGGATGTAAATTTGTACAAGTTCTCAGATTACGTTAGTATCCTACTCTATGGCTAGAAGGCATACACAAGTAGACTTTTATTGTGGATCTTTATATATGCACAGTAGTAAATTCTCTGGGAGAAGGTATCTCGTGGAAAAATATACTTTGTTCTCTCACAATGAAAATCATGGAGTTTAGTAGTGTGCAAACGGAAGGGAAAATCATGCTCACATTAAAATTCATGTGATGACCCATGAGAGATAAGTACGTTAGGACTAACAATAAGTTACAAGTACAGTAGAGAATTTGTTTGAGAAAAAAATATTTAAGCGGTTGTGCATAGCGCACAGAAGTTAGTTAACGAGCATTAAAGCTTCTGTAAATATCCAGCAGCCGTGTGTATTAGTAAATGAAGAGGAAATGAACGTGCACATGCGTTTCCACTGAATAAAGATTTTGAAGCATAAATTGGGAACAGTACTGTTACACATTCTGTAATATTGCATCCATTCCGTTTTTTGTGAGCATGCGTTATTTCCGATGAAAAAGGTAGGGTAAGTATTTGGTGAATCCCTTGCAACCAGAAAAGCCTTCCTTTCCTATTATGCCCTTCCAGCGCCAGAGTACTGGCATCATCTCCGAACCACACAAGAACAATCTTTAAGGAAAGGCTGAAAATGACACAAAATTTCCATGAAATATTCTCCTCAAGTATTTCTTCTTCCGAATAACGTTATAACGTCAGCCCTTCCAAAAATAATTCCTTTAACATCTGTAATTCCATTAAATAAGTATATATAAATGTGAGCAAGAACAATGTAACTGTTATAAACGGTGCTTCGTTCTTTTATTTTCCAAAAATTCAGTTTCATCAGCATCAACATCATCTTCGTCTCTCTCTCTTCTCTAACATCGTAACAAAGAAAATCTATAACCTCAATATAGTTGAACATTTCGTCAGAAGTTTACATCAATTCCATAACCTCAGACTAGTTAAACAACTGATTTAGAACTGAAGTGCGGAAAAACTCTGACGTCAAAGATTTCTAAAAAGTCATGTTCATTTTGTACAACGAATAAGAAAATATTGTCTTGTGCTCGCTCTCACTGCACTCTTTATCTTATGTCTACATCCTCGATAATGCTTTTGTACTCCAAGTGATTCTTGTGATTATAAATAAGCTACCTACTTGCTACAATCTACTATACTGTATACAAGAGTAACTATAGATTTATGAATGTGATACTAATTCTCACTTGTATGATGTTAATACATGTTGGACAAGTTACTATGATTTAAACATTGAAATATGAGGCATCCAAGGAAGGTAAAAATGTTAATTTCTCTTATTGGATAAAATGTCAAATCGTTTTTATAGAGTCACTCCTCTCTCCCGTGCATTTTGGTGCGCCTATTTAAAGGTTAGATTTCCCAGACTGATCTATTATTATAGGAGAGGTAGTATCACTGGGTGAGGATGCGTTTCACAAGTTGACAGCTAGGAAACCAATGCAGTATCTATACTATAGTTTTGACCTACATTGTTTTCATTGGACTTATTGTCAGTAGCAGTTTTTGGATATTGAGGACAATTCCATAGAAACGCTTATTATATCTTTCATCTACACAATTTACTGTCTACCTTTTTGTAAATGCACTCTGGAATTATGCACTTTGCCTGGAAAACTTTTACCTGAGAACTTTTTTCCGAACTATTTTTTTTTTCATAGATTATTTACAAGATATATAGTTATGACCTGCTATGAAAGTTTATTCTCCGAGTTCTCCAGAATTTGGAAGAAATATGGGCTGGTCATAGTGTCGACAGTACACCAGGTAGATAAGATAGGTAATGATAGGTACATGCCTATGTAAGGATAGGCTCATTTTATGTCAGTATCTCCCTTTTTAGGCGGAGAATTGAATGAAATTGTAATTATTTAAAGTTCATTTAGTGAAACCCTCCAGGTAGAAAATATTCTGAAAGAAACAAAAATCCAGAAAGGAAACAATATCCTGAAAGAAGAAAAAATTCTCTTACTAATTTATCAAAAAGCTGATTTCAAAAGTACGTAAATAATTTGGATATACCTGAATGGGCCCTAGTTGGTTTACAATGGCAGTGGTGGAAGAGGAAGACATGTGTGGAAAAAAATATGTAAAAATCCCATTCTGCTTGATACTGGGGTTTCAGTAAATTATCAATGGACGGAAATTCGAAATTGTAAACAATAGCGCCAAATCAATGGAGTAACAATTACATTTTGCAAAAGCGTAAATTGTTAAACATCACTGAAGGCTATATATATGACTGTCTGTTGTGATTATATAGGAGAGGGAAGTAGCGAAAGTACATACGAAAAGGTGTATTCTTGATGGGGGTTAGAGTTTTCGACTGATACTGAATCCACTGAATCTGGTGATGAAGAACACCACCAGAGAGAAGAATACTTGTAACTTGTAGTATACTGTGTATGTAGGTATATATTATAGAGTAAGAAAGATGAGGATGAGGATGATGAAAAGAAAAAAAAATTGACAAACTAACTCTGATGCAAGTTGACTGACCGTGCATAATCAGAGTAGTACTAGTCAGTAGACTGTAATAACCACAGAGGAAGATACAGAGAAGTACCAAAGTACAAAAATCGTAGGGATAAAAAGGGTTTGGTTTTCAAGCGCATTAGGGGGAGCAAAACCCCCTGAAGTAAAGTTCGTCCCTACTATTGTTACCATCTCTGGTATGCATACATGAGAGATAATCAACCCTTTTAAAAGTAAAGATAGCTATAGTTTGGTATGAACCATGTCAGCATCCGCAGCAGAGCGGCTGAATTCCATATACAAACATACGAAAAAAAAAGTTTCATGCTTGCCTTTGCCTTCCTTTTTCCAACTGACTATTGTAGACTTTAATAGCCTATACCGTATATATACCGTACCCCTAAAAAGTTTTGTAACACACCTGTTTATCACACACCTACATTTTTTTCCCTATCCTTCTCTCTTTTTCTCTCTCTCTCTCTCTCACTCAGCCTGTCTGTAAAAGCTAAAGCTATATACGAGTACAGAGAGAATGCAAGTTGTAAAGTAAGTAGTAGTGTAACTAATAGATGAAAATTTTTTAAACCTTCTTCTCCATATTGGATTTTTACAGTATTTATTTTAAAATATTAGTCACTGTGTTAAATTTAAGAGTGTACAGATCAGTTTACGACGGCACTGTGTATACCTTCACGTTTGATAGGAGATTGTTTTTTGATAATTTCTATTTAATTTACTGCATTTGCTAACATCACTGATTATTATTTTATATATATTCTCATTCCCTGACATAACTTTTTGACGGCACAATTTTACCACCACCACTACGACTAAAATTACTACTTCAGTCTTCAGTTGTACGACTTGCTTTGAGATACAGTTATTTTTCAAAGTTAAAGGACTGTTTCAAGTGAAATGTGGATTAAATGGAGTGTAATAATGGGATAATTCTCAATGGTTTTAAACCACCACTTCCTGCTCTCTCAAATGTTGGATTCAGTATTCAGAAAGTAAATTACTTTTTATTTTATTTTATTTTCTTTCATTTTGGGTCTTTATAATTTCCAATGTGTCCTTCTTCTAACATTTCCTTTAACCCTCGGTCATTATTTTACTTTAATAAGCTACTTGTACAGTGGATCTTGGTGAGGAGGTCACTAACTAGTTCCATCTTCGGAGAGTTGCTGTTTGTAGTCATTGCGACATGACGGGTGTGTGTGGAACGTAGGATGCGGATTGTGGACGGATTGGTTAATATTTAATGGGATTTTAGCTTAGAAATGTGTTCCTGAGAAGTGTAGAGATTTTCATGAAAGTAATTCTATAAATCTTAATAATGACTATGTAAGAATAAAGTATTGTGACCGGGATTTAAAATGATGGCTTGTCAAGGTAAAGTGACTCAGAATTGTGAATAATAACTAATCCTATTTTTCTGTCTTTTTATTCCTTCATAGGGTGAAGTATGCAGTGTGAATGTAAGCGGAAGAGCAGGGACGGGAAGAAGTTCCCGTTCAGGCGAAGAACCTCACATAGGGAAATATCGTCTGCTTAAAACAATCGGGAAAGGGAACTTCGCGAAAGTTAAATTGGCCAAACATATACCGACGGGAAAAGAGGTGCGTTTTTTGTTACCAATTTGTAGTCGTTATCACCATGGAGTGAGCCGTAATTGGGACTTTGGTGATGGCTGCAATAAATTGTGAGTTTTTGTTGCTAAAAATAGTCGTGTATAATGGTCTTACAGGTGGCTATAAAGATTATTGACAAGACTCAGTTAAATCCTGGAAGTTTACAAAAATTGTTTCGTGAAGTTCGCATTATGAAGATGCTCGACCATCCTAATATTGGTAAGTGGACATAACGATGAGAATTTCAAGGTTATCAGTCAAAAGAAATAAAGGAGTGAAGTAATAGGGAAGAGAGTGAAATAATGATTCGTGGGATTTATTTGTCTCTGCAGTTAAATTATTCCAAGTAATTGAAACGGAGAAAACATTGTATTTGGTTATGGAGTATGCTAGTGGTGGTGAAGTATTCGATTACCTGGTTCTTCACGGTCGCATGAAGGAAAAGGAAGCCAGAGCAAAGTTTCGTCAGGTAAACAAATATGAATAATAACTGTTATTGTAGGGTTCGGTGGAGAAACGCGAAGTATTGTTATTGTGAAAAGTCATGAAATCATTACTATTTTTTATTACTGACGTCACAGATGGTGGGGGTATTGAGCAGATTTCAAACATGAGCTTCCAATTCCGAGCTAATGTGTCTTAAGAATCGTTATGATTGTTTTTTTACAGATCGTTTCGGCTGTTCAGTACTGTCATCAGAAAAAAATCATACATAGGGATTTAAAAGCTGAGAATCTGTTGCTGGACTCCGAAATGAACATAAAGATTGCGGATTTTGGTTTTTCAAATGAATTTACTCCTGGAAATAAGTTGGATACATTTTGTGGTAGTCCACCTTATGCGGCTCCTGAATTATTTCAAGGTAGGTGGGAAATATGTAGTCGTCGAGTAGTTAACTTCAATTATTTCGGATTTTTATTTCTCTGGGGGGACATAGACAAAGTAAAGAGCTGATAAATAATGGCAGGGTTTTAAATTGATTAGGTAAAAAGTACGATGGTCCAGAAGTTGATGTGTGGAGTTTAGGTGTAATTCTATACACACTAGTCAGTGGTTCACTTCCATTTGATGGGACAACGTTGAGAGAGCTACGAGAGCGTGTTCTTCGGGGGAAGTATCGTATTCCTTTCTACATGTCTACAGATTGTGAAAATTTACTCAAAAAGTTCTTAGTTCTAAATCCGCAGAAGAGAGCTAGTTTGGAGGTAAGTTTATATTTGCATTCGAGACGCTTTCAACTTCACTCACGAGTTATTTTTCCGTTTATTTTACAGATACTTAT
This sequence comes from Allacma fusca, assembly GCA_947179485.1. Classification (NCBI taxonomy): domain Eukaryota; kingdom Metazoa; phylum Arthropoda; class Collembola; order Symphypleona; family Sminthuridae; genus Allacma; species Allacma fusca. Next base: position 14,304,608 of record OX359247.1, on the reverse strand, counting down.
GTTATTCTATTGATTTTTGTTTACATAAAACTCGTTGCCCAAGATAGTATAGGATTCTTAATACTTTGAAGCTTTTAATGAGTATTAAAACGTAATAGAAGAGATCAAAAATTTTAACTTTTTTATGTTGCAATTCGCAGACAATAATGAAAGATAAATGGATGAATATGGCATACGAAGATGACGAACTCAAACCCTATATTGAACCTGAACCCGAATTCAATGATCTTAGGAGGATGGGTAAAGAATGAATATAATATAAAAAAAAATATATTTATTTCGGCTGAGTTTATCTGGAAAATTGTAATGTGGTTTATTTTAGGTAAAAATTGTATGTGGGTCACGTGTTTAACATGTTAGGGTTCTTTTTGTATCATTACAGAGATACTGACGGGGATGGGCTATGGGAAAACCGATATTGAGGAGAGTCTTAAAACACAAAAGTATGATGATATCTTTGCTACTTATTTATTACTGGGAAGAAGGACCTCTGATGTAAGTGTATTTCATTGAACTTATCGCTTCTTCAATGTAGAGGAATAGATTATATTTTACTCAAACTAACGAACATAAATTGGGTGCATGGGGGGATTTTTGAAAATGTGCTAAAGATAGTTGTACTAAGTGAGTGATGAATGGTGTGCAGTTGGAATCGGATGGAAGTCGTAGCGGTTCGAGCCTATCCCTACGGAATATAGTTGGAGGAATTGGACCTGGTAATGCAGCCCAACCTTCAACACCTTCCCAGCAGACAGGCAATTCAAATCAAGGATCAGGTACAAGTCCAGCCCATCGTGGTGTAAGCAGATCAATTTCAGCTTCAAATTCATCCAAAACATCAAGAAGGGCTTCATCAGGTGCTGAGACTTTACGTGAGTCTCGCTTTTGCTACTCTTTGCACGAGACTCATTTTTTATACTTTCTGTGCTACGTCTGTTTCTTAACTACACTTCATATCAGTTGTCTTTTCCTCGTCTGCACTACAATGTTTTGCTTTTTTCGTCCAAGCAGTCCGCTTGCGCTACATAAATTGCTGTAAAATTTAATTATTATATTTATTTACTGTTTTACTAGGTGTAACAAATATCCCGACTACTACAGCATCAACAACAACCTCCGGACAGCAGTCACAGAACAATACAAAAGAAAATATTCCATCAACCAATTTCAAAAGACAGAATACCGTAGACTCTGCAACAATTAAGGAAACTCGACTCAATCGACCAAATTCATCGATTAACAATAAGAATAATAACAACACCACAACTGCTAGTAATAACCATGAGTCATCTTCGAGTACTAATCAGACAGGTATTTTTCAAATAATGTAGGCTAAATGCATAAACGCTCTTTCCTACTATACCGCTGCTTCTGCATTGCATGCTCCTGCCAATGTCAGCCCTGTAAACCTCAACCTTCAGACCTTTTTTAAGTTGGTACCAGAGAGCCGGCTTGCAAGGCCCCTGGTCCATTTTTATTAAATGCTACTACAACAGCAACAACAAAATCAAGATTCAAATAAAAGATTGTCTTGATTCTGTAGTCGTGTTGAAGTAGCTAGGTAGTTTTATAGTACTTGTAGAACAATTTGCTTACTATTTATTTTTCCACCATGCTAAAGGTCATCAACCCATTTCTTCAGCAACAGCCTCACCTAAACCACGTGGTATTACAAAATCGAATACAATGTCTGGTGCAGGACGGAGTGCAAGTGGCGGTGGAAGCGGTGCAAGTGGAGGAGGCGGCGGGTCCGTCAGCAGACGATCTACACTTACCTATGATAAGAATAATGATCCCAAAATTTTGGATACTTTGACCAGCGGAAATAATCAAAATAGGTGAGTTTGCATTTATAAATAATAGCTGTATGTGTTAGTTAGGCGTTCGCCAATTAGTAGTTGGAACCAATGGTCCTGATTCATTGCCAAAAAACCGTTATTTCCAAGAAATGTATTGAGCATGTATAATGAATGCAAATATGTTACGATTACTAATTTTATTGTGTTCGACGTCATGTATGCTGTGCAGTATTTGATTCATGATTACATTACGTTTTTAAACCCCATATACAGCTTGGTGGTGGAAAGGAAAGGTCATGTTAAGTCTGCTTCAATGTCATCTGGTAGAACTAATAGTAATAGTGCTAATAACGAGTCTTCTGCTGACACCAACAACGAACAAAGGTAGCTGAATTGCTTTCCTACTCTCTTTTTTATTAACACTTTAATAATACTTCATACTTGAACTAACGATACTTACAACTTTACTTATTAACGAGTGTTTATCATGTTTGTGCATCTAAATTAACATTGTAGAAGAGTTGTCATACTGTATTAACCTGTCGTAATTTCTAACTCCCAAGTGTAACTAACTTGTCACAGCTACCCTCCTCATGACTTCCTAATTGGATTCTTTATGAGACTGTTGACATCCTCTGATATTTTCATGTAATTCTCCTTGTGCTTGTAAAAACTTAATGGAAGTCCGAAATAGCATTTTCCCTGAGCATTAATGCAGCTAAAGCAACTCTGCTAGCTTTTAGAGAGATGCTTTCAGAATCTCAGGTTGAGTGTGAAACCTAATTTAAGTCTGTTTTAAATGTTTAATTGCATCTATCCTCTGTAGCAAGAGCATCTGTTTTCTATTTCTGTAATACTCCTCACCGCAAATTCTCTCTACGATTCTGAAGGGCTGCTTTTTCTGAGAATATCTAGTTTTTATTTTCTGCATAATAAGTTTATCAGATCCCTGGAAACTCGGGCTGATTTGAGATGGAGACGTTGTAAATGTCAGTTTTTCGTATATTTTGAGGAATGTTTCACGCTGTTTTCGGTACACTTTGCAGCAGAACATTAAAAATTTAAATGCTTTTTATCCTATGACCGGTATGTATACACTCCTTTCCGTCTGAAAATCGGGGCTTCAAAACCCGAAGTTATGACAACGTAGGATATGAAGGATACCTTGGTGTTCCATCCGTATAGGAGAGAAAAGATAAGCTCTAGGCTTCAAGTGAACTGCCTGCGGTTACGTAAAGTCTGAAACCCAAAAGACGTTTTAACGGATTCTCTGGGTCTGCATCCATCCCTGGTCGATGTGAATGATTCTGCAGGAATCTCTCATTTTATCGGGTGTGGCGAAGAATCTACATAGGTTTTGAAGCTTATTTTCTCCGAATTTTCTGGATCTCTATCCCTGTATTTCATACATGGAACTAGCTTTCTATTACCATGCAGTATACATGGCTTGTACTCTATTCACGCATGCTGCACTGCACTTCCCGGCTGGTTGAGCTTATTTGATGGATATGAATCATCTAGGTCCTATAAGGCTCAATGTACGAGCTTATCCTGCCTTTGTGCTGTTGAGAATTAAATCCTGTGCTAGCTCTTGTGTAATCTCATGTAATTTCTTTTGCTATAGCACTAAAAAGTGCCGATACATGTGTACTACTTACTTATGAATTTGTATATTTGAAACCTAATGATTTTATTCAAGCACTGCACTGGCTGAAGGTTAAGACTCTAGCCAATTGTGTGACCTAATTCGAGTAGTACCGTGCTACTATCACGCTTAATCTTAAGTTTTGAGAAGGAGAACAGAACTTGATATTTGAAATGGTTGATAATCCTTGTGAAGTATACTTATATGTAGTACTTGCACTAGCTTTTGTTCACCGACCCACAGCGAATATGACTTGATTTGCGAGAACGTCAGTACTGAATCGGATAAGGAATAACCTGTTCAGGCATTCATGATGTAAGCGTTAAGCACGTACATAGACTTGGAGTATCTTTTCTTTGCACAGTGTGGCAAACACAAATACCCTTGGAGTTATTTGTAACTATCTTATTGCTTATAAGTCAGAGTATGTACTTTTATGTACACTTGCAAACAATTTAATGAGAGAATTCTATCGACTGTTTGCTCACTTTTTTACCATTGTAAAAGCATGAACCATGAGATGAGATGGTATCTTAAGAGGAAAGAATTTCTTTATTACATGAAAATGTGATTTTCAGTGTTGCAAGGTTTGTCATGTATGTGTTCACATAATAGCTATGCGCATCCATGGTATATGTTGTAGTGACACATTAGGACTTTTTTCTGAATTCTTCGAAAATCAATTCTCCATGAAGCTTAACATATTCGGAATAGACTATTCCCAAGGATACTCTCTCCTTTTAAGGAAGTTTTTGCGTAAAATTCTGTAGACTTGGTTGAGCTACATACGTACTTATTGTTAAGCATTATCTCATTGAGATTACTTTTTTGAGATGAATGTTGAATTATTGTGTAAAAATCGAAATAGTCCCTAAAGGTTGTTGCTTTACCGTTCATTTAGTTGACTCATGAGGATGCATTTGGATCACCTGTGTGGTCGATCATTTTAAGTGCGTTTTAGAATTTATGCGATGTTGTAAATAAGTATCACATTACGTTTCTATTTGTACGGTTATTAGTTGATGATGAAGCTAGGCTGTCTGGTTAGATTTGTAATACAATGTTACAATTTGATGAAGCAAATTCTCTAGAAAATTGCAATGGCTATTGCAATATTTTGTTTCGGGCCGTTAAAGTACAAAGGAAAGAATGTTAGAGGGCTTTTATTTGATTTGGCATGAAAAAACTTTCTCTATTTGGTGTGTATGCTCAACTGGAACAACTCTATCGAGTCAGGATATTATGGTATTACTGTTTCTGCTCACTCTGGTGCATTCATGTAATTTGGACAAAAACTGTTTTTGGTTTCCGATGGAAATAGTTTTACTTCACACTCACACAATAACAAATTTCAGAGAGTTTCCTTCCGGTGAAATGCTGGGCTTCCGCTTGGATCAAATTAGGCTGAAAGAGAGGTGATTTGGTGCAAATTAGGAATTACATTTTCTTTCACAAGGTTTAATCAGTGTGCCGGATCAGTCGAACACTTAGGCGCATGTAGTAATATATACGTGATTAAATGAGCTCATGCATGCTCTCACAGACAGGACACAGGACGAATTTGTAATAGAAAATTGCGATTACTGGTCTACACTCTGCAAGTTTTGTATCTATAATCACATCTGAGAAGAACAAATTGATTTTGGAGTTGGAATTGCTCAAAGGTTTAGATGCCTTCTGTGATTATCTTCTATTTTCAGCTCCACGTGTTCTGTTTTCATTGTATGTACACTTTTAATTTTATTTATTAATGGACAAGGAAAAAGAGTTGAAGGGACGTATAAAAGAAACATTCCCCTAGACTTGAAGGGGCATATAGAGGAAATATTCCCGTAAGCTTGAAGGGGTATAGAAAAGAAACATTCCCCTTCCCTGTAGTTATGTGTTATTAAATCTCTCAAATCTGTAAATGAAATTTCCCCATTGAGGTGTAATTCTCTGGACTTGAGCTGTCAATTGGTGGTCTGTATGTACATTCATGTACCGTTTTATGTTTGATACTCCGAGGTTGTTTGTTACCCAAGGCTTGAGTCCATGACGTCAGAGAGGTTTGGGAAGTTGTATGACTACGGCCTCTTTATATTACTATGTGCATACGGGCCGAACAGCGCCGGAAATTGCCTCTGCACTGACTGGACTTATGGCGAATTCCGTTTCTCATTTAATCGACCTGTTGTGTGCCTCTTGTGAAGGCCTTTTTCGGAGAAAACCTTTGCCATCAAGGCTTTTGGTTCGAATTTATTTTACTGGGGCATGTATGTAGAACAGGAGTGTAGTAAATCCGTAGGCGGCACATTTTTTGCTCTTTTTTATACAACATTTGTAATTTGTTTTGTGTGGCTAAAAAGTATCTTGAACGTAAATAGTATGCTGGTAGCTAGCAAATAGATAGATACAATAGATACCTAATTATGTATGATGTTCAGATGCCGGGAGTTTTCGGTGCTCTGCACGTGTTTAAGTCCGGATTTGCGGGAATTACATGTTAGATTTTCGTGCACCTTGAAGGAATGGAGAGACATTTTTTGAAAAATTAATCGCGTCAATATGTAATGTGTTCTGTTTGTGAACAGTTGAATGGAAAACGTTGTTCTCTCTACACTCTTATATGTATGTACAGGTCTGTAGTTCCGGAGCTCAAGGGGTCATGGAAGAGACAAATAAAAAATGTTCTGTGATATTCAGGATGTTTGTTTTTACTTTCTGCTTTGTAATACTTATACATGTGTGTCAACTTCATGTATCGCAAGGGTAGACGGAAGCGGAGTTTTTCTCTCAGTAACATTTAATTCCGGTCGTTTTGACTTGACCTTGTCGTGTAGTCCCTGATCATGACTTTTTTCATGTTTTTCATCGCAAGTAAATTGTCATGTTCTATTGGTTTTGCCTGAATGAACAAAAATTTCCTTTCATTAATACTGCTTTGGAGTCTTTTAGTAGAGTATTGTGTGTGAAACTGTATTTTGAGTTTTTGATGAGATCCCTGATAGTAGGTCTGCTGAAAAGAACGCTACAAGCAAACAATTAAATGGGCACAATTTCTCCTATGGGAACGGAAAAGTAGCACATTACCGATGAATTGACTGTCTCTCTCATGAGAAATTGCGGGGTTTTATGGGTTGCAGTTCTGTCTGTATATAAAATGTGGTGCAGTCTTGAAGGCTAAACTTTTGTCACGAGTTCCAAGCGGATAGTCATTTTGTGATTAATTAAAACATACAGATTTAATTTGAGCACGTATGTGCAAATATATGTAAAGTATAAATGGGCGTAGGCGACAGAAATCTTATCTTATCTACTGTTTGTAGCTTTTATACAAGGATAGGTTGTATGTTATGTAAACGATCGGAAAATAGTAATAAGGTAACTTTGCATGAACTTGATACAATAATGGAAAACAGATCGATCAATGCCCTAAAAGAGAACTTTATAGCCAATGAATTGTACCTTGCTATGTTGAAATGAATGCAAATTAATGAAGTTTTCAGTAATTGAGTGAGATTAAATTGTAATAATCGTTAGTTTAAGTAGGAAGTTACTTCACCCCGAGTGTACTTAAGCACTGTACCATACCTTTATGTTTAATTAACGGTTATATTTGGTTGCGACTTTACAGTTTGACAACAACACCAACTTCAGTTGGAATGAAGTTAACTTCACCACCACCAACAGCCCCACCACCGCGAACAGCATTTCCACGAAATGTTCCATCACGCTCAACATTTCATTCAGGTCAAAATCGTCCTCGTACAAATCCAGTGAACTACACTGGTGTCCAAGATACTTCATCAATTACAAGTAACCGTTCGTCGTTTTTTAGTAAACTATCTTCAAGATTTAGTAAAAGAGGAATGGATGAAAGAAATCCCGAGACCGGTGCAAAGTTGCCGGGCGGAGAATTACGACTTGAGAATCGGAATAATGTCAGTGGGGGTACTACTGGTGGATCAAATTTTAATAGGTATAAACCATTTAAATAAACATTTTTCATTTTATGTCTTTTCCTCCCTATCTCTCTCTATCTCTCTCTCTCTTTCTGTCTCCATCTCATATTTCTATAAAACTATATAACTCTTTTTACCGAATTTTTGATTTTCTCCTTTCTGTTTTTTATTTATCAAAAATAAGATTTAATCGTTTTTTTCGTGAATAAAAACATGCAATGACTACATGATGCTACAAAATAAGTTTTGATTATGCACGCCGTAATTTCCTTGCAATAAAGCTATAATTTTCGCAGCTTATTGTACTGTTGTACGTATAGCTATATATACTACTCGTTATATTTAATAATGATTTGATTGCACATTTACATTGTCTGATGCGACTGCTAGTTTCTTTTTTCGTTGTAGTAGTTAACTGCGCTCCTATCTGCTGTTCATGCGGTCTTCTTCTTTATTTATGTTTTTATATATAATTAATATTTAATTATATATAGAAACGTTTTATAGTCCTCTGCGTTATTGCTATTTATGATCTTATATACATAGATTATGACTTGTTGCGTTTGTGGGTGTGTGTATGTTTGTGTGAATCTGTGTGGCGAGAGAAAAAATTATAGAGGGAAAATATAATGACAAAAAAACTATTAGTCATAATGACAGAAACAGATGAGAATTGGTACAAAGGCACGAGTGCGGAAATTGTTATTTTTTAATTTTCATAACATTAGGATGACACCAAGTACTACAACGACAATGGGTGATGATCATGTTAAGCCAAGATCATTGAGGTTTACTTTCAGCATGAAAACAACTTCAGCTAGGGATCCTAATGAAATTATGGCTGAGATTCGCAAGGTAATTCAATTCATTTTGTGCGGAACATATTATTATAAAATTCCCTTTTGATAATTCAGTTTCCATTTTATACATATGTCCATATCAAATAAATGGAAAATAAACCTTTTGGGTATTACGGGGATTGAACAAGTTTTCAGTATTATGCGAAATTTTCCTTTAAAAAATAGTCCAAACTTGTAGCTGTCCCGTCTGTTACATATGTTTGCTGGCTATTATGTTATATGTTTGTGTGAATTTTGGTTTCACTGACATCATTCGGCCCTCACTATTATGTACTTCGTCCTTCTTCAAAGCCACATGGATGATGTGTTTTATTTTGAGATAAAGTGTGACGCTCACTTTGATACTCCATATTGACTGTACAATTGATATTCTAAATATGAGCTCATGAGGAGGATTTCCAAACCTGTATGCCCAAATTATGGAGGAAACATCCCCGTTTTACCCGGATGGAATAAACTTGTTCTAACTTATGATACGGGATTTGTATATTGCAGGTCTTGGACGCTAATAATTGTGATTATGAGCAAAGAGAAAAATTTCTCTTATTGTGCGTTCATGGTGATCCAAACACTGACTCTTTGGTTCAGTGGGAAATTGAGGTATGATGTTTGTGTAGTTTCAGATGAAAACAGATTAATTGTTTAGATTTGTAATGATTTCTCATTTTTTCTCATTCAAATTTAGAGTCAGTTGAATTGATGAGCTTTCTTTTTACTCAGAACATATTCTGAATTTCATGAGTTGCTTTTGATCCTTTTTGAGATACTGTTTTTAGTCATGGAATTTGGAATATTGCAAGCAATTTGAGTGATCTCGATTTGATTTGATTTTGATTGCCTTTATCATTGTTGGAATTTTGTTTGTTCCAAAGGTTTGTAAACTCCCACGTTTGAGTCTGAATGGAGTCCGATTCAAGCGCATTTCTGGAACATCAATTGGATTCAAAAATATCGCGTCCAAAGTTGCAAACGAACTCAAACTATGAGAATCACCTTGATAATATACATACATACAAAAAACGAGGAAAGCAAGAAAACTTAAACCTTTAAATTATTAATTAAGATTAATCTTAATATTAATACCAAACAGATCGTTTTTTGTCTTTTTTCTCTTCTACCAATTAAGAAGTATAATAAATGGTTTTAACAACAACAGTATGATTAACATTTGAAAACATTTAACATTAATTGAATTCGAAGATGAGGCGAAAACAAAAATGTCAAAGCAGAACTTATATAAAACAAGGAAACAAACATAATATTATTAAGTCTAATTAATATTATATTATTCAGCGAGACAGTTATGCGCAATTCCTATTTGGTAGTTTGGAAAGAGTTTGCCAGAAATGAGCAAATTCTTCCCCCAGCCCCTTTTAATTGCTATGTATGCGTTAATATTATAATTAGTGTATAGGGAAAATAAATTACAAGAAACATTGGCCGTAGATTGATAATTCTCCTGTATTCAAAATTAACCCATTGGTGTTTACAAAATACTTAAAAGGAAAGGTATCGCTTAACGAAAACAGATTCGAGAGAGGGTATCGCAGAAAGAATAAGGTTTAAAAAAGAATCGAAAGTCGATACCCTTGTTGATGTCATTATTATTATTCCAAAGCATTGTGGAAGTTTTTAAGACAAGAACGTGTTGAACTCAATCATTATTAAAACTACGCTACTAACGCGAATTATCATGCAGATCCTACTGATCGACTCGTACACACCAGTTCATAGATTTATGTGGTTTGAAAGTACCTATACTTATAGATACAGTTAAAGAAACTAGGTTGGTTATGATGATTATTATTATACAGACATAAAAGGAGGTTTGACTTTGTTGTAGAACCTGTTTTATTCCCCCTATCATAGACAACACGTCTGCGTCTACTGTATGCTATACCAAGTGACAGAAAATATAATTTCGTCCAAACTGAAGGTAGATGATTGTACATTTTTTCTTAAAAAGAAGAATTATTATTATTATTAGCTACCAAACTCTACTACTAGCTATTTACTAGTGTACAGTGTATCCAACCCTCCTCACACACCACATGCTACTACACAATTATGTATTGTAATTTATTTGCAAGAAGAAAAACAAAAAAAGCATTTTTAAAAAGCGAACCTCCGCAGTGTTATCCCTGTATCCCTACTCCCCTGATTCTCTGCCCCTCATTCCTCTCATGATTATTATCCTACCTTTCTTTAATTTTGACTGAAATAAAAATGTAATAAAAATAATTTAAAATTACATACTAATTTATTTCAACATTTTACCATTGTAGGCTTGTGTACATACTATTATAGTTTTTAAAACAGCAACAACGTAATTAATATTAATTATTATTGTTTCTTCTCGCTAAATAGAAGATGATGATTGAAAGAAATACATTAAATTAAAAAATAGAAATGTTTGACACATTATTTTCCCTCGCTTTTTCTTTCCAAGATTAAAATGATTGACTATAGTATTAATGACAATGATGATAATAATAATTAATTCATTAGGGATATACTAATGATAAATTATTATTATTATTATTCATGCATGCATGAAAACATAGATTTTTTCAGTTTGTTCCACATTAGTATACCTATCTAATATTACATATAGAAAATAAAGCCAGAAAAATGTTGCAAATTTTGCGGGAAAAAATTTCGATGATGGACGTCTATTGTATTAAGTCTACACGTTGTATTGTAAATTTGAGTTTTTTTTTCTCAGTTTCAAAGATTTTGCAATAGATGATGCAACTGAAATATGTCGTTGATCACACGTGTTTTTGAGATAAAAAAAGTTATTAAATGAATAAAAAAAACGTTTAGAACCAACATTTCCATACATAGCGTCTTTCTCCTTGATACACACTTCTTTGTGCCATTCAAACACAATTACGTAGGGACATAGACATTTTGTGACTGCGGTTAGAATGGAGCGATTGAGTCTTTCTGTGAGAAGCTTGAATTTTGATGTATCTTGTTTGGTGACGAATTTTGAATGCAATTTTTAATTTGTTTAGAATAACACTTATGTGTTGAGAGTTGAAGCAATGATCGGTTTTTATTCAAAATTTATTCTTCAATAATTCTCTGGATGCAACTAAAAAATTTGATCGAAAAGCTCACAATTATAGTATCCTAGATATAGTATTTATATCGAATGTTATTGAGAGTGATTTGAAGGAATGTGTTAAATACTTTGATTTAAGTTAATTCCATCCTCCGATTTCACACCATTTCGGCCTGGATTGCTATTCGTAGGCTTAATACTTAAACTAACATAATAGTTCTTACTAGGATCTAGCTCCGTGTCATTAGGTAACTGGAAAATGGACTTTTTATCCCCTTGTTGCAAGTGCAGCGTGATTGGGCTGGGAGCAGTAGGCATATCATCCTCCTTAGCTGATACTACCTCCTTTTGTATTGGTCCAGGAGCTTTAGCAGGATTCACACGTGGAAGTCTCGACACGTTCGATGCCCCCTTACCTCCCCTCTTGGCAGCATATTTTGATGGTTTTGGAACTTGAAATTACAGTGATAATTTTGTTAATTTATTTTACTCACATTTTGCAACTTTTTCAGGTAGCCAGTTTTATCAGACCCCTGTTCCGCTTCAGTAGAGCTTTCCTTTTCAGTGTGCACTATATGAACTTACAGTTTGCAAAGAAATAAAACTTACAATGAAACTAACAATAAATTGTCACTTACTGTAAGCTGCACACGGCACACCAGTATAGGCATGGGCAGCATGATGACACTTATGTGTTGTGTGGGCACACGCGTTGGAGTTCTCATCCGTCGTGTTATGAATGTAAGGGAATGTTGTTTTATTAAACGATTTTAATGCTGACGCTAGTTTTTCAATGTCATCTGAGGGAGCGAAGCGCGGTTGAAGCTTTTTGTTTCCAGCTTGAAGCAGTTTTAACTGATCTGTACAAACACATGATACAGATGTGACAACAAAGATTTAGTTTGCTAAATAAAATTGCATGTGTAGAGTGCATAGGAATTTTTTTTAATGCTTTCTTGTTTCAGAGATAGAAGTACGGAAAAAGAAACGGCTATATACAGATGTTGAACTCACCGTACAAATATTTCTCATAATTTCTGAATGTAAAGTGTGAATCAAAATCCCGAAAATGGTGATGAAGCCCCGCGCGGCGATTAGACTCGACAAGTCTTTTCACGATTATTTGTTCCGTCGTACGGTTATTATTTTCGGTGTCAAGTCTTTTTAGTTCCAAGAGCTGACTGAAAATATGCCTTTCTAAAGCGTACCTAAAATAATATATGCCATTCGTATATATTGTCATAATTTTGCTACTATTCCACAAAAAGGTTTTGGGCAACAAGTCCAATAAAAGCAATTTTGTTCTAATTGTAAGTGAAATACTAGTCATCTTTCTAAGGTTGCTATTTTGTGTAGATGTAGACACTGTAGACGAAGTTGTACTTACTTTCTCATAGAGACTTGAATAGCCTGTGTAACGGAAACAGGTGTATTGATATCGGTCCCTTTCCCTTCAATGACTCTGCCGTATGTCTGAGTAGCACCTGCTTCATTCATTCTAGAAGTAGATCTACTGTAAATCTGTTTATCTAATTTATCCACTTTATTCATCTCATACAGAACGGACTGCTTCTTCCCACTCATGATCTTGTTCTGGATCTGCAGCTCCCTCTCTTCAGAATTTAATTTACGGGAGGGTTCTGTCTTGATCGACTTGGTCGTGGGTTTTCTGCCTTCGCTTTTGGATTTGGGTTTCTTTATTTTCCCATTAACTACCTTACCGTCATAGCTATACTCTTGCTTACCCTTTTTCTCAGCGGGGGTCTTCACAGGGGCAGGGATACTAGTCCTTGACTTAGATTTGGACCTCGATTTGCGATTCTTGACTGCTTCCTGCAAGCTAATTTTAGCTCCATACTCGATTTCATCAGTGGCTGAATTCAAGTTGGAGTCAGAGTTTGACTGAGAGTCAGATTTTCGAGTTCGGATTGCAGAGTTGACATTGTTCTTGTCCTTCTTTTGATGTGGCTTCGGGATTTTCGTCTTGGATTTCTCCGAGGGGGCGGTAGTATCACCGGGGTCGGATTTATTAGATTCTGAATGTGAGCCCTGTGAATATCTGGATTTAATGGAACTAGAACGTCTGGACTTAAGGGGTGGTGTAAGTTTCTTGGTTTTCAATTTTTTCTGTTCTTCATTGGAGGACTCTTCTGTTGTCCCACCACTTGTGGTATTCTCATCATCTGGTCTGGAAGATGTTTTTTCGTTTATAGGTGAACATCTGGAAGATTTCTTCAAGGAAGTTTCTTTCTTATCAATGTCTGCGGTGTTTATGGAAGACACTTGGTCACCATCTTCGTCTGTGTTATCCACCAATTTCTCTCGAGATTGAGAGCGTGATTTCAGTAACTTCTGGGAGTTTTGTCGAGACAAGGGCTTGAAATCATGAATTAGAGCTTCAACCTCTTCTAAGGATTTTCGTGAATTGGAGCGCTGAGGTTGCTCAGCATCAGAATTCGGTCGAGATTCAAATTCTACGGATTTCTGTGACTTGGCTCTGGGGATTTCTGCTTGTTCTTGTGTCACTTGAGTCTCCATTTTTTCTTCAATTATGTCTACGTCGGAACCTTGCGAGTGAGATCGGGAATGTCGGGAAGTCGCTGATGCTTTCCTAGAACTTTGGCGGGATTTATAACCATCGCTAGACTTCCTGGAATTTGAGCGGGAATTTTTTTCAGCTGATACACGCGAAGCGGGGCGCGAGCTATCTTCTGGGGACTTACGGGAATGTGGTCGGGACTGTGAGTCGGAAGTTTTGCGAGATTCAGATCGAGATTTCGGTTTTTCAGCCTTTTCAGAAATTTTGGAGCCTGATCGAGATAATTTAGAATCGGAAATGTGGGAATCAGATCTCTGAGATTTGTGAGAATTTGATCGAGATTTGATATCGGGTTCAGATTTTTGCGAGTTGGAACGTGACTTAGAATTCTCTTTGGATGGACTTCGCGATGCAGCTTCTGTCTTTGCAGTACTCTTTCTTGTTTTCCTTGAATGTGACTTTCTCTCTCCAGCTGTGTCGTCATCGGATGCTATAGAGCCTCTTCTTGAACTACCTGCTGAGCCAATGTCTAAGCTGACACTTCTACTACTCATGTACCCATCATCACAGGTCATCATGCTTGGGCTAACTGATTTGTAACCCTTGACGCTTTTTTCTTTATGCCTCCTTTCTTTCCCCACAGGGCTCATGGACTTGGTATGTTTTATAGTTCTCTCCTTCTTGACATACTCTACATCATTCGGGACGGTTTTTGTTTCAATGGACCTTGACTTACGAAATTTTTTACTATTTTTCCCATTTGATTTGTAATGAGCGGACTTGATGTTCTTATTTTTCCTGTATCTTGTTTTCTGAGCTGATTCCAACAAATCACTTTCCGCATTGTCGGGCTTGTTTTTGGAGAGTAATTGCTCCGGAGAAAGAGCTGTTTCCGGATCGATTTCAGGCTTGACTTCTCCTGGCTCAGTATCCGCTTCTATTTCGGTGGTCTCATCCTGCGTTTGACTGGGATCATCGGTTTCCTCAGTCTCTTCCTCCTCTCTGGACTCCTCCTTATATCTAGACTGCTGTTCATAGCTGGGCTTTCGTCGGAGCTCTTTCTCCCCATCATCCGTTTCGTCTTCGTTAGACTCAACCTTTGTATCCTCCTGCTCATCAGTGTCCTCCGTCTCGTTCACTTGTTGATCACTGGTTTCTTCAGTGTCCTCACTTGAATTGGCGGGTTTTCGTTGGTCATCATACTGGGCTTCTGTGTCCTCTGTTTCTTGTGTTTCATCAACACTGGCTCCTTTGTTGTACTCGTCGGTCTCCTCAGTCTCCTCAGTCTGGCCTTTGTTCTCATCTGCAGATTGGTCATCATAGCTTGTGCTTGCAGCAGTGACGCTGCCCCCCTTTTGAGGGACGTCTTCGTCAGGGCGCTCAGGCGTACAGTCCTGTTGAAGTGGTTGCTGAACTTGTATGTAAATGTCACGTGGGGGCATACGACGTTGGTAGTCGGCAGGAAAGTCAGTTTGACTAGCTTCATTGCTGACAATCCTAACTGTTTTTTTCTTATTGACGAGTTCAACATACGCTTCATTCATATCATGATCGTCCGTCTGCTGAGCCTCTTCACGGAGTTGTCTCAGTGCGTGCTCCTGTTGTGGGGTTACTTCAATATTGGCTTCAATGACTTCTTCAATGACTTCTTCTGAGTCTGGGGTAGGCTGGTGGAGCTCGTCTTGTGGGTCATCTTCTCGAATAATTTCTCGTTCCACTTCTGTTATGTTGTGCTCATCGTAGGAGTCAATATGAAATCCTTCCGACTCATCTGTACGATTAATATGAGCTTCATTAGCGGGGATTGGTGTTTCCCCGTCGATGAGTAGCATCAATTTTTTGTTGTTTTCTGCTGTGACGTCTGCAGATGAAGAACACAAGATAGAATATGAGCGAAAAACTAAAGGAAAATTTTACAACCAAACTCAAGATTAACAAAACAAGTTTGCAGTTGTACAAGAAATATGATGCAAAGTGTACGTAAACGTAATGTTATACCAATTTCAATCAACTACTGGCAAGCAATATAGGAATTCCTTTAAAAAAAAAACTTTAGCCAGCACACATACATACATAGACCCTGAGGTGTTATGTGTGCGTGCTTCATGCATAAAGGCCATGCAGTAATTCAGGGATATACTGCAAAGGAGAGTAATAATAATTACATATTGACTTCTAAATGACAGCGTAAAAAACTTAATTGTTAACCCTACGCGTTTAATAATTACTATTGTTATCATGGAATTATTTTATTTTCCTTACCATGCTGATAGTACTGTTGGATGGGTGTGGATGAAATGATATAGTCTGGCGTGAGAACAACATGATTATCCGGTGTGTTGCATTGGATATTGGTCATGTTATTGTAACTTAGTCTTGAATTATTTATCATATTATTCGAGAGTCGAGAGTCAATATTGGACCTAATTGATAGTTGTTCTATTTAGATTTTCGCACTCTGCACATCATGATTACTGTGATTCAGTCAGTTGTTACAAATGTTTTTTGTCTTGTTCTTACCGACTTTGGTTGAGCAACATACGATTCATGAACTTGGGGTCGTTGAGGGAATTGAATGACACTCCACCATGTATCTGAAGGAATTTGGCCACTGCCGAGTTGCCCCTATGAAGTGCGGCATCCATGGGAGTCATGCAGTTACCTTTCCCATTCCTCATTACTGCGTTCACGTCTGCGGAATGATCGAGTAGTATCTGACAAATTGAGAATTTTATTAATAATTAAGTCCCATGTAGCAAGGCAAGTGTCTAGATTATATCCAATCCTGTGAGAGGAGCTCTCAATGCATTCCTGACTACCTGCACATATACGCATACTTACTACACACACAGGTAGTCGTAATAGCACGAGGGCAATCAGACATTCCGGAATGGCTGAAGAAAAAAATAAGGAAATGAACTTACCTTGACCATTTGAACGTTGTTAGAGAGTGCAGCTAAGTGTAAACATGTTCGGCCGTCGTTATTCGTAGAATTGACAGCTTCCGGTCTTTGACTCAATAGCCAAACAACTAATTCCTTCCTTCTGGACAAAATGGCCTCGTGTAGAGGTAATTCACCCCGAACGTTCCTCATCCATAAGTTAGCCCCATGTTTGTGAATTTGCTTGATCGTTTCCAGTTGACCCTTGGAGGAGGCGCAGTGCGCCGGGGTGCGCCCTGATTGTAAATTTTAATGTGTAAGAGTAACTCACAAACACAAGACCAGGGGAAATCTAATGGCTAGCTTAAACAATGGTGAAAAGGTGCATTTATGCAGCTCTTGTATTGCATAAATCATCAGGAGAGTGAATAATATATGTCTGTCCATTATAGTAGTAGTAGTTAGTGTCTACGTCGGAAATCAATCTTATTGACAAAGTATCTACCATTTGACAAACCTTTTCGATCTTGACGATTAGGTTCGGAACCGTAATTCAGGAGTAATTCGGTACAGTCAGGGTGCCCCAGTGTGACGGCATAAAATAGCGCTGTGCAGCCATTATGGTCAATTATGTCCACATTACAGCCACACAATCCAATTAGGGTTTCAAGGCAGTCGGTGTGGCCTCGGGATGCCGCACAGTGTAGGGCTGCTCAATACAAAATACATTATCTGGCGTTTGATTTTTACGTATTCAAAAATAAAGGCCTAATTTCAAAAGAATTGGATTTGCTGTACGTCTCTACTAGTAATCAATCATAGAATTGATTCTAAGTATTATATTGTAAAGTAGAACTTTCGTACCAGTGAGTCCATCTTTGTCTTCTGCATCTGTAGACGCTCCTGCGTTGACCAATGCCAAGATGGCTTCACTGGATCCTGAAATATGTATATTAAAGCTTGAAATTTGTATGCTTGTATGTAGAATTCTGACACCCGTAGTTGTAAACAAACAAATTCGAATGGGTTTGAAGATTAATAAGTTGTTTAATTTTTAAATGGAAATAATTTTATGGGTCTATCAGGATCAGTAATTGATTTGTGGAAGAGGTTCAATGATTTAAGACTGATTTAAAAATTCCAGGGACGAGCCTCACCAGCAGACGCAGCCCACAGCAACGGCTCCCGACCATCCTGATCCTTAACTCGGACGTTCACACCGTGCTGAACCAACTGCCGCAGAATGATCAGGGCTCGGGACTTTGAGACGCTAAAATTAGAATCAGTTTTCATATTGTTTGTCGTCTGGCTTTTGATGTGACCACACATCTGGGCAGCGTAGTGAAGTGGGGTAGCATTATGTATGTCCATAGTGGAAGCATTCGAACCGTTCAGGAGCAACAATGATAAAATCTCGGATTCACCACAAACTATTGTGTAATAAATAGTAAACAAACAATTTAATTATACTCCCCAGTACCACTCCCTCTCACTCTCTCGAAGGGTATTATTATTATTATTATTGAGTGGGGTAAAAATAAATACCCGTGGCCCAGTGCACCAGGGAATGTTTCTCATGATCCAGACAATTAATATTCGCCTTCGCATTTATCAGGATTTGGACGCTATCTCGGTTGCCATTAATTACAGCCAGATGTAAGCCAGTGTGTCCTTCATGGTCAAATGCATTTAAATCGAAATCTCCCAAACTTGTCAGTAATTCTAAACAGTCTGTATTCCCATTCTCGGCTATGTAATGTAGAGCAGTTCTCCCGATACGGGATCTTTCCTTTCCTATTTGTCTCTGCACACACACACAAGTCACACAAATACATATACATTAGACCTACATACGCAATGAGGAATAAAGATTGGAAATCACATCGTAAATCAAGATTGGCTCCGTAGATAACAAAAACTTGGTTACGTATAAATGTTTCAAAACCTCTGACTTCTTAAGATTACAGATTACACACTGATTGTATGTACCTGATTTGACCATACTCTGAGTTCTATACTCGCTTTAAGGATTCTAGAGTCAGCACATTTGAAAGAAAGAGTTTTTTTTTGAAAAGACTTGAGCTATACGTATGTAAAATGTCTCAAATAGTACTTACCTTGGTTAAGACAGTATTTACGAAGCTGTAATCCCCATCGTTGAGAGCTTTGATAAGTGTATTCAGCTCGGACTTTTTCACGTACTGGGTATTACTCATCATGATAGTGGATTGTTGTTGATTGTAAACGGTTGTAGTCATTGTAGCCATTGTCCCCTTCTACTATGACCTACCCAATGGTAAAATGTCCGCTGGAGAATGTCCTAAAGAAAACATATTTCCAAGAATATGTTAGATTTTTTTGTCCAGAGGTTTAAGTCTTCACTTCCCTTCAAATGGGAAAAACTAACTGAGGAGCTTCGATAGTAACTTGTAATTTATGTATAATTTTATTTTGTTGTGTCTCACACACAAAAAAAAAACCACCTGGAACTGTCTGCGAATTACAATACTTGAGAGTAAATGCGTCTGCCACCCTTAATGTGTCTGACCTTAGAAAAACAAACTATTTGTACCTGCCCACCCTGCTGGACTACTCAAACTCAAGGAATGTGAAAAATCGTAAGTCCCGAAACGCGTGAAGAAACGAAACAGAGAAAGGATGAAGACACGAGAAAAAAAAAGTTGTTTTGTCGATCCGGCAGTTGTTCTCATCAATTACGAAAATTGCATATAATATGACCTTGTCACGACTATTGATTGACGATGAGCACATCGATTTCACATTCATTTACCCCAACTTTTTTCTCCCCTCAATACAAAACGTATAGCCTTTTTCTGACTAATTAAATAATAGATTGTTAACTGTACACACAGAGAGAGACTATCAGATTTGTATACTGCACAAAAGCATGTGAAGGTTGTGCTGGGAAGTGAGTGTTCCAATTGAGAGGGGACCTTTGAGGAAAAATTGTACTTACCTCAGTAAAAAAAATTTCATTAGAAATTTCACTTTTACTTCATTTTTGAAAGTAAGTCCTTTGAGGGGTAAAGACAAAAAATATTTAGAGGACCTAGGGTTGGAAATCTTTGGTTGGTATTACTACTAGTTCGTTGTTCTCTAGAGCTCACGGTTCTACAATAATAATTCTGGATCCGACAAGTTGTAAACTCACAAGATTTTGTACGAAGTCACTTGAGCACTCTCAGGTTGACAATTGAATTGCTACTAAAGGTAACGAAGCTCCGGAGTAGGATTTTCGACTTGAAAATATCGGGTCTGTATGTAAAAATATGACGTTTCAATGTAATGTGTAATGTTGGGAGTACGTAACTATTGACAACGTTCTCATTTCCCAAAGAGGTTCCGCTGGATATACCTAAGAGTGGTTATGTGTCAATAGATGCTAACATTCTTACAATGCCCGGTTCGGTGGTTTCCATATGTACGTATCTTATGTATATGTTACTACTCATGTACATAAGGGCTGGCTCACCGGTGCTATTTTGCTCTTTTACGGGACTGACTTTGAGGTATGACATACATAATTATATCCCGGAGCGTGTAGTAATGTATAGTGAGTTACGGTTTCTTCAGCTTAGCCTAGATACCCGCTTGCGTATATTGGAAATGAAAATAAAAATTGTTTGCTCTCTCCATGACCCATATTGTGACAAAATAGTTGCTCATTTTAAATTACGTGGGCTTTGTTATTGAACTATTTTGATAAGCATCTAACATAATTCTCGACCGACAATTTTCTCTGCTCCTGAATGCAACCGGACTGCAAAAAGTCTACATACGGCAATGCACATGTGTACATATGTGTCTTACGTGCACATACGGCACAACCCTAGTACACATCTCATAAGTAGATACACTAATACAACCCTTGCACATAATTTTCTTAGGAATTCATAACACACTTAATCCTCAATCCGTATCTGCCTTTTATTATGAGTAGTAAATTCTGGTAATACATACATACACGAACAAATCCCTATTCTAAATAAGTATAGGAATTTGCATAACTTGAAAAGTAGGATGTTTTATGGATCTTTTCTTTAAATGCTCGTGCTGTCGTTCTCATTCATCCCCCTAGTATAATTGCGTTCTGCTCTAGAAATATAGTAATTCCGACGGCTCTCACAAACATATGTTGACATTCAATCAAAGAAATTGGTTAAATATGTAATTTGAAGTTTCTTTTATTATAAAGGAGAACTAGTTTCACTTTCAATCAAATATTCCTTGGAAATGCATCAAACAGAAATACATGTCACAATCGATAATGGTTACGATACGATTGCCTACTACTCCACTTACAAGAAAAAAACAGTTTATGGAACCTATTACACATTCTTTTCAGGATTTACATTCCTACGAATAAAGCACTCCGGAGTGTACATAATCACATGTTTCCCATGTGTTTCTATGTGTTTATATGCATTTATATGTGTTTCTATGTATTTCAATGTGTTTTTATATGTCCGTATATACCCCACTGAATCTTGCCAATACATAGGTACATCTGATCTGAATGCACAGAGAGAAAATGAAAAGGTGCCTCTAAAGGCTCAATATTGGATTTTTTCCTTCCGGGGATTAACTTACTTTGGTGTAACATTTGGAGTCACAGAAGCGTATATATGTTGGAGCGGTTCTTTTCTGCATTCAGAAGGGATTTATTCTTAAATTCTATTTCTTCGCTTTGCATACCTTCATCTACATGCGTCTGGAGTCTGCACACGTGAAGGCTCGGATCAATAAGAAAAATAGTAATCAACAATAGCTCACTTGTCAAGTCCAAGGTATTTTAATTGAATCATAGTGTGTTTTTATGACCCATGATCCAGTTATGTAAGGTGTGGAATTGTGTGGAATTGTGTCGACCTTCACAATTAATTTGCATGGAGAAGTTGTCGTTTCCCCCTTTTCTGCAAGATTCCATGGAATCTAATGTGTAAAAATGGAGGGAAAATGGCCAATGCCACTAATGGCTGGCCAAATCAGGAAAATTATTTGATGCTGCATCTACCTAAATCTCTTGGAATGGTATGCTGAAGTCATTAAAATACTGAGGAGCCGTGCTGTAGCAGTAGACGTTGATTTTATCGAGAGAATTCTACATAAATTGTTTGTTGCTCGCTCTAAGCTGTCTTTGTCGTCGTATATTTTATGTTTTTTGATGAGTCCAGACAAAGGAGAAGAAGTTTGATTAGAAAGGATGTCATAGTCGAGAATTTCGCAGAATTAAATTAAAAGGCATGCGTCCCTCTGTAAATGCCTGTAAATGAGGAACATACATATGTAATTTACATTTTTAACACTATCTCTTGGGTCCTCCGCTAATAACGTATACCTTGCCGCTGGGCACGGACAATAAGTACGAGTATGATGACCATCGACCATATTCCAAACAAATTGCTCCTTGCAAAGTGTATGCCAGCCGGAATAAATAGGTAATAGTTAAGAGTACATATGCCGTTGTAACAAAGATAAGTGTAAACTAAACATGTACTTTTATTGACACAGAAAGGGACGAGAGGCATTGAGTGGAACATCTTTCCTCATTAGAACTTGTGGGTTTATTAAGCATTGTTCAATTTTATTTCTTGCATCAAAACTGCACACAAACACACATGACTTTATCCATTGAAAAGTTGGGCTGAATTGTACAAGAATTGTTATTTTTGTTGCTATTTCTTCACATTACGACACACATACCTACACCTGCCAGCCCAGAGAGTCATAAAGATGTGGCATCCCGTAACAGGACTAATGCAATCGTAACCTTTCCGGAAGAATAATGCTAATGAGTGTGAGCATGCACTGAATTAGAACTCTGATTAAAAGTCATTCATTACAACGGACAATGTATATATTTATTTGAGCTTTCATAACTCTCAAGTCTATTACAATAGGACTCTAGTGCATATCTCCGAGGGGATTTTGCAATGAGGGTTTTGTTATGTAGTCCCCGTGGGATCTGATGCGTGATCCAAAGTCTATGAGCAAATAAAAGGATAGGGTATAATAATAAGAAATATTTTCTGTGAATGATACCATCTCACGAAAGGTATTGATTCCCTTTCAAATATATAACTTTTGCTTTGGTTTAATTTAAATATCCAATGTAGGATAAATAGACAGAGAGCAGAGCATATATATCTAAGCCTTTTGTTGCCTGTTTCTAAATATATGATGGATGAGCTCACGTTATAGCCATAGATAGTACAAAGTATTTAGCCTTTCACGTGTTCCCAAGGATGAAACCTGAAATTTATTGAAATGCCTACCGAGAATGCGATTGTGGCATTGAATCCAGCGGTTACCTCCTCTTGTTATTGAGAGCTGAGAATGGTCAGGAAAAAACACGTTGCTCATACTCAGTCTGTCTTGTTTCTTGTTTCTCTTTGTCCCAGGTATCCACATCCACTCGACTTTTGTCCGTCCGTCTACTCTGCGCCTACATGAAGTCCTGTATCTTATGTAGATATAATTATTTACGTGCATGCTCTATGATGGACTTGCAACAGGGTTGCACTTGCTTCCAATTTAATTGTTTTGGTTATTACAGTGCATATATTTGGGAGAGATTAGTATAATCCGGCAGTGTAACGTGAACAAATACTGCATATTTTGCATCTTTAGGAGCGTCTAACCCCAACGGGTATATCAAGGTTAGTCAGCTGTAGGTGCTTTGGGAGAACTTATCTGTATCCTACATCTTTTCAAGTTTGAGACATTCAAAACAGAATAGTATAGACATTTCTTATATATGCGTGTTTGAGTGTGTGTGTGTGTGTGTATTTGTCTATATACACGCAAAACAGTTCAATTAAAATGTTCAAGAGTCAGTCCTTACGGCAAGGCAGCATTTGAGGAACTCTAAGGATCGAGACCAGTAAATTAGAATGTGAGAGAGTAAAAATGTAATGTGGTGTTAAATGACAGTTGGAAGTGTTCTATATGGATGGGAATGCGATCGTAATAATAAAGGATATATGGTAGTCTCGGTAGTCTCGTAAGAGCAGTAGTAAATTCCTCCTTACGACACAAATGAGCAAGGGACGGAGTCAAAGGTGATCTTAATGGTCAGGGCATTAATGGGGCCTTTATGGAAACTTTAATTGAGAAATGAAACACAGGACTAAAAATCATTTGGAGGTGCTTACTCACAAGCAAAGATCATTAGTTGGTTTAATTGAAGGAATTACAACAGAGGCTTGGCAGTTGAAATTTTCCTATCCCCAACAGGCTCTTCTTGGCTTCGAGCAAATTTCAATACAGGGAAACTACTGGGGTTTGTAACTCACTCTGTAGTAGTTACAAATTATTAACGTATACTAAACCTTGAGTAAATAGAAAGTGAAGAAACGGAAAGTTTTTATACTTGACCACCAAGCAGCAGCATCTAAAAGTTAGAAGCAAAAGGACGAGCGAGAGCGATTCAATAAACTAGCTCTTGTTGGCCCAGTCAGTTGTAGTTAATGTATGGTTGAGTGTGTGTGTGTGTTTGTGCGAAGAGGGAGACGACTTGGAGGATACTCTTGTCCTACAGACTCATTGTCAGTAAGCTGCTACAGTATACGACGGTAGGAGCTCAGATACAAAGTGCATAAAATTTTTCCCGGTAAAATTTTTTGATACTTAATCGCCTAGAGCTGTAGCACCTCCAACGAGATTGACTTATTAAAAGGCTTTTGATACATACCCTCCTCATGTTAGTAGGTCACTTATAGCATTGGCGACGACAAGAGAAATTCTTTTGGAAAAATATACGAATTCTTAAAAGCTTACTCAAGGGTAAGTGCATACACTGTTGCTCAGTGGAGTCAGTGGGTATTACTCAGACCAGGATACAATGTGGGTTCAGCTTATCCTCCTCTGTTTCACACTCCTCTCTCCAGCATTTTTCCTTCCTGGAGCACATGGAGTTTCTTACACAAGTAAGTTTTTTTTTTGTTTCTCTTTGTTTCCCTCATCGTACTTACTTACTTAGTTGGTTTGTGTCACACAGTCTTTGGGATTCCATTATTAAAATAATAATTCCTAGAGATTGGATTACTCTGTTTCGAAATTCCAACCAATTATTTTCCCTCATGTTGATAAATTTCAGAGGGTATTTAATTTATGCAATTTATACGCCCCGTTCTGCCATAAAAGTCAGTGGCTCCCTTCCCTCATGCAGTCACATATTGAAGGGGCATTTGCAAACAAGTTATGAATTTTTCTTACCGTGATCTTATACAATGACAAATTTTTATTTATTTCCACCCATCTCCATCCGCAGGCTTGCCAAAGAGTGTAATATGTATATGGATTCTTCTGATACAAGTTATTACTTTCGAAATTAAGAATTTAATTATTGCAAATGCACATAAATTGCAAGAAGATTTCCCAAAAAAAATAATTAGTTCATCAGCTCAGTTAATTGCCTCTTACAGTTTATTATTCATGATTTTGTTTGTCTTGAGCCCATAGATTTAAAAGTACATTTAATAGTATGTATGTAGTAAACAGAGAGGCGTCCATAGATTGAGCCTCAGCGAAACTTCCTAATGACTCAATTAATTATTATTAATGAACATTGAAGCAAACCGGATATGTGAGTTAGAAACAAATGAAATTACGTGTGTGTGCATAGGGAATATGGAGCAGATTTGAAATCTGACATTTTATCACATGTGCAATCGATAATTTATAGCCGGTTGAGAGTGACACTCCATGATGGGAGCGGTTTGGAATTTATACTACTCATTATTTGGTTGTTGTGCAAGTAATTTTAATCCATGCTCTGTCCGACATTACAGAAGATAACAAAATATCGGACTGTGAAGGCAGTTCGGGGGGATTTCAATGGAAAATGCCTTTTATCAAAGTAAATGACAAAAATTACTACATTGGGCATTTCTTCAAAGTAAGTTTCACTTTGCCTCGTTACACCTACAAACGTACATATGACAGTGATTTCACTCTTGTGTTTTGGGGATGAGGAGTGACTTGACGTTAAATACCTCTAATTGGGATTTTAATTTGTTGGAAAAGGCAAATTGGTACAAATCCAGCCAGTACTGCCGCTACCATGGACTTCAGTTAGCTTCAATTGAGACTAAGGAAGAGAATACGATTTTGGAGAGATACATTTCAGAAATCGGTTCGTGTGCATATACTTACATATATACTTGTACTTAATCAGTAGCGATTATGTTGAATCTCGTCAACGCAGACTCTCATTGATAAGCATGTCATTCAACTAGAGGCAGAAAAAAAAAGTAGCCTTTCTAACTGCTTAAAGCTGAATTAATATTAATTTAACTCACTGCTGATGAGTCAACAAAGACTTTCGAAACTCTCAGTAATGTTTCTCCTGACTCTTAATTACCTCTCTCAGGATTAGGTAACGAGCATTTTTGGACGTCGGGAACTGACCAAGCGGAGGAAGGTGTTTTCTATTGGTTTGGCACAGGGAAGCCCGTCGGATATACTAATTGGAATGCAGGTAAGGCACACTTGCAAATATTACCTTTATGATTACTGAGTCGAATTTACAAGTCAGGGCAGGCTCATGCCCTTATGTTCCTTACGAAGAGACTCGGGGAGTAATGTGTCGGAAATGGCTCCTGGCCTTGTTTTAGAACATCTTAGACCATGAGTTTCTAATTAATTTCTTCCAACCATGCAAGCAGATCAAACGCTATTCACGGCTGAGTCCAACGGTCTAGTGTTTTTAAATTGCTTGCTCGTATTTAAGTGTGGGCAATTTTCCCATCCTATTTAATTGAGTATTCTAAAGTTGGCTCGTTATATAGACAGTTCTGTATTTAATATTTGGTTCAGTTTTACAGAATACTTACAGTATTTATTTTAATAGGAGATTCGTTTATTCAAGGAGTTTGACTACTGCCTATATGGCTACTGAATTAATAAAAAGTATTTGAATTTCCGTGTTAAATACCGTCTTGTGTACCTTAGGCTGAATTAAGTACTGACGATTATCCTCTCCTGGGTACTAAAAACCCGTGATTATTAGCACGAGAGAACATTACTGAAATGTATTCTTTCCGTGTTGCCTTTTCCTTGCGGATATACATATACATACATGCAATGTACTGTAGCTTTGGGATGTCAGAGCCTAGACATGCGACACGAAAGGAGGTTCATTGTGTTGGACGATATTTATTAGACCATAATGTTTTGCAAATACTTGTTGGGATTTTTAGGTGAGCCTAACAATTTCCGATATGAGAATGGGGAAGAGGAGCATTGTTTAGAATTGTGGAATCGGGATGGAAAGGGACTCAAGTGGAACGACACACCGTGCTCCTTTGAGACATATTTCATTTGTGAATTAATCTGATACATGCACTGAGTCTGTGTAGAGGGATATTAATATTTACATAACTAACTGAGTGCCAACTGGAAACCATTGCCTCTGTCCTTCGAAGTGTCAAATGGTTCAAGTAAATTATATTTTTTTGGGTATTATTTTGTCTGTATGCAAAAAAAAAAGAGAAATAAGGGGAATATGAGAAATTCTGTGCAATGATTTCCTACTTATTTTTTGTCACCCAAAATGTATTCAGTTTTTATATTATTTGTAAGTCATTACACCACACATACAGTATGCATACGGGAAACCTTATTTTTGTACTTGTACAAAAAAGTATTTTTGTAATAAAAGATTATCGCGATCGAATTATCAACTTCACCTTCGAATTTCATTGCTTTCAGCGTCTGCTGCTGCTAGAGTTCTGTTTTCAGAGCACTTATTTTTAAATGGCTTTTACGGGGACTCAAGTAATGTGTATACATACTGGCAGGGACTGTATAACACACATGACACACAATAGCATCAAATATCCGGGCAAAGAGAGTTATTATTAATTCAGTTTTATTACTTTCACCAATATCCTTTCATAAATTTTCAAACGTTAAGTACACTTGTGCTTTGTCTTAAATTGTTATTAATTACCTTTTGGGCAGTGTATAGTGTATGTGAGTGATTTTGAAAATAAACGTAATTATTTTTTAAATTAAACATTATTACGAGCCTTACGTTTTTAGGCAGAATAAAATAAATATAGTATAAACAATGAAGCCCACACCCATACTGAAAAGTCCGTACATAAACAGATTCAGTTCTGGTTGACGGTAGCGGTTCTTCTGTAACCAGTACAACACGCTCTCTTCATCCATTAGGTCCCCACGATAAATGCTCGGGAATTTTTTCCGGAAGTACACTAATGATGGGACATCGGTCAATCCCCATTTCTTCCCATATTTAGAGTCGTCAATTCGTATAAATAATATATCCAAGTTGTCCGTTTCGTGGTCGATTCTCTCTAATTCTAAATGAATGGCGGCACAGGTAGGACACGCTTCAGGATCACTGTCAACTGAAACACGATACTAATGAGCTGAGAATGGTTCCCTTTCAAATTGTTACATTGCTCCTTGTAATTTATATGAGGACAGTTCCATATTTGGATGCTACTATAAAAGATCAAATAATTACATACAGAAGTAAACGGCCACAAAATCCTGCTCCTCCAAAATTTTATCCAGCATCCGTCTGTTCACCAACTCGATCTCATCCTTGAGTTGGAAGGCTTCATTTGAGGTAATCCAGCCCAGGATTGAGGCGGAGTCCATTAAATCCCCCTCATAGATTAAGGCATGACCACGTCGGAAATAGGCCAAAGTTGGGATGGACATGATTGCAAAATCCGCAGCTACTTCTCCGTCCGTCACTTTAACCATGTCAATACCTTTTGATGAGGAAAATACAAAAATAGTGGTAGGGTCTGATAAGAGCCGACACTCATCATAATAACTATTAAGTATTACAGTCCAACTACACCATGTTTATAGCCTTTACAGAGAATTTTGCATTTCAATTTGTACAGTCATCGTGACTTTTTTGTTTATTACCGTAAGCATCTGCTTCATCATCGATTTCTTCAAGAACCAGTAAGATGTTATCACACTCTTCACCGCATTCTTCTTCGTCATCTGAATAAATCGTGGACATTTAACGTGTTAAAGGACACGAATGATGAATTCATCAAATGGGAAAATTGACTCATAAAATATAATAGGGAAGAACACATGGAAAAAAGTTCTTTTGATGTACGATCATCATAATTACATTTGCATAGTCACAAGTCCATGTCCATAAGCACACACATTATATTGTATATGCGTATACAAGCATTCAAATTCTTCATAAATGGGTGTACAGTATACTGTTCAAAAAAAAAAGTGTAAACATACAAAAGAAAACCACAAGAAATGGTGAGGATCCCACAAGTTTTTCAAGCATTCGAGAGTTGACTGCCTCAATTTCATCAGCCAGTTCTCGGTTCTCATCGTTGGTCAACCATTCCAAAACTGTAATGAAAGGAAATGCGAGTCTTGTAAGTGTGTGTGTGTAAATATGTACTTGCCTAGTACTAGCGTACGTAAGGATAATTCACACATTAATTCTTTTTACGGCACGAACCATGATATGAGAACTATTTTCCCCCTCCACAATGGAAAACAAAAGAGACCACTTTGACTTTTAAAAATAAAACCATCCGAGAGTCAGTAAAAATATTTAATTACCTGCTTCTTCCAATCTCAAATCGCCTTCAAATAGTAAAGGATTTCCGTTGCGAAAGTAGAGTAATGCTGGGAATGTGGTGATACCGTACCGTTTGGCAAGGATGGGATCTGCGATTTTCACCATGTGAATCCCATACATATCACACTCGTCATCAATCTTCTCCAGCTCCATTAAAATACTATCACAAGCTCTGCAGGGCTGCTTATCTGGGGAGAATAGGTGCAAAAACATGGCATTCCTTTAATTACATTTGCATCCCACTCCCATTACATTTGCGAAAATGTACCCAAATGAGACGCTATTGTTCACGCTAATTTTCATCACCTGGGGAATACATTATCTAATCTGCAACTTAATGGTCATTTGGAGTGAAGAGAATTTTAAATCCCAAACTGAGATTACATGATACGGGGGTGTCGGGGGAGAAACTCTAAAAATTGCACACTTACAAAAGAAAACTGCAAGATAGTGTGCATCCACGACCAGACTCTCAAGCATTCCTCTCGTGACCAATTCAATCCTCTCTTCTGTTTTATGTTCCACAATCCAATGGAGAACATCTTCCTCCGCAGTCAGCTCTCCTTCATACACCGACGCAACCCCTTCTTCAAAGTACACCAAAGCTGGGAATTCTCCTACGCCTTGACCCACCGCAAATTTCGTGTCGTAAGTTTTGACTAATTTCACTCCATGTCGGGCCACCTCATCGTCCACATTTTCAAGTTTCTCAATGATTTCCGCACATTTTGCACAAGCTTGCTGCCTCTCTGTCAAAACAGACACATAAATTTAAGTAGGGACAGATACATGATGTATATTTTTTCTAAGTACATACTCAAGTATACACAAGGGGAAACCGCTCTGTGGACTATGTTACACGCATGGGATATACATATAATATATATGTAGTACACATATGATACACATAGATATAGGTAATACACATATGTTACACATATTTGTTGTCGTGTTTGAATACATCTGTACAATTAATATTCTCAACCCCTCTCCTTCACCTTGTTCAATTTCAGCCAAGTTCTCATTTTCAGATTCCAGTTTTTTCTTCTCACGTCTCGACAGTTTTTCCACCTCACAAGTGCAACGAGTTTTGTTGTAGAAGTATACCACAACGGACTCATCACCAGCCAGAACGTTTTTCAGCTCATCACCGTTCACTTCCACAATGCTCACACCAGTTGGGTCTTTCCGATTACTGAGCCAGTCAAGTATCCGCTGTGATGACCTTAGGTCACCCGTGAATATCACAGGGTCTTCACTGCCCAATCTAGTATTCACACATTTGGGCAATTTATCACAGAGACAGAATTAAATGTAAATTCAAATTGTTTGGGTAAACAGTCTTGAAACAATTACGGCATGAATAATTTTTTAAAGATTTTTGTACTCTCGAGTGTTACAACTTCCAATTACATGTTAAAAATATAATTACTTGCACCTGGCGTAAATACTAAATTATAGTGCATTGCATGAAGACAGCTATTCTCGTAAAAACAGTACCCGCTGACATGCATTTTAAATAGATGCATTTACGTTCTGGTGTCTGTGTACCCCTTACATTCATAAAAACTTACTTAGTCAGAGAAACAAGATAACTACATCATAAGGCTTGTAAATATAAGTACTGAAATACAGTCAAATTATCTGTACTAGATTGTAAAGTGTACGTTGCCACATACGTGGAGCTACATACATTGTAAACGTGAACCCTCGACTGCAGGTTAATGCATTAAACAGGAGTATACAACAAGACTGTGAGTAGGCCATAAATTCAGTTTTAAATTGGATCCTAAACATGATACCTATGTGAGCATGGAATACGGCAAGCATAAATTTAGACGTTAAATCGAATGACTGAATTCGCCTGAGCAAATTCCAAACTTCATACATATACATAGATATAGTACACAGTGAACTTACCGAAAATACAGAAGAGCAGGGAGAGCATGAACACCAAAGGATTTGGCCAAATCCCAATCATCAATGCGAACAAAAGCAATGCCCCGGTCGTCCGCCTCATCGTCAATTTCCTCCAAACTCTGTAATACCTTCTCGCACTGCTTACACTCAGTTTCACTAACTGCAAAAAAAAAACCCAAAAAATATATACCTGACCATTATCATGCAACCTTACTTTACGAGCTGTATAACAATTAATTATAAGCGTAAAATTCTTTTTGAGCAAACTCAATTGCAACATTATTTCCACTGTTTCTTCATATAAGTACACAAGACAATCTCAAGAGACAAAATGCAGAATACTAATTGTGAGACCATACCTAGTAATACATACTATGAGCACCTTATATTTTAAGCGTGTATTAGAACCCTTGATTTATTATGGATACTCACAGAAAAGGACAGCCAAATGATCCGTTGTTTCCCTCATGCGATCCAACATCTTTCGATTAACTACTTCAATCTGCAATAAAAAAAAGGACGCACAGGTCTTATGAAAGAAATGGAGGGAGCCCGGCGCAACCACATTTGTATTTCAACTTTTCTTTGTTATTTTTTTTGTGCAAAATAAATTGCAGGTCATTAAAATGATTTAGGAGACAAACTTGATCCTTGAGAATCATATTTTCAGGAGCCGTGAGCCAGTCTAGCATCTCCTCCTCGTCTTCTAAATCATCCTCGTATATAATATGATGGCCTTTTCGGAAGAGAGCCAATCCAGGTAAATTTCGTATTCCATATTTTTTTGCTATAATCGGATCAGACATCCGAGCAATGGGGATTCCGAAAGTGGCCGCATCCTCCGTTATCAAACAAGCCCGACGAAGAGCTCTCCCTGAAGCTCTGTCAGAGGTGTTACTAACTGTTCGTAATACAATTTTATTTTTATTTTTATTTGTCATTGTTCATCCATGGATATGTACATATGTAGAGTAAAATATTTAAAACAAAAACAATAATATTAAATAAGAAATGGAGGCAACGCGTTACCAAATAAGAACCTACAGCTATATACACAAAACAAAGGGGGATTAAGAAGCAATTTACCCAAGGAAATGAAATGAAATGAAAATAAAAATATTTCATAATTTTTTGTGTACGTAATAAATTAATACATCTTACAAAACATGACTGCGAGGTAGTCAGAGTCTCCTATTAAATCTTCCAAATCAACACGATTTATTTCCACTAGGGCTTCAAATTTACGATTGTGAACGAGCCATGTCAATACACCGCCTTCATCCAATAAATCACCTGGAATGTGTTAAAAAATACATTTACACCGCATCCCAGTCCCACAGTCATGACATATATTCTAAATTGAAAAGAAAAATAAATCCCGTCACCTTTGTCCATGTCTAGTGCAAATGTGAAACATTGTTTTTACATCTTGTATGTGTCGGAGTAAAGAAAAAAAAAAGTATTTTTTTGGCAAAGTTTCATAGGCGGAGATATCAGAACTTATTGCCCCAATGTAGAATTTTTCAATGTCTTTATTGTAGTAATTGATATATAGTAGTATATTTTTTGCAGTCGAATTATATATTTTTTTGTTGTCATTGGATGTTTCGGAATTGTCTTGAAAATATTTGTGTCCGTTACGTATTTTCCACATATGGCAGTACATACGTATGTTACATACGTGAGATTTGAGCAATAGGAGGATGTGTCTCAAATATTAACAGTTAGATTACATTTTTTGAAAAATAAAGTATAATTTATGTAATTATACAATAATATAGCTCTTTTGACTAGTAGTATATGTACAATAATTACATTATATCTTAGGATTATATCTTCGTTGTTCTTGAATGGTTTAACCGGTAACATATGTAAAATTATGTAGCACAGCAATAGTAGATATACATACGTGTCCGTATATACTTACATATAATTTTCAATTGATTGATTTCTATCAGGCTTAATGTTTTGAGCACATTTTTTTTTCTGCAAAAGTTATTACACAATTTGAATGTTTTAGATGCTGTAGTATTATCAGAAGAGGCATTAATATAGTCAGTAGATATCATTACTTATAAGATTTATCATTAAGGACATATACAAAGCAGAGGTGTCAAGAACAAAATTTGGGAGAGGAGAGAGAGGTATATGAGGGAGGAGGAGGAAAAATTAAATATTTCCAGTAAAATCGGATCTTGAGTACAGTTACAAGGCTTAGGATTAATTATCAGTTTATTTACGGATTTTTTTTGTATATAAGAACGTTATTATTTGAAGTAAGAAACAACTTTTGAAAGGAAACTTTCTTTCTCTGTTCGACCCTTGCGACGCACGGCAGCATCACCACTTTTTCCTAAATGGGACCAAAACTTGAATCAACAAAATGGAATGAATCACTGCATACTATTTTTTTTAAAAAAAGGGTAAAAACACTAAGCTATATAAACACTAAACAGTAATTTCTAATACAAATAAGGACACACAAGATGTAATGTATTACTAAGAGTTACTATAAAAGAGATATGAAAATTAATAGTGAAACACGCACAAAGAAGAATTGTCGAGAGCCGAAGGTTAAGTGAGGGCCCCGTAGTAGTGACAAACACGACATAAACTCTCACGAGTTTTTGTTCTGAATTTTTTGCATTTTTTTTTTGGGAATGTTTTTTTTTGTCAACACAGAAATGATTTGGCGTAATTTAGGTATATTTTACCTGATAATTTCCCCGTAGCTAAAATTCTTTCCCTCACACGTAGTCTTCTTTGCTCTTCTAAATTAAGTGCTATATCACGTTTCTCTTCCTCTTCTTCTTCATCACTATCATCTTCTTCCTCCTCCTCCTCCTCATCATCATCCTCATCCTCATCATCCTCATCATCATTACCGGGGCTTTTTAAGCCTTCCCCACCTCCGGCTCTGGACAATGTGCAATTACATACAGGCACCTTACCTTCGCAGACGTCAATGTGAGCTGGACAACAATTGTACGTGATGGCTGTGTCACGATTAATTGTCAACTCCACGCATCGATTATCTATACAAACACGCATCAATCAAAACTGAAACGGTTCTTTTGAAGGCTTTTGTTATTCATATGCAATAGTAAAATCCTCATCAAGTTACAGGTCTGATAGATTTTGTGGTCTCATGACACAGAAAAACTGTCACTTTTTGGCACATGCCCATCATCATGCTTAGTGAGTAAGTCCCAGTGGAGATCAAATAGAGGAAGAGGTGGAAGAAAAAAAAAAGTGAAGATAATTATTACTCACATTCATCATCGTCCAAATCACCGGTGCTTTCAGAATAAATTGCCTTGACTTTCTTCATCCAATTGATGACGCGATCTTCATCCGTCAAGTCACCTAGTGTCCCGTATTTTTTATATAGGTAATATATTCGTAATATATAATTGTTTCCTTAACAATCCTTTCCTACTTCTATACAGGCATACTATATAGTAAACTGACATATATTTTTCCCTTCCATTCACACGTATGTACTGCCATATCTTGTTTAATCAATTAATGGGGGGAACTGTGTGGAATCTGTGATGCAAGAACCTAGTTCCTATTTGTGAGGTTCACCGAGGAGACAATAATAATATATACAGTGGCATGCATTGTTATTCGTATGACGTGTTTCTCAAAAGTTTCCTTTTAAAAAATCCATCCCATATTTTTCTTCCTATATGTATGTATCAAAATTCCAAGAAAATCAAGGATGGAATGAGATCATAGGCTGGTTATATGAGAAACATGCACAGAACCTGGCACTGTATGAATGTAAGGAAAAAAAATTAAAATGGACAAAAACCTTTGTAGATTGAGGGGGCACCGCCTTGATAGTAAACTAGAGCAGGGAAAGTTGTCACTCGTAATTCTTCAGCTACTGAGGTGTCCGTCGTTTTGACGAGTTGGATACCCACATCATCCGCATCATCATCGATTGTCTCTAGATCCTTCAGTACAGAGTCACAAACCGCGCCGCAGTTATCCTCGTCTGAAAGTTACAGGTAAAAAATTGGTTATCAGGATATTGACAGCGTGGGGAATATTACAGTATGATGTGATTTTGGTGGTATAATTTTTTATCCTGAAGAATATTAAATTAATGTTCTGCAGTGTCAGTTCAGGGAAACACTATTTTTTTTATAAATATAAATTTTCAAGAATACTCTCGACAGGTCATACGGAAGTAGGATCATTATTTGGAGATGTTCTGGGAAATTCTGGGTCACTGATTTGATTGGTCAGAGCTATATGGACATTTTAAGAGGGACAGGCTCGGAACTTACAAAACAGCACCGCCACATGATCCAGCTCATCCAATAACATCCTCAGAGTTCTATGGTCAACTTCTTCAATGGTGTCACGGTCAGCATTTTTGAGAGTGATCAACCATTCCAGAACGACTTCCTCTTTCGCGAGATCTCCAGCGTATATCATTGGAAACTTAGCACGGAAAAAGACGAGTGCTGGCAAGGGATCCAAATCGTATTCCCGGAGCATTCCTTCATCAGAAATTTTAACGAAAGCAATTCCGAGATCATCTGCTTCATCATCAATATTTTCCAGCTCAAGGAGAATACGCTGAGATTTTTTATCCGCATCACGATCTGTACTCAAAATGATTGTAATGATATTTGAGATCCAAAAATTATTCAAAGCTGGAACCCTCTTTCCCCTTTCAATTTTTTTTTGGGATTCCCTTTAAATGAAAAAAATATATCCACTTACAAAAGAAAACGCAGACAAATTCAGTAGTCTCCAGTAAACGTTGGAGCATTTTCAAGTTAACTTCTTCAATACGGTCAGGTAATTCTAAACTGTCGTCATCGGTTAACCAGCTGAGGACTTCATCCTCGTCGGATAAGTCTCCTTTGTAAATGAGAGGCTCTCCGTTTCGGAAGAGGACCAAAATAGGGAAAGTTTTAAGGTTCAATTTAGATTTAGCATAGTCGGTCTCCTCCGTTGTGACCATTTGAATACCCGCCTCGTCAGCATCATCGTCGAGAGACTCCAACTCTTGAAGGATGTTATAACAGGATGCGCCAGATTTACAAGGACCACCTGTAACCATTAGACTTTACTTAGAAAAATTATACTTCAATCAGAAACCAAACTAGTTAGCCTTTACATCAAGAATAATTGATGTAAATCTCATAAGTCCCAAATTGTTTGTCTACCACCATTTCTTTTATCCGTATTTTTAGAAACAACTTCACAAATTTTATTTTTTACGTTATATACTAGTATACATGAATCATCTATAAATAAAAAAAGAAATGGAAACCATCACGCATAAATTCGTTTTATTTTTATGATTTAGCGGAAAAACCGGTTTATTTCCAATATATTTGCATACACTCTCCTGGGAGAAAGAGCCTTTTAAACACGAGAACAATGTGTTTATAGTAGTGGCAGAATAAATGTGCGCACTCAAATACTTGCTCAAAGAACCTTCAAACTGAAACAAAACAGTAACTAAAATCAGAGTGTCTGACGCGATCCACCCGAATGACTCAGACTCGTAATTACAAAGTTTGGATCATGTTCTATGATGCAGTACATCCTCGCCGATGTGAAGTTATTTTCGGCGAAGCCTACATATCTCCTGTACTTTCCTAAAGGTATCTAAAAATAGGGACTTTTACTTCATCGCCTAGTCAAATTAACTCCGAGGATTTAAACGCCTTAACAGCTTTTGATTCTAAGACTGTGGAACTGCTCCGAGAGACACCGAACATTCCCAGTGTCGCCACAAACCACGGCTCCTTCCATACAATCATACTGAAGGCATGCTACTACAATATCTTAAATGTGTTTATGAATGGAATAAATTGTATAGAAGTATTTTCATGAGCTTACTGAAATACACGGCGACGTACTGATGAGTATTAATAAGTTTAACGAGCATTTCATCCGTGACTTCTTCAATCGTATCCGAATTCCTTTGTTCCAGTAGCCATTGCAGAACCTTGCAACCATTGGAAAAATAAACGAAACGTTACTTTTTGGACGTGAGCATTCCCGATACATAAATATACACACCCCTGCCCTTCTTCCTTCATATGGTTAGCCATACTCGAGTTTCGAATACACAAGCTGTTTCTGATATATTAGAAGCAAAAAAAAAATACTCACCTGCTCTTCGTTATTTAAATCCCCCTCGTACACACTTGGGACTTTGTTTTCAAAGTAGACCAAAACCGGAAGTTCTTCAAATCCATACTCTTTGGCTTCGTTGTCGTCATCAATTTTAACGAATACAATCCCATGGGCATCACACTCATCGTCAATATTTTCCAACTCCAACAAAGTTCGCATATCTGTTTTGTCGTCTTTGTCATCTGTCATAATGTTGGAATGTCATTAGTACCCTAATTGCCAGTTACTTGGCTTCACACTATCAATGCAATGAGTTTGAACAAAAAAAAATTTTTTTCTGTCCAACTTGACAGGGATGAGCTTACAAAACAAAGCTGCCACGTAAGGATGGCCACTAATCAACTGATCCAGCATTTCATCAGTGACTTCCTCAATCTCATCAGCTCCCAACTGATGTACCAGCCAAGTGAGGACTTGGTCCTCCTCAGTCAAATCCCCCTCAAATAAATGGGGGATTCGATTTTCAAAGTAAACTAAAGAAGGCATTGAGATTCCCAACTCTTTGACCATGGTCTCATCGCTAATCTTGACAAAAATAATTCCGTGGGCGTCACACTCATCATCGATAGTCTCTAACTCTTGTACAATTTTTTGAGATTTTCGTTGCTCTTTATCATCTGCATTATTGTTGAGTGTCAAACAAAATATATTTTATTAGAACCTTTACAACAAATCTCAGTAAAATCCAAATATAAGACAACTCCAGGAGAAAGTCGGAGATGTTAGATCTTCAGGGAAGTAGTACTTCTTGGTACGTTCGAGCCCTACTGACATTTACTGTATGAGATAAGTTGAGTCTGAATTTCAGGTAAGCCTTCGTTCACATTACATTACAAAAAAAATTACTGCAAAAATTAACAGCACATTTTCATGGGAACGGTCGAGAATTACCTTCGGTTTTAGTTCTCATTGATTTTTGATAGGCAATACTGCATAGTGCTAATTGTAGGAAGGGAAGCTAGATGGAAACAGTCGGGGATAGAGTTGTCAAATGTGTGCTATGCACTCTTTGAGTATTAATTTATTGATAGAGAGAGTTTACAAAGTATGGGATCGCCAGCGACAGCGACGGGCTATATGAAATATTGGAACCAATAAGTTGCCTTATATTTGGACTTTACCGAACTTCACCCTCCATGTTTGCTTTTGTGCAAATAAATGGATTTACCAGTGTTGAACTCCTTCTACAGCTATATTTTGCTGAGTCTAATTTCCGCACGTATTAATGCCAGTTTTGATCAAAACCACACAAGCAAAGTGTTTTCGTATTAGTTTTGTGACTAGGGTTACCAAAACGTGAAGGATACTCATGTTAAATCCCTTGGAGTTACTGTGCATAATGTCATACATGATTCCTAATGGTCACATAAATTCCCACATGCAGGCAAACTGATGACAGTTAACAAACAAATGCAGTTGAGGATCTCAAATGCAAATATGATATGATGGCACATCATATATTTATCTATCTACTCCATGCACCGTATACCACTTCATTGCCCGTGTATTTTCTTTGACGAAGATGAGTTTATATTTTGCATATGATCCCATATTTGTAACCGTTACCCATATGGCCCATGTAAATTATTTTATTACTGGTTTCGAAAGCTTTGAGAATTCAGCCAGATGAACTGAATGCGTCAATACAGATGCAGGTCAATCTCATTATAACGCGGACGTCTTTATGGAATTTATTCACATAACGGACATGTCTGCTCGTCCCTTGAATTATTAACAATGTAGAAAATTAAAATCCAATACTGGAATACAGTACGTTCATACCGGATAAAAACAAATCCGCTCCCATGGGATTCCGTTATAAAGAGATTTCCCTGTAGTGTTACTTACGTGTACACATCAACCTACACGGATATGGATACACTGAAAATTGATTAAACCAAAAAGTTATTTACAAAGCGGAGATTCTTTCCTGAACCCGTTTACAAGTTAAAATTAGTTATTGAAAGAACAAAATGATAGGAAATTATGGCATGATGGTCGGAGTTTAATTTCCTGGTAGGCGAGAAAACAAGAGCAAAGAAATCAATAACATCGGAGTGAAGGACGAGGGCTCACATAAGACGGGACACAACCCAACAAACAGAGAGTCACAGGAAATGAGTGATGCAATAATAAAACAAAACATAAGGGGACGGGAAACGAACATAAAAGCAGCGGAATGAAATAATAATAATAAATAGTAAATAATAATAAATAAATAAAAAAAAAAGGATTATTTTATATCTTACAGAATAGAACGGCGACATCATCATGCTC
The DNA here is from genome assembly GCA_947179485.1 of Allacma fusca. Lineage (NCBI taxonomy): Eukaryota > Metazoa > Arthropoda > Collembola > Symphypleona > Sminthuridae > Allacma > Allacma fusca. The sequence goes on along the minus strand of OX359247.1, from coordinate 14,264,873 downwards.
AGCTGTATTAGTTTTTAAAATAAATAAAAAGGAAAAAGTCAAGACCAATTCCAGGTAAATTAATTGTACAATGATTACTTCCTCTGAATCGAGTAAAACGGGGTAAAAGTTACTTCATCAAATTATATAGATACTTAAAATGGGATAAAAGTCGGAAAGATTTTTCATTTCTTGTACAAATCATACAAAATGACAGTGGTCTCACTGTGTAAAAAATATTTTTCGACTTTTACCCCATTTTACTCCATTAGTGTCACGCATTTACTGTACTTGGAAATATGAAAGGAACTCCATTAAAATCCAATAATTGGGGAAGGACTTACAAAATAACACCGCGAGTTGTTGATTGTTTTGTACTAGCATATTGAGCATTTCATTTGTAACTTCCTCAATCTCATCAGACTCTAATTGTTCAATCAGCCATTTCAATACTAGATCTTCCTTGGTTAGATCACCGTGGTACATGGACGGGATACCGTTTTCAAAGTAAACCAATCTGAGGACAGCGGAAATATATTTTTGATTGTCATCCCGACATTCAATTGCATATGCATGCACATACATTTATGTATATTCATATGTAAATACAACTTCTCCTCCACAATTTATAAAAGGTTCATCCCCGGCCTGCTAAGGCTAGATAAGATTGTTATGTAAATGTCGACAGTATAAAAGCACAAGTGTAAAAACCAAAAGTGTGCAGATGAAATTAAAAGAATGGATTGTACTGTACTTGAACGCATCATCTACTGGAATGAAAATAGTTCCCAAAATTTCATTTCCCTCTCATGTTTTCCCCAAGAAAATAAAACTCATGCTGACGCAGGCGATGGAATCCATTATTACCCTTACTGCTCCCACAATTATTAGTGCAAATACATCTAGTAATCTTTAGCTCTCCCTACATTCCGTTCAGAGTGGAGGAAGCCTGAAAAATTAACGGCTAATAATCTATATAGAGGGTGACACCATACCCTGGTTTCCCCCTAGCCCATACAATCAGCCATTTTAAAAATATTCAATTTCTTCATTTTCTGCATAATTCCACAAAATTCGAAACAATTTGAGAACCACTGTAATCAATACTGAAGTAACAGGTCTCAAAAGGTGAACCAGGGTTTTAGACTGTATAGCAATAAATTAGAGGGACAAATTATTTAATTAAAAGCCCATCACGTATTTACGGCTGAATAAACTGTGGTCTGAGGGACATGCTGTTCAAAAGTGTTTAAAAAAGGATAAGCTTCAAATCATACTTTCCCCAAATTTAAAAATTTGAGTAGCAATTTAATAATTATAAAATTCGCTTTAAAAAAATCCGACCTTGCCCCACTTTTGTAACCACTGTATCGAGAGCTTTTAGGCTAAAGGGATGAAAAAACGTTTGATACATCTGGAAGAAAATTTTCTAGGAATGGGTGAATCTAGTATTTTTGACCCTGGCTGCCTCTATGCCCTAGAGGCATACAATATATGTGTACAATACAAGTATAATAATAATATACAAGGGTATCATGGGACCCGATCCTTAATTAAATGCTGTTCCTATAGCTATACCGAAGGCTTCTTGCACTTATTAGAGTCTCCAGTGGATAGGACTGATGAAAGACTAATTTTCACACCATGGTTGAATGCTTATGTTTTTTGAGGGAAGGTTCTGCATGTGCATATGTCGTACATTTGTCTCTATCTCTACCAACATCTGCAATTACCAAACGAGGTCAACCAAGTATCGCGATAATACCGAAATACGGAAAAATGCTTGACTTTCGAGAAAATAAGAGACTCAGGGCATAGGTTTGTGTGTAAATATATGTACACAATGGAATGCACACACAGTAACCGAAGAAGTCACCTACTTAGAATGCAGCTGCAAAAATAATAGTTATGTTTACACCTTGATGCCTTGATAGCGTAAACAAGCTGACAGAGGTATCTTAAAGTAAATACTTTTTTTTTTATCTATGCACAGCAAGTAGTGGTTCGGTGAGCGGAAAATAATATATCGAAGCTTCTAAATAAACAATTATTACAACAACTATTCACACGCTTTGGACTTACTGTGGAGTATCCTCAATACCATACTCGGCAGCTTCACGTAAATCGTCAATTTTAACGAACAAAATTCCTTTCTCGTCACACTCATCATCAATATTTTCCAATTCTGCCAGAACTTCCCGTGATTCCTTTTCATCCGCATCATCTATGGAGAATTTTGATCATTCCAATTAAATCATACCCCCCATGCGCTACTATAACTACTGCAAGTAATTATACATCCCCATCCTGTTACAACTGCATTAGTCCCCGTATGTATGCGTCACTAGTCACTATTTACGTAATATTTTGTGCACACACTATAAATAATTAGCAATTGAGAAAAAAAAATTAGCATACAAAAGAGAACAGCAAGATGCTTTGACTCCCGAATCAATCTGTCCAGCATCTCATCGGTCACGTCTTCAATTTCATCACTGGCTTTCTGATGGAGCAACCATTTTAAGACAGAATCTTCATCACGAAGATCGCCTAACAATCACAATATCCCCAGCTTGAAATCATTTGTGATTGTGCAATTCATAGAGACACGAAACCCACATCTTTACCATGCATGCTACCGGGTTCGTGTCTAAGCATCATTTGATTCCGTTAATTGATGTAGGATCCTTTACCATCATAAACGTTGGGAACACGATTCTCAAAGTAAACCAATCTCGGGGTGTCATCAATACCATATTCCTTCATTGCTTTACGGTCATCTGTTTTCACGAATTGAATATCCACACGGCCGCAATCATCATCAATGTTCTCAAGTTCTTTGATGGCACCAGACGACAACACACTTTGGTCAACTGTGACAGGAGTCAGAACCAAGCTCAGAATAGTTTCTCAAATTCTAGACGTAACTTTATGTATGTATGTATGCACGTTCCCACGTACAAAACTCACACAAGTTGTTCTCATTAAAATACAAGCTTACAGAACAACACAGCCAGATGGTCGACAGATTCTACCAGGGTACTCAAAGCTTTGAAACTCACAAGTTCAATTTCTTCATCTTCATCACCCGTGGATTTGTTACTTATGAGCCACTCGAGTACATCTTCCTCACGCATTAGGTCACCATCGTACACGATTGGGATTTCATTTCTGTCAGACAACAAGTAATCAGCCCTTTGAGTGTAATATTTATGCATCAGGTACTATATACCCTATAGTCCATGAGTTATGTTTACATCCCTATGCGCCGGGTTATATATCTCACGGTAAATGTCCAAACATTGCATAAATAACCTTGGGGAATTTTACTAGGACTGAAACTAAATTCATATAGGGGTGACATATTTATATAAATAAAAAAAAAATCCCATGGAAGTGGGGAAATAAAAATTGAAGGAGTAGCTTCATACTTTGCTTTTTTAATACTCGTACACACACACACACATTTAATGTGTAGCAGTGGGGTGAGGATAGCTCCCACGAAATTAAAAGTATTTCACTGTGCACTCATCCAAGGAAAGAGTCTAAATTTAGCTCACCTGTAGTAAACAAGTCGGGGCAAGTTGACAAGGTTGTACTCATCCGCTAATTCATCGTCATTAATCTTTACAAAGGCTATTCCAAGTTCGTCCGCTTCGTCATCAATGTTTTCTAATTCTCGGAGAGCCTTCTCACACTTCCGACAGTCGGGTGTGTCTATACGTATTCATGGGGCAGACGAATCAGAGATCCTGTCCTTTACGACGTGCACTTATCATGTACTTATTAAATAAATGGTTCTGGACAAATCTCAGACTGGGGAAATTAATACAAAAGTTAAAAGAAAACACAAAACAAAATCGTGAAAAAAAAACAAACAGAATCAAATCAATCATCATGGGTTGGGGGAAACAAGACGTGAGCATGTGTTGTCAAGTCTTAATAAATTACATAGTACCGGTGAATATCTCATTAAAGTAAACAGTAGATAAGACAAGGACACTTATGAAGCAGTTAACAGTTAAAAATTTCTGTTATCAGTCAACAACCGATAGGATTAAATGTTCAGTGAAATATACTTGTTCCAATTATTGATCGTCTCTTGATTTTTGTCTATTGATATGTAGATTAAAACGAGGATCATAGCAGTGAGAGTAAATAGATAAAACTGCTGGAAAAAATTGAAAACTCCGGAATGAGTAGATATTTGCAGTCCCGAAAGCAGGGATTGTAACTTGGAAGAAAAAAATAGCACATAAGCTCCATGTATGTAGAAAATGAAGGGTTTGGTTTAAAAAAAAAACAAATGAAAATAGAATTCCCAAGAAGTCAAGTCTCAAATGAAGATGATCAGGGTGATAAACACAAAATCGAGAGAAGGGAAAATATAAGAATGGATAAAATCTACAGAGTGTGTGAGAATATCAAATATACATGATATCATTTTTCGACTTACTTTTCTCTCTACACGCGGCGTGTGATCGACCTGTATTGATGTTTTGAAAAAAACATAGTTTTAGTGTTTCTCGGGTTACTTTATTGTGAATTGTCCATGTGAATTAGTTTGGGTGAATAAAAAGCATTTATTTCAGATTGCATAATAGCTATACAAACAAACTCATTTTTACTTGGTTTATAGCGTGTGTTTTCCAACAAAAGCATTGAGGGTAGTGTGAGCACGTTACAAGCACAAAACACCGAGCCTAATGCAAGTCTCCATTTCAGTCTGAGTTTCTCAAAGGGCCAGAGTTGGAGGAAATCAATGAGATTTCCATGAAAGTAATGAATGCTAACATGATTCCTAGTAAATACAATATATGTAGATATATACACCCATTGAATTTCCACCGCTCACTAGAAAAAAAACCCACTTTTTCCTAGTTTTTCCAAGTAAGCAGTTCCCAGGATTCAATAATCAAGTTTAAATTGCTTTCGTCACGAGGCTCTCAAGTAGGGGATTTTTTTTTGTGGGATCCATTTCATCCAGTCTCAGTACTACTAATAGGGCTAAAAATGGAATTGGATTTGCCCATTGTACCTCCAAATGACTGTTGTGTCACCATGCTTTTATGAAGGGACCTATTGGGTCTAGAAGTACCGTCCTAGTTGGGAAAAATCAACGAATAAATTATTAGAGGCTGCAATAATTCCTGGAAATTTGGGATTGGCAAAACTCTAGGGTTTCCAGCAGCGGTTTACATTGTTCTAGGAACAGGTCCAAATCCCCTGTAATTACACGACAACAAAATCCCGTTGCCAAGCAGCAGCTTATGAAATTCCCGGAGTGATATCGGTGGGGAAACAAGTGACTGTATGTCTGTGTCCGTGTTTCCCAAGAGGACTAGTGGAAATAAAATCCCTGAGATTCAGTGGGGCGACTTGTTGCCCATGAATTTGTCGTGCATACATACACACGCCAATATCTAAACAATTGAAGAGCTCATCTACAGAATTGTACCCCATGCAATGGAAATTAGCTGGCCTTTGGAACCCCTCAACCAAATGGATGTCCATGGAATTTCATGAGAAAGTCTTCCCACACATCGGTTTTATACTTAGTGAGGACTTTAGTTGTAATCCCCTGTAAAATCTATGTAAAAAGTAATGAGAGAGAGAGAGAGAGAGAGTGAGTGTGTGTACAAGCCGATTCTCGGGGACGGATACATAATTCCTGTCTGGCCTTCAGCCACATGCCCCAGGTCACTGGGTTAATGTAGAGAGGATGGGAGGGATTTGTATGCATTTGGAAAACTCTGCAGAGATACATTTTGCACCAAAGTTCAGGATCATTCTGCTCGGAAGCTTTTCGCAAATGATCAATATTATCTTGTATCCCAAAGTGTTTTTCTAGGCGTCGCGTAATTATATATTATAGCAATATGCTCTCCAACTCCGGCACTTATACTTACAAATTCTTTGCTTTACGTGTGCTCTGCACATTTTTTCTTCCTATTTGTATTCCTTATCTTCATAAAGGCTCTCATTCTCTCTCTCTCTCTCTCTCTCTCTCTCTCACTATCTCTCTCTCTTGCTTTACAGCCTGAACGGAAAAGAGATAAATTGAACCGATGATCCAAGGAAAACAATACCGGAGCCAATACTCTCCACATCCATAGATTCTCCGCTTCTGCGGCGAGTGGAGCTTCCTGAAAATTTCCAATGACCCAATTTCCTCTGCAGTGAACTTTACAGGGAAACTTCAACTTTTAATTAGGGAACAGTCCTCCCCTCCCATACATACTCCCAAGTTGTGGATCCAGAAAATAGGAAAAACTTTTAGAGGGTGATGTAAACAATCAATTGCTACTGATAGGACCGTGCTCCATGATTTTCGATTGATACTGGTGCAAAAGTTACGTCTTATCAGTCCTGTTGAGACAGCACTTACAGTTACGGTCTCAGGGACTCCATCCCTAACTGTTCCATTCTAGGACGATGAGACCCAGCCCCAGTATTTACATGGAATCTTATACGTGACGAAACTCATTACTACTGTTATGTACAATTGATTACAGGGCCGATTCACACTCTGTTGGGTCGATTGTTTTAAAAAATGGTGTGTGTATGACGGTGAGAAAGTGATGTTTCTTCACAAAAGGTTTCCAGGGAAAGGAAATTTAATGCAAGTGAGCCACACTAAAATGTATAGCTTCCGCCGCCGAAACTACACCGACTACTAGGAGGAAAGTACCCGCTTCTTCTACACACTTAATAAATTGCATTGAAAAGTAGAGGCAATTCACCAGCCCCGCTCCCATCAGCACGTATGAAAAGATCACGTAGGAAAAAAATCATCCATATCAATGTATGCTTACAAGCCCGACAAGAACGACCCATTCAACAGCTACCACGGCGTAGCCCGAGCCGGGTCCTGGAGTATATGGTGGTAGTGGGAGGAGGAGGAGGGTATTGTAGATATGAATCGAAAAAAGACTCAATTTTCCAACTTTATCCATAAAAGATTCTTTCAAGTAGAAATGTCTCCTCGTGACACGTGCTATGAATTCTCGACATCAGTCTCAACAAGCTGGAAAGTAGCATGGAACATTATGTATACATTAGATCTTAATAGAATTACCTAACTAGAAAAAGTTGAATAAAAATTCTTTTTTTTCTTCCTCGAGACACTATGACTCCCTAACTAGTGTACAGTATAGTGTGTGTGTGTGTGTGTGTGTGTGTGTGTATGCTAGTAAATGCTAAATGGATCATGTTGGAGGACTCCTTTTGGAGTACCAAATAAGAGGGCGTACATAATGCTCATTATAATAATAGAAGTGAAGGAAAATATGAACAAACTTTATCCACACGGAAGAATGAATGACGGTCTCAAACCCAGCCTCATGCCTCCTCCCTATAGAGAGGTAACTTTTATCAATTTTACGAACGCTTTTCAAACATTTTCCCAAACTGCCGATTATTTATGCTCAAACTAAATGGGCAACGAGGGAGAGAGAGACGAGAGAAACTCTCTGCTTCAAAATTTTCCCTTGATTAGCGCCAAGAGTGTCTCAGAGCTCAGAGAGAGAGAGAGAGAGAGAGAGAGCAGAAATTCGACTCGGGCTGAAGTAGGAATTTAAAAATTTTCTCGAATTCTATTCAACTTCAAGGTCCACGGAAGTTATACACATTCAAATAATGAGACTGCAAACTAAATACAACATTTACAACTCAAACTACACACACACACTCAGCCCGTTCTCTGGGTTAAACAAACCAAGTTCCTATATTTTTGCCAGGGGGTTATGTATGTATGTTAGATTTTTAGACAAAATCATACTCTTGCCAAGATTTTACTTTCCACACATTTAACATAGGCGAGGTTTAAAAGTATCATAGTGTAGTTTCAAAGTGATACTGAAAATATTTGTAAATTGGATTACATACGTGTATGCACTCGGTTTAGTTTTTTTTTACTGTCCGTTTTAACTTTCAAAATTAAATAACTTTATGGAAAACAAAGCTTGGAGGAGGAAAAAAAAAGTTAGGAGTTGTACATACGAGATGAAGGAAGAAACTTTTTGTGAGTTGTGAGATTCCGAAAACGGAGCGGGGGTTCAAGGGATATGAGATACCTGTATGTAGATATGTACAGTTTGAAGCTCACATAAACGTATATGTATAATCACATGCACTTGGGACTTTTTATGTTTTTAGAAGAGGAGATTAAATTTTCTTTCAACGTGATCTTTACCCCCCTCTAAAACTACCAGAAAAAAAAATCAGGAGGAAGGGAGTACTTACAAAATAAGACGGCAACGAAATTATTCTCGTGGATAATTTTATCTAAAATCTTTGAGTTAACTTCTTCAATTCGGTCCGGGTTATCCATGGATTCTAAGCTAGTGAGGAAATCGAGGACGGATTGTTCGTTTTCTAAGTCTCCGGTAAATCGTACGGGTTCCTTGTTTCGAAAGTAGATGAGGGCAGGGAACTCTTCCACTCCATGAGTTTTCGCAATTCTCTTATCATTAATCTTGACGAAATCAACACCGAATTGGTCACTGGCATCATCAATTTTTTCTAATTCTTCTAGTACTTTGTCGCATTGTTTGCAGGACTTTGTATCTAGAGATTTAAATTTTACACAGTTGAGAATATTTAGAAGCCTTCCTTCAGACACACATTTAGTCAACCAGGTGAGGTTAAAGGTGTCGCGGGGTCATTTTTTTTTATTTCGTGGCTTCATGTTTTTTTTAGCTAAATGGTCTATTGGTCTAAATACAGAATTACATGCACATATATACATAGATACTACATTCAATATTACACATGTACAGGAGCGTTGTGGATAGATATATATACATTTAAAATAAATGTTTGTATCAAATTTAAAAAAATAAAATCCTATAAATATTTTGAAAGAAAATTAAAAACATTTTTTGTGTACAGCCAAATTTATTCCAGGCAGTCTATTTGTACTTGGGAAGCATTTAGCAGCATTTCTGTTTTATTTGGTTAATTTTGTGTACAGTCACAAATGTGCAACTGGACGTGCGCTGTTCTCGCTTTGGTGGTAAAGCACTGGTAAACTTGAGGTTTTAATAGTTTTGGGAAACTTGATTATGTACTAAATAATTGTAAAAATTTAGGACCGTTGTTATTTAACAAATAGCGTTTCAAAAATGGCAAGGATTACAACTTACACCAAAAAACGGCTACATAATCCTTTTCTTCTAGTAATTTAGCAAGACCTTTCCCATTAACATCTTCAATGACTCCTTCACTTTTAGATTTGGCACAAGCACCTAAACTCGAACAACAGAGGATGAGAGTCACTAATGTAACTACACTTTGGTATGGAGCCCTCATGATGCTAAACTGAATAAAGCTAACTTGATGATTCTCAATCCATACCTAGTAACCGACTAAACTTTAAAATAACATCCACCGTTTCGTCCCATCATTGAGTTAGAAGTGCCATGGTATATGTGTCCGTTATATTAAAATCCCGTTGCTTTGCAAAAGAAATATTTTTCTAAAAATAAAATATAGACTCCTCTTGCCGTCTGTAGGAAAAAAGACCCGGGGATTTGAAATCCACACGCAAAACTTTTATTTTCCGGCTCGTCCGTACATCAGCATACTAGTACAATACAGTACAGAGATTCATGCTCACAATATAACCTACTCACTTTTTTCTCTTCCTCCCATCCACACTCTCCTCTTCTCCCAAAATCTAGGTCAATAACATTTTGAGCAAAAGTTTAGGAAAAGATCCTGCGCAAAATTTTCAAATACCATTAAATATATGTACATTACAAATCTCATTGTTATATTTCAAAGGGCTATTTGAATAATTATTACGGAATGAGGGAACCACACTGAGAGGTGTCAGAAACTCTATCAACAGACGCCTCATTAATATTTCAAATTCCTCCATAAAGCCCAACCACACTTCCGCATTCACTCATCATCTTTTGATGATATTACCATCGAATGTTGCATACCTTCGGATGCATTAGCTCCTCAAAGAGGAGCCTTGTTTCTCCGCGGACTCGGTGAACAATAATAATAATTATTATTGTCTAACCTTGAACTCTATTTTTGCGGAAAAGGAATCTATGTATAAGTGAGTAACTTTAGTAGTACACAGTCAAAAACACTCCTTCCAGCCTACACGGATCAAATGAGATTTATAAGTAAAAAAAAATTGGCTCTAAAAATAAATTCACCCTGCGCGTCAAGCCATGCCAGTCTTTCAAGATTTACTGTACAAGTATTTAACATTTACGTTAAAAAAAAAACTGGAAGGAGCCCCTCACACCTGCCATCCTGCTCATCATATCAAATGTCAACGACAAATGGAAGACAAATTTCCCACTTGAAAAAGCTCCTATATTCATACAGTGTTGTCGAAATAGGACTTTCATGGTTGAAAAAATAACTCTGCCCTACCTTCCACCCCATGGCCCGGCTTGGGAGCTGCACTTAAAAGAATTGTATTTCTCTCCCATAAAATAAATCATTTCCCCATGTATTTACCGAGTGAAATACCCATTGCCCGCGTAAATTCTCCCATCCATCAGGAAAGTACTGGAACAAAACTACAAAGCTCTCGGCTCTCTCAACCCGCTTTCTCCGCACAGACTAAAAACACCAGAGCAATTCTGTGGTACAGTTTATATAGAATACGAGAGCAGAAACGCAGTTTTACAGCATTCTTTGTGCATAAGATCAAACGTTATTTTCTTTCAAGCCCCGAAGTAGTATTTTAAGCATACTCTACTGCAAGCCCATATACCTGTATACGTCCATACATAGTTACTCTGGAGATACTTACAACTTTACAGCTTTTCGAGGATGTCAAAGTACCGTCATATGGTCACCTGGTATTTATTATCGTTTCTCTCTCAAATAACACCTGGTGTACGGAGCAGTTCGTCCATTCCTGATGATCACGGTTACAAATATACCACCTGCGTTCCCACGTACGTACTTATTGTCAGCTTTAGTGAGCTCACAATTAAATATCCAGCAGTCAGCATACGTCAAAATGTAGCCACGTCCACACAGTTTGGAGCCTATATGGAGGACATGTGTATGTACATACATACATACCTCCGTACATATATTTATATAGGCTTGCAAGTACAAACTGTGTACTCCCCAACTCTGCACCTCCATCAACATTTACTTTTCCCCAGCTATTCTACTCTTTCTTCCATTACCAACACTCTCTGCTCCGCTCCGGCTCCCTCTCCGCAAAGTTTCTACTCTATATACGGTTAATTAGTTTTGACGAAATAAACCAAGGAAACAATATTCACTTTGTACTACAGTTTCCAGAAACATCAAGGAGAGAACCCTCTGAGGGAAATGATTATGCTTGCATGTACGAAATTACATAAATGGGAACGTTGGACGGAAAATCTCCACTTGTGTGGATACATCCATGACTCTCCTACAGTACTCTGTCCTGAATGCACACATCCCAGAGCATATAATAATAGGATATATCGTCTTGGAATCTCTGCTCCTTCCTTCTCCATACATCACATGCACTCCCTCATAAAGTACAATCTAAGTAGAAACATATGTACTCGCGGGTCCGACAAGCTCAGCATACAAATTTGCCCAGCTCCACTCCCTTATAGCATCCCCATCAGACATATACCTCCTAAATCATAACCTTCACATCAAATACACACACATACCTGTATACACGTAACATTACATGTAAACAAAGTGCATGTTACTTAAATTACATCTCCGTCAGCCTTTTTTCCGTCTCTCTTTACTCTCCCCAACTAACTCTTACTGCATGCTTCCAGTCTCCCAGTACCAATTTAGTGCTCACTCAAGGTAACCACTTTTGCTCCAGTCGAAGGTTTGCAACCAAAACTAAAACAAGTAACTGATTCGGAGATAGTCTCCAAGTCTCTCGCTCCACACTTTCAGTCATCTTAAACCCCACTATTTCAAGAGGCACCCTCCTCCTCCCCATTCTCATGCATCCATCCCGCCAGGTATATACATATATCCCACACACACACACACACACACACATGAATTTGCACTACTCAAACTCATGGAGTACCCTCTGGCCCCATAATGATATAAAGCAAAAATTCCTCATATAGTCCACAAATATGCACTCTACCTCCGCCAGCTCCATCATACTTGTCATATACATTACCCCTCTAATGTCATAACCATATATGACACCATGAGCCCTATGTAGTGTCATTCATTTGCACAGGAAATGAATGAACAAAAACGACTTACTCCTACTATGCATAATACCATAACAATGAGCATCAGAAACCAATGCTGCTCTTTGGGTGTTCTTAAAAGCGCTTCCACTCCTTTTACTCCTTACATCATTTCTCAGGCTATAATCATGCCAGAGCTTTAGAGCTCTCTGGCATACTTTGAGTAGTACAAGTGGAGCTGTGTATATCCCTACCTCCTCCTACATACATACCTGTATAGGCTCGGCATATCCTCCATTCAAGTGCATACTATCCGTATGTACAAAATTCAACTGTACCCCCCCCCCCCCGCTCCATACACTTTTATACATTGTGTCCTATTTCATTACCCTCTTAGACATTACATCCAGTAATAAAGTTAAAGGAGACGACAACGCTGATGATCATGTTCATAGAGATGACGGCATTCTCATCTTCAAAAGAAGATTCATAAAGGAGGCAGACAGAGGAAGGAGTGAATCAATGATGAGAATAAAGTACAGATAATGGGTTGTCCTTCAAATACGGAAACTGAAAACATCTTGCAGACTTATTGCAGAAAAGTACGTATATAGCAGAAATGTGATGAACCATGCAAATGGAATAAAAGACCAAATCTTTGACTTTAGTCAGAAACGAGGGAGACGAGAGAGAAAGAGAGAGAGAGAGAGAGAGAGAGAGAGCATAAGAGAGAGAAGGATAGGATCCAATTGGAATTTTTTTGTCGTGGGCCGAAGATGACCGAAAAGGTACGAACCATGCGCAGGGGAGATGAATCGATGAAAGTGAAGGGGAGTTGTAATGTGTGTGTAGCTCTCCTTCGTATGTGCAATATTTTATTATTTCTATGTGTCTTGTGTGTTGTGTGGGGGAGAAGCTGAGAGTAAATTTTAATATAGACGGGATACAGGATACTACTCTTAAGTCACTCCGAAACAACTCATAGTTTGCAATTTGAGGAACACAAAACACCCAGGGACGAGAATAAAGGTTCACATCAAAAGCAGTCCTAAGCCCAGTTCAAAAATTTCCAAAATCATAAACATCACCTGACACGGGCATTGTCTTTAACTGATTTCGAATGTGAAGACTTGCCTCTCGTGGGACCTCAAATCCAAAATGGCAATAGATATGAATTGGAAAATTCCAATTCTTATTCTTGCAGTCGCGGTAAGATTTTTTTTAGTACCATTTTGACAATAATTCCCATATTTTTGGAGGATTTCATTCTCGTTGCTAGAATTTATCATTCAACAGAAATATCTACTAACGGTGAGTTTTTTTTGTACCCTACTTTCAGCTAACTTTTGTCAATGGACGCAATTATAAGGTAGAACCTATGACCGACAAGCCCAATTCCTCCCCTGGGAATAATCATTTCGAACCGCAGGTAAGCTGTCATTTTGTTAAATTATTTCCTTTTTTTAATTTTCCCATTCCGCAACGGAATTTTTGATTATTTTTATTTTATTGGTGTAATATTTGTTTGGGTTTTTTTTAGACCAGGCACTGCAAACTTTCAGTTCTTTAGGGGTCGTGATACTTTGTTTTAGGGTTGTGGCACTTTTCAGTTGTGAGAATTCAATGGAAGGGAAAAAATTATGAGGGGTAGTAGGAATTGTTGGACCTGCAGTTAATTTGGCGCATTAAAATGGAGAATTGCGAAGTGGGCTATATTTTTCCCATTTGGGCTTGTAAAAAGTGGGAGGGAACTTTGGGTTTGGGGTTTTGGAGAGGGAAGTGTGTTTAGATTTTCTGAGGGAGGGGAATTAATAAGGGTGTGCATTAAAAAAAAAAATTTAAACTTGAAAAATTGTGGTTGAGGCAGGAAGTGTTTGAGAGTTGTAACTTTTTAACCTTTGAGGTTTGTGGAGTGTGGAGTAGGATTGATTAATAGCGTGTGGTGATAATTTGATAAATAATGTAGGGTGACGTATGTATAGCGGTACACTGATAAACTTTGACATTATGACATTAAATGGTATCCGGGCGTACCTCTAAATTCAATATCTGGAGTCATAAAGCATGAGTTTTAATTGGCACGGTTTGTTCGAGCTTTAGTTGTCTATACACTCTCCGTAACGCAAGTACGTAGATTATTACTGGGGAGTCATTAAATCAATAATCTCATTTCTGTTGAAGGAGCATGTAGTCAGATTTTCTACTAAAATGAGGTTTGCCCCGGTAATTATTAATGCAGCGCTTGGCAGTTTGTTATCATCACCACGCAATTTATGCAAATGTTAATATCTGTATCGACGTCCTTGTCTCTCCTTTAGACGTCGAGGAATATTGTCATTGTCAGGTGGAAAGTTAGGAGTCAATGATAATGGAGAGGAACATTATTTAACTAAGGGGAAGGCATGTGGAACAGAGCCTATAGTCTCTCATGAATGCTCTCATTAAACACCTTGTAACTACGATGTGTTAAGAGTGAGGCGGCTTTTAAAGAAGTAATTATAAATTCGTCAATTTTTAATTGTTGGTAGGGCTGAGTATGAGGACAAGCTATTTTCGTTATGTTGATTTATAAGTCCCAGTTTAAATTCTACTTGGGTTGTGTGTGTGTATGTGTGTTTGGCATTGAAGGTTTCGACTTCTACAAACATAAAATATGCATGTTTGAAAGCTTGCTTCATTTGTAATGAGTAATTTAAAATGAACACATACTGGGTTTGTGAGTAATGTTTATGCACGAAAATGCTCCTACTTTAATAAAATCATTCTGGAAACCTCCGTCCATGTGTGTATGTATAGTAGTCAATGAATAGTCACACTGTTCATGTGAGGTTCAGTCTACTTACTGCCTTTTGGAATTGGTAGTTGTTAGGTTTTTCTAAAGCATTACTCAGAAATGGGCAATCATTCTCTCTTCAAGCGGACACGGCCCGGTTTAGGCTTAATAATTTTATCGATGCAAAGGTTAAAGGTTCCTTGCGGAACCTCTCTTTCATTCTCTGGTAAGGCTATACCCCTTGAACAACATTGTGATTCTGGAAGGGAAGCAATTTAACAGTAATGATCAGTAATAAGAACATCCATAGATAAGTTGTATACCTTATTGATACTAGGAGGTCTTACACATTTGTGCATATGTAAGGGTAAATGACCTGTTTACACTTATTAGCTTCGGAAGGACTGTATTGTCCTCTTGTTCGCTAAAAAAAAATCTGATGTGGGTTCTCTGGTATTGCACGGCCTAGTTACGAACAAATTATTTTCATGCTGGGCTGCTTATCCCCTTATTATAAAATGGTTTGGGAAATGATATTTGGAGGAAAGTGTTGGAAAATGGATGCAATATATCTCGGGCAACTCCAATATTAAATGTTATTTTTTTTTAGGTAATTCCACTTTGTGACAAGCAATCAAATGGCTACATTGTCGAATCAACTGGCGAATGGGTGTATGACACTTCTTCAGTATCCTGTGCGAAAACAAACATGGAAATACTGAAAATATGTCAATCAGTATACACACATCGTGTCATTACAAATATCGTTCAATCAAACCACTTCGTCAAAGTCGATATTTGTAATAAGAAGCGAGGATTGAATGGACTCAAAAACAGTAATAATTGTTCCCCGTTGTGGGTTAAGCCATACAGATGTCTTGGTGAGTGCTGAGCAAATTTCCTTTTTTTTTTTAATACAATTTGTGTAAATCCATAGGAACTGTGATAGTAGTAAAATGGCGTCGTTGGGCTATTTGATAAAAGTGCTAGCTGAACATTCTCAGAGCACAATTGAAAATGTGTTCTTAAAATGATCCTGGAAAAGCATTTTAGAGCTTCCGTCGCATGCACAACCAGATTGTAATATCTTCAAATAGGTCATGGAGTTTCTTGAGGGGCTTCCCTCAAATGATTGTGTACATTTGTGTACATAGTGCTAAAATAATGAAGGAGGAGGGTGAAAGAAAGCTAATTTTCTTACAATCTTTACATTATTATTTGGTTGGGTGCTGTGCATACAGAATCACCATTCCAGTCCGATGCGCTCCTAGTACCATCCCCATGTATTTTCGATCATATTCATAATTCCACACAATGCTGGCCATCCGATCCATGGAACACAACTGCACTGTCAAGTTGCAATTCGCGAAATATGGATTTGAAGTCCTACGCCGTTCTCTTACCGTGTGGAGTCGGACTTTTCACGGGTGTTGAGTTTGTCTGCTGTCCTAGAAATCAGAACATTGCCAATCAAAATTTGGATGAGGATAAATCCGAGGATAGCAGCAAAGAGTATGACGATGATGACTACGATGACGACTATTTGGAACAAGACATCTTCCAGCGTAAGTTAATGTCTATCATTTCCTGTTTCCTATGTAGACTAACGCAATAATAGGAAAAAGTGGGGAAACTACCGGCGGCAAAAATATAGATCGATATTACAGTAGTGGTATATATATAGTAGTCGACTTGACTCATACCAAAACTCCTCTGAGTCAGTTTGTTTGTAAAGCAAATCCAACCCTCCCAGTAAACTCCTTGAGTGCACTGCGGCAGCTGCACAATGCTGTAGGAAAAAAAGTTTTCTTTGCATTCATTTGATTGTGACAGTGCTTTTTTTGATGGTAATTTAAAATAACAGTGGTGTGGAGAGAAGGCTACTGCGCAATTTTCTATCCTTCGGTTTAATCATATTTTCTTCCTTAGCACAAAGGGAGCACATAAGGCATCTGCACAAATTAAATTAAAAGCAATAAAACCATACAGATATGAATTTTTCTCATTTTTCAGAGCCTTCCACCAAGGCAACGACCACGACCACTACAACAACCACAACTACAACTACTACCACCACGGAGGAGCCTCTAACCGACGAGTACTACCGGCGGTACGACTCATTCAACGAGCATATGAATTTCAAGCAGGCTGATCATCGATTATCAGTTCTTCACAGGTACAATTCAACATTCTGTCTTACATATCATATAGATGAAAGGTTTTGTACCGCAGTCGGGATATCCCCGCACAGGTATCCGATACTGGGATGCGAATTGCTTTTTCGAGTCTACCAAATCGTTTTATCTTTGATTCTTCTCTGAGTTTCGCTTATCCACTTTGTATTTGTTTACATTTACATTAATGTAATTTGTTACGAGGAGCTAGCAAACTACCCAAGGATGCGTGTTTAACGCTTTCTTCATCTATCCATTTTTCATGTGGAATTTTCTATTTGACGTCTTTTCTCTGTATAAATATAAGTTGGTAGACACATCGACTTGGTAGTCTACCATCACTTTCCTCCTTCCCCTCCGCTTTGATGATAATGGATAATCTATAAGGCAAAAGTCACCCGATTAGGATAGGTTTTATATATGAAAAAAGTTTTGAGTAAGTTGTACGTCTGTTGTTGAATCTCTAAATCTTGATTTTATTGTTCCGTTTCCTGTGGTTTTTGCAGATCCCGAATTAATCGCGTCATGAAGGACTGGAATGAGTTGGAAACCAAATATCAGACAATGAAGCAAAAGGATCCAATTGAAGCAGAAAATTTCAAGTCCTCAATGACTCTCAAATTCCAGCGAACCATCAAGTCATTGGAAGCTGAGGCTATTGCAGAGAAGAAGCAGTTGCTGGCTATACATCAACAAAGAGTCTTGAGTCACATCAATGAGCGAAAGAAGGAAGCTATGGAATGCTTTACTACGAGTTTAGTATCTTATCAAGAGGAACTCCAAGGATTAGATAGGGATCAGCATGCAAGCGTGAGTGAATTTAATTTTTTTTCCCAGTTTGATTTAGATAAATAGAACAGAACAGAGGACTACTTTCATGACAATTCTTCTACGACTGGTCCGAACTCTCATAGAAGCCATGTGCAAAAGTCTAAACTACCTTTTCATGTATTTCTGGTCTTGAATCAATAGATGGACAGGCCCAGGAGATGCTTAGAAAAGCTAATGAGGGCTCTCCATAAAGATCGCCATCACACCATTTCGCATTACCGACATCTGGTTAAAGTCAATCCCAATGAAGCCATGAACCAGAAGGAGTTCACTATTAATCGTCTCACCCAAATCTCGACTACAGCGAGACAGGCGCTACAGATGCTGGATCGGTCCGTATTCTATAATACAAATCTTATTTAGAATTATTGCTTTCCTCTGTACCTAGCTCACTGTCTGCATTATTCTCCATCCGAGATAAGCCTGGGAGTTCGTAGCCTGGAATTCAATTTGAGAAGCATGTTCTGAAAAAAAAACGGTTTGATAACATATGCTACTACTTGGAACTCGGGAGACTATTGGAAATGTAGAGAACCTTAGTTCGAGATTTACCTCCCAGAGATATCATATAGCTTAATCCCTTTCAGAGACACTGTCAGGGCCGTACAAATCTCATAAAGAATTCCTACGGCTTGTAGCCCACTACTAGTACTACCTCCAGTTACATATGTATCTTACCATCCCGTGTCGTCTTGTTACATGTAAACTGAACAGGTTTTTATTCAATCTGTTCCTTGCTACTTGATCTTACCGTATTTTTCAACCTACTTTGGAATTGTTGCCCTGGGCGGGTTTAGTATTTGAAGTGGAAAATATATGTGTACCGAAGCATTAATTTTTTTTTGTTAACTTCATATTACTGTCGCTGTTCCAACTGTGTTTTTGTGTTTGTTATTTACAGATATGACGATTTGAGCAAAAACCTACGTCCATTGATCGAAGACTATGTTTTGTCACTTCAAGGACGAGATGATCCTCCAGGTTCATTGCTGACTGGAACACAGGGCTCAGAAACCATTCTGATTGAACAACTCTCTGGAAATGCGGAATTCGAGGATGCAGTCAGTTCAACTACCGTCAGCACTACCACTACGACCACAACTCCGGAGTCTACGTCAACTACTGCTGCTCCGGGTATGTTATTACCTACTTCCTGACACACATGCACACACAATGGTGTAATGAAACCTGACACCCTTGAATCTTACCATGGAATACCAAATATTCCCTTACTATAACTTAATCCCTGTCTCTCTTGTTCCATGTAATTAGAAATGAATGAGCCAGTAGAAAAACAGTCTGGAAGTCCGCGACTTGAAGATGAAACATTAATTGACAGTTCAACCCTTGACTCGAAAATTGAATTTGAAGCTATACCGCAACCCGCCCATTCTCAACAAAATATGTTTTCGCACGAACCTGTAAGTTAATATCTTTCTATTCAAGTATAATTACTTGAACGTGAACCCATGATTCCGTCACATTTGTCTTCTCTCTTGGGTGGCTTAAATTGAGTTGCAAAGTGAACAGTCCCTAAATTTTGTACTTTCACATTTCTCTTGTCCTTTCACAGTCTTACTCTGTTCGGCGAACAGTGTATCACAAGGAAAATCGAAGTGTGTACGTCACGATGGCATTTGCTGGAATTGCAATCTTTGGAGCTATGGTTATTGGTCTTGTTGTACTACGAAGACGTCATCCGAGGCATCAGGTACTTTATATACCTAAACTTTCACTTACGTATATTTCCCTATGCCTAGTAGCTACCTTCTCGAGCTAAAATATAGATTCGTGTCCCAAATTCTGACTCTAAGGTTGATATTAATGACATATAGTAGCAGCTCCATAAATAATTCTGATTGCCCGGTCCTATAATTTGGGAGTCTTTTCTATTTGTAGGGTTTCTTGGAAGTAAATACAATGAATGGGAGCATTGGCGTGACAACACCGGAGGAGAAGCACGTTGTCAATATGCAAATTAATGGATACGAGAATCCAACGTACAAGTACTTTGAGACCAAAGAGTAAAACAGATGCTGTGTGGGGGGAAAAAGGAATCATCGCAAAAAAAACTATTTTATTTCTATTTTGAAAATTTTCGTCTCTTGTGTTATTTCATGGAGTAATTAATTATAAATGATGCATTCGTAGACCATTTTTGTTTTTATGTCGTGGGCTCTACGTTAAATCTACATGTTAAAACTAACATATTAAATGAATGGGGATAAACTTATATTCGTTAGCTGTAAAATTGTACTTTTAAGGAAAAAAAATACCAAGATAAAAGTTAAAGTTTAAGTACATACATACATATATAAATACCATATGAACGCTAATAACAATGATACATTCCAGTGAAGAAGTAATCAAGTCGTCTCATCCTACATAGAGTTACGATTAATTGTAATTGAGAGGAAAATAAGAAGAAAAACCTTTAGTTTTTTAAATGTTGTTATACTTTTTAGTGTATTAATTTTCAGTATTAATTGTTCCCAGTTTACATACATACATACATTACATACATAATTACATAAAGATGTAAGGAAAAATAACAACTGTAATTTTAGTCGGTAATATTATAGTTGTGTATTGTAGTCTTCAGTCTACCTTACATACCTATACCTACCTATACCTTTGATATAAACTGTGCAGCTTTTTTGGTTGGTTACTATATATAGTATAAATAATTATATATATATATAATAGCTGTGTCTATACATACATATATGTGTGCAACAATATATGTGGAATTACATATGTGTACCTCTTCTGTGTTACATGTCAATCTATGACTTTGATTACCTTTATTTTTGTGCCTACAAGTATATGGAAAAAATAGTGGCTAATCTGTATTATTATTATTATTACTATTATTATTATTGAGTCTGTTGCTATGTATGTTTTAAGCAATGAGTTTCGTACTATCATTTTATGAATCATCACCTCTGCCCCAGTGCCAATTTTAGTTGTTGTTTTTTATTTACCTTTAATATGAACATATTTGTCTTGTACGTTACATGAACTTAGATTGTACATAGTAGCATTCGTCTATACAGGAATACATATAACTTTGAAATGTGTAATAATTAAATTAATATAATTTAACACAAATACTTAATCGAATAAATAAAAATAATCGTCTTTTATTTACTACTAAACAAATCTCAGACTCTTTTCTCTACTTTTAAGTTAAACATTTCCGATTTTTATATCCTTGTCCCCGCTATGTATCTCGCACTCAAAAGTTCCTAAGTTTTAGTTAATCCCAGTAATTTCCATAGTCTTTATCTGTCCTTACGTTGTCGTAAAAGCATTGTAAAAACACTCCACTAAAAAAGGAACACATGAAACTACACTGGCAGTTTAAATCTTAATCATATCGAGGTCATTACGACACTCGGTGAAGGTAAAATATTCATTTCAACTTCATCATTAGGTCCAAGGTTTGTTCCACTTTTAATATGTTTACCCCCTGGTACGGTGCTCTAATGGCCCAAGCTGGGAACGTGCTACAAAAGGGACGTTTTGGCATGATTGTGTTATAATTTCCTAAATCAACGCTGGTTTTCGCCTTTTCCAGGCAGTCTGCTCCAGCATTATGTATAGAGCTTTAAAATAAAAAAAATTTGCAAGTTACTGAATACGTCAACTCCATAGTATCGATCGGATGGATGGAACTTCCCGGAATACCCGCCTGCGCGTTTATTCTAGCCACAATCCCACAATTTTAAACGTCAAATCCCCACATTCATGCACACACCTTTTTTATTTATCCCAACCCACTACTATTAGGTCAGCTAAAAATTTAAGTTAGGTGTAGGATTTTCCCAGGGAATTCATCAATTGTGTTCACATTTAAGGTATTAACTTTGTACGCACTGCAATACATAGCACAAGCTTATTGATTTAGGTCTCCATGCAAATTTTCCTTGTCATTAAATAACTATAATAAATAAAAAATGTCTTCGTCAACTCCCCTACCCCGCCCTTCAGCTAAGAACATAGTGATTAACCTATCCGCAGTGGTTAGAGAAAAATTGACTGTTTGCTTTGAGAAAATCCGGGAGAAACGAGCGGAGACTAATCGGTTTGCCCGCAATCCAAACCAGGAATTATCTAATTTTGGCAGCTTTAACCAAGAGTCAGTGGACTACGGTGGAGCGGATGAGTTTGGTGGCAGTGGTGATAAAATTACAGAATGGCAAGCGGGATGGAACGTTACCAACGCTATTCAGGTCTCTTCTCGAATTATGAATATTTTAACGGCTGACTATAACATTCATGTATGATTTTTGCGGAAATAACTTTTAAGATGCATTTTTATAGGGAATGTTCATCGTTTCCTTGCCATTTGCCGTGCTCCATGGAGGTTACTGGGCTCTCGTGGCTATGATTGGGATAGCTTATATATGTTGTTACACCGGGAAAATCCTCGTTGAATGTCTGTACGAGCCAGATGCGAATGGCGTCAATACCCGTGTAAGCCAAGAGAAATTGTTCCTGTCCCATGCATAATTACATAAAACACATAATTACATACATAAGTTTGTGTCACTTTTTAGAGGAGAAATAACTTGATGTATTTGTACCTAAGATGTCATTCACACCAGTCAGGTGAAGCTCTGTCGTTGATTAAATAATTATTGCACTTTTGATATTTCCAGGTACGAGACAGCTATGTAGCAATTGCAAAGGAATGTTTTGGCAAAAGGTACGGTCCGAAAGTTGTGAGCACGGCTCAACTCATTGAGTTACTCATGACGTGCATCCTGTACATTGTACTTTGCGGCGACTTAATGATAGGTAATACTTCATTGAATTTTAGCTATTTGTTTGATTTCTACAGATTAACGGACTTGAAAATATTTCCGTAAAACATATACCCTTAACAATTAAAATTTAGAGGGTCTTCAAAATACCTGAACGTTTGTCAGAGTTCAAAGTTGTTGTTAAACACATTCACAGCTATGCCCTACTACAGCCATACAGGACATTCATTTTTGAGTTAATTTTTATTCAATCCCTTGTTATGATTTATCAAAGAGTGAACAATATTTACTAAAGTCAATACAGTAATCCTATTCCTCCTTGAAACATTCAACATTTATTTTAATATTAACATATGAATGAGTTCCAGGGACAAATAACAAAATGAGAAGGGTTATACGCCCTGGACTTCATGAGAATTGTTTCAGAGTCGCTTCCAAACAAGGAACTGACAATGAGGAGTTGTAAAATTCTTAGGGCATGGTCATGGCAAATTGTGCCCGAAAGTGACAGGCACGCATGGTATGTGGTCTCATGGTAGGACAGTAGTATATTAAAATAGATATTGAGTCACGAGGGTCAGTATATTCTATATACTATAGTGTAAAGCTAAAAGCACCTGCAACATAAACATTTTTCCAATGTCAGGTTCTTCATTTACAGTATTGGAGCGACAACATCAAAGAGGAAATTTACAACAGGGTTCGTTAGTTTTGAAAGCAATGGGGTGTGAAGGTTAAGTTATACTGTAGAACACATCAAGCGTTTTATATAATCTTACGATTAGTATTAGAGCATTCAGGTCCAACGAATGTTTCAATAATATCACTTGTTTATTAAATGCAGTTCTATACATATGAGGCAGCAATGTTTGCATTAATAGCTTTTTGACTCTGACCTTCGACTGGAAGTTACTTTTGTGTAACGGTCTATGGCTAAATCGACGAAAATAGTTCATCACATATGAGCCAATGTATCTATATATGCCTTTATTTACATTAGATACTACTTCATTACTTCACACTTCACATAAATACGGTACAATGAATTAAATGTATAAATTGCCATCTTGTCAAGTCGGATTTTCACAAAGCACTCAATAAAACTTATGATAATTTGAATGGGATTAGAAATGATATTCTGTTCATTTAGAATGAAGAAAAGTAACTCCTTTCACGTTCTAAAAATGCATCAGTACATTTACATTTAAGGTTAATAAATCTCCCATGATAAAAAGGAGATTATGAAGACAAGAGATGAAAAGGAATTTTAATATTGATAAATTGCAGGAACATTCCCAGACAGCCCAATCGACTCAAGAAGCTGGATGATGATAAGTGGAATGTTTTTACTACCAGTAGCATTCTTGAAGAACCTCCACCACGTGTCAACATTCTCATTTTGGTGTACTGTAGCACATCTCCTGGTCAATTTCATCATCGTAGCCTACACCCTTGCATGCATTGGACAGTGGGATCCTTCCGAAGTGAATTTGTCAATTGACTTGGATACGTTTCCAATCTCCTTAGGAATAATCGTGTTCAGTTACACCTCCCACATTTTCCTACCCACGCTGGAGGGTAACATGCAAATGCCGGAGCAATTCAATAATATGTTAGATTGGTCTCACTTGGTGGCTGCAATATTCAAGTCCGGTTTTGGCTACTTGGCATTCTTGACGTGGCAGAAGTCGACCCTGCAGGTCATCACAAATAATTTGCCCACTGTTTGGAAATCCCTGGTGAACGTGATCCTGGTCCTCAAAGCCGTTCTGTCCTTTCCTTTACCTTACTATGCCGCCGTAGAGCTCCTGGAGAAGATATTTTTCCCGAAACGGAAACACCCCGAACTGATATGGGACAAGTGGGGGGATCTCACTAATATCGGTTGTATGTTCCGGGTCATTGTGGTGGTAGTCTGCATTTTAAGTGCAGTTCTCATTCCTCACTTTGGGATCCTCATGGGGTTCATTGGCAATTTTACGGGGACGATGTTAAGTTTTATCTGGCCCTGCTATTTTCATTTAAAACTCAAAGGTAATTCTTTACATTGGAAGCAAGTTGCATTCGACTGCTTTATTATTTTCCTCGGGTTTCTTTTTGCCATTGTGGGAATTTATGACTCCGGTAAAGCAATGGTTGAAGCCTTTGCCATTGGGCTGCCATTTTAAATCCTGGTTCCCATCTAGCAGCCGATTTTTCCAAGGGCTTACTTTTGTAGATTTTAAAGTCCATAAGTTGATTGCTTTTATGAGTCATTCAACTTAATATATTGAAATCTTAGCGTGTTGAATTTAATTTGATTGAGATAATGTTCCCTGTAAAATCTGCAATGTAAATTATTAGGCAGACAGTACATTTCTCTCGCCTGCATTTGTTACATATTACATTCCACTCATTCTACATCCTCAAGAGGGTAATAAGGGAAGGTGACAATACAAGAATCTCTAGCACATTATAGTTTGTAAGTGATTTTTACAAGTCTTCCTCCAATTTAAAGTTTTATGTAATTAATACATGAGAAAACATTAATTGCTTTCTCATATGTTAATACTCGAGAATGTGCACAACTTTCGGGAAAATACAAGCAAGTGTTACATATGTACATATGTAATGACAATTGCAACCACTTGAACAACTGCATAAGCACAGGTGCTGAAATACACATTATAATCCAAAATTTACTGTGAGTTCCAAATTTTTCAATGGGAAAGATAATTAGCTGTAATACTGTATGTAGATAATGTAGAAGGTGTACATTTGAGAAAAGACCCTTGTAACATTGTTGACTATGATTGCGTACACAATTTAAGCTAATTATTATTGCTGAGCAAGAGAACACTGTAAACAGATGTCTTCCAATATGATTGAACAAACAACCTTGCTAAGATGTAATGTTGTCTTCCAATAATCGAAAAACATACAATCCTGTAAGTATCTCGCGACATACATATACATATATATAAACACATATACGTAACGAAAAACTACATGGTTATCCAAACAATAAAGTCTTCCAATAATTCTAATGTGGTGTGTTAGCCTGTAGCAGAATCAAACATAATTATGAATGTACGTCGAAAAAACAATCATATAATTAATGCTGTAAAAATAGAGTTACTATATGCAATTACATCATATACACTCCAAAAAAAGTTGAAAATACTATAATTAAAAAAAAACTCTTGAGTGTATTTGTGAGTACTTACAAATAGTAACTTCACTTGATGCCAAAGGATTCAAATACTTATTATGCTGGTCAGTTATTGTTATGAAGAGCGTCAAGATCATTTAAGTTACTGTAGTAATGTTTAGCGTAGTCGACTAAGAAATAATAATTATTACTGATACAAAAAAAAACGTAAATGAGAATCATACTCTCTAGTACAATACTCATGATCTTCCAATTTCAAGAAAGAGACACGCAAGTCTTGATTCGGCAAAAGCCGAATATAATGTACTAAATACGTTCCATGTGTAACCAAACTTAAAATCATGGATAAATCATAATACTACTATTGTGTATGTAAAATGATACAGCGTCTTCCAAATAAACTACAAATTTAAGATTGAGACTTGCAACGACATTTAATTCCTGTCTTTCTAATTTATATGTCACCTGCATCTCGTGCACCTTAAAAAAATGCTTTTATTTTCGTTGGAAGGGTTTAATTTGTGGAATTACAATATTGTCCTTGTATGTGTTTTGTACTTTTACCTTCACATTTGGAAGTGTTAGAGGAAGGCTTATTAAAAGTTGTAACTGTCAACAGTTTAGAAAACTGATTCTGAGGATTTTGATTATTTGTATACATTGAACTTGTTTTTATGCCAAGTGTAAAACTGTTTCCGCCTTTAATTTGTATGAATACTCAGGCACGCTATACCTATATTTTTACACTTGCAAATAAATAAAGGGTTATTTTCCTTCCTTTGCACCATTGCATATACCTTTGGAGTCATTATAGAATGCTCGCAATAACTTTGGAACTTTGAGGGACTAATATAAAGATATTATTTGCCATTTAAATAGTGCAGGCTGAGAGGGGATAGGCAACGGCGAAAACGTGGAGCTATTAAATAGGATTTACCGGTGACTTTACTTTCCATAAATTGAATTAAATGAATTTCAAGGAGCATCATTTTTCAAGCAATCTACGTGGCTTATTGGGAACAAACGGTACATTACAACCATGACCGTCTCTTTCGGAATGGGGTTGGTTCTGACTCTAAGGAGAAAATTCCTTGCCAATTGAACATTCATTAACAAAATCAGCATTACTGTCAACAAGCAAGTGAAACTGCACTAAAAATGGAAATGCGCTAAAGGTAACAATGACGACAAGTCAATATCCTGAAATTTTGTCTTCACTTCTTTATAAATAGTACCCAACAGCAACAACAAGAGACAAATACCAGCTAAAGTTGCTTTTCATGGCATTTGTTATAATGGAGCTAAAGGTGCTTCTACTTTGTCTTTGCTTGGTTGGTTCCTCGTAAGTTTTTTCGAATTGAGATTCTGTTTTTACAAATATATTTTTTGAGAGCCCGCCAGTAACACTATCTATTGTACATTATAATTTGCTTGAAGTAAGTTGGAGTATTGACTTTGTATTTTGATTTCAGGCGATGGGTAAATACCGTCTCGGCTTCTCCAGAGGAAACCCCGGCGAGACCTCCTCACTCATTTTTTTACAACTTTTTTTACCGTATTTATAATGACTTTTTAGGAAGAACCAACGATACTGCTGGCTCAGTACGAAATAATACTGGGAGACAATTTTTACCGGGCTTGTCACCTCCGGAGGTGTTACTTATTCAGCAGCAACAGCAACGCCACCAGGCTTTAGCACTTGCTCAGTTAAACCAGCAAATAATTCGGAATCAGAACAAGGATGACGACTCTTCCTCTGAAGAGGATGATGCCTTTGATTCGGAAGAAATTTGGGGCCGACCTCCCCCACAGCGAGGGGTTTTACTCGGACGTAGAAGAGTCCCAGGAAGTTTAGGATTTTACCGGTCAGAAGAAACATTTGATGCTCCAGACGCAGCTAATGCCAGCAGTAATGAAATTAATGCCCGTAAGTTTCACCCTGTTGTAATATAATCATATAATCGTCTGTCCTTTACTTTTGTTGATTTGTTTTTAATGGATAATACATATGTACACAGGTCAAGCTGAGACGACAGAGGAGTCTACTACTGAAACTACGGAGGCAACTACTGAAACTACGGAGGCAACTACTGAAACTACGGAGGCAACTACTGAGAGTACTACGGAAGAGACTACTGAGAGCACTACAGAGGAGACTACTGAGAGCACTACAGAGGAGACTACTGAGAGCACTACAGAGGAGACTACTGAGAGCACTACAGAGGAGACTACTGAAAGTACTACGGATGATACAACCACAGATGACTCCACTACTGACAGCACTACAGATGACTCCACTACCGATGATTCTACTACAGATGACTCCACTACTGAAAGTACCACCGATGATTCCACTACAGATGACAGCACTACTGAAAGTACTACCGATGATTCAACTACAGATGACAGTACGACAGAAACCACTCCTGAAGACAGTACGACAGATGGCACGGATACGACTGAGGGCTCAGGAAGACCAAAGGTACCCCCCTACCGGTCATCTTTGCACTGCAGTAAGTTGAAATGCATACAAGAATAGTTACAATTCAAAACACGGAAACCACAGGAAATTTCCCGATTTCCTTAGATAATCTCCACCTCCACCCGAAAGACTCTCCATAAATGTTCTTGTATCCTTGTCCAATGTATGATGGAAGGGTTAATGAGCAAGTGTAAAGTCCTAAAATAAAAATGTATTCTTTAATTTTATTTGTTCTGAAGGATGCGGAACTCAGACAAAGACCGAGGTACCTTTTGGCTCCTCCACCCTAGAGACAAACATCTACCCTTGGATAGTTTCCATTCAAACCAAAAAAGCACATTTATGCACTGGGAATATTATTAATTCCAAATTCATTTTGACTTCTGCGACCTGCGTCAAGAGGTAGAAGCTTGAGTAATTTCTATCTAAATACAAAGAAAGAACAAATTAAAAATGAGATATTATCATTGACAGGCACCGAGACCCTAAAAAGCTGATTGTAGAAGCGTCTCTTGCCACACCAGGACGAACCAAGAAATACCAGGTGCAAAGGGTGATATTTAGACCTGACTACCATCCAACCCGACGTGAGAATGACATTGCTTTGCTCGAAGTCAAGACAGCCATCAACCCAAGCAAATTTGTTAAATTTGTTTGTTTACCGATTGGTGATAAGCATACTGAGGGTGCTGGTGAGTTGAAATGAGTTACCTCCAATAGCAGTACACAGAAATTCCTACATAAATGAATGATGTTATGTAAATTCGAGACTTGGAATTATTTCGACTTTTGCTTCACGTTACATATTATAGGTACGCTTGTGACACTGACAAATCATCCGAAAACAAAAAAGCTTGCTCTTATTCAAGAACTGGTGCAGCCTGTTGGGGTGAGCCGGTGTAAGCAACTGATGAATCAAAATAGAGCACAGTTACCAAACGAAGCTTTTTGTACAGCTTCTCCAGCTCAACATTGCAATGTGAGTAAATTCGAAAAAGATTGTTATTTCTATAATATCCAACTTTTCCTCGGAAAGCCTCAAGCACAATTAATAATGATATTACTCCTTGCTGGCTCACTATAATTAAATCTCTTGTTAATAATTCTAAGGGGGATTCTGGTGGCTCATTCGTTACAAGAGGACAAGGTTACTCATTTGCAATTAAGGGTCTGATCATTAATTCTGGCTGCTACAAAGGGAAAAGACCTGCAGTCTACACACGTATGACACTCAAATGTCCTTAAAATAGATCAATCCTTTCAGTCAAATCAATACTATCACGTACGAACAACGAAAATGATGATGTAAATAAATTCCTATTTTCAGAGGTGACCAAGTACATGAACTGGGTCCTGAACAATGCCCGAAATGGGCAATACTGCAGACTGCCCAATTTCAAGAATCGGCTTCTGAACCTGAACAAGCATAATAATCAAGTTTAATAATGAACAGTGGTCATTAATAACTTTCAATTCTATGCCTGTTATTTATTTGCTTCTGTAAATCCATATGATTAATGTTAAAACTTAAATTTATTTATGTACTGACAGTAAAAAAAAATTGCGCGCAGCTAAATTTCACTAATGAGTAATTATTACAAAAACATTAGCAATAATAATATTTAATTACAATGTATATCTACCTTAAGTGTCCAAAATAAAAAATAATGACTTGAACATACAATCAAGCAAAGATTATGGAAGTTATGCGTACGTACTTGTTTTTACTTTAAAATGTTTTAATATCTCATAATCTCTCATTAACATATCGAATCTCAAACTCAGAATTTCCAATATCTAATGAACATTTAAAGCTGGAAGCTACTGGAGTATCCGAAGTTCTCTGGTAGTCCATATCTTCCATCTGGCTGAGGGGTTCTTAACTTAAAGGGGTGAAAAATAATAATTTAACAAATATTTGTCCTTCCCTCATACTACTCGACGTTATTGAACTAGCATTAAATCAGGTATTAATGGCAAGTGGCAACCTTCCCAACGGTCTTTACAAGTTAAAGCAATAGGTTACAATCAATATTTGAAATCAATAGCAAAAGTACGGATCGTCCACGCATTTATGATAGAACCATTTGACGAGCATTTTGTTTGCGGCGGTTAGCCCACTGGAGTCGTAGTGCTTTAACGTCTCCTAAAAATTGATATTAACAGACACAGTTATAATATCATCTTTGTTTAGGTCACAATCGAGAAATATTTGAGTATTGAGGAAGAAAATAAACATGTTGCTTTGTAATAAACATTATAACAACTCCGCAGACTCTACCTTTCCAGCAGGTGGAAACACTCGTCGTGTGTTGACACGATTAAAATGTTCCGTAATGGACGCACGAATATTGTCTCCATCTTTTTCACTAAGGCACTGACTGCACATTAAACAATCATCCGAACAACCCATACATTCCGACGTTCCACAATGTTGAGCATTCGTCATTTTCTGTCTATCCGTTATTTCAAGTACTCTAATAAAAATAAAATGTTAAAATATTCAGTGCGTCAGTTCGTCAGAAAAATCTTGTATATCTGTAATAAACCGGTGTAATTACTTTGCTTCGGAAGTAATCATTGGTCCATATGCCAGTCCTATGGTTGAGAACAAAGCAAATAAAACTTGCTCGTACAGTTGCTGGTTCGGTGGAAAATGTTTGGAAGACAAATTCGGGCTCATGTTTGCCTATTGTCCAAATAATTCCATCCTCAAATGTTTTCATTAACATACATGCTTAAAATAAGAGGGCATATTTGTAGACTGCAGTCATAAAAACTAACCTCCATAAGAAATACATTGAGGTCCTGGTCAATGACGAAATCAAATCTCATCATCTCGAAGAATTTCCCCTTCTTAAAGCGTCTTCCTGACTGAATCAAGCTGGGCTCCTTGTCCAAGATGACGGATCGTATAGCATCGTCCACCTGAGTCCATATGGTCTCAGGCTCTTTACCTGCAAGTACAATTTGAGAGTAAAATTAATAAATTTGTATTATGAAGTAATTAAAGGTTCAATGGTACACATGGCATTGGCCGGACTTAACTCATTGTTTTACTAATTAAATGGCTCAAAATAAAATAACTGACAATGAAATAACTATACCTATGGACTGAAGGTACGCATCAAATGAATTTTTCATTGAGTAGCCTTCGCTATAGTGTTTTCCAAGTCGGGTGAGCCAAATTGGCTGGTAGTCATCACCAACCACATACTTGTCAACGTTAGAGGCATTGAATGGATTATACGGATCTGGACAGAACCTGCAATAAAAATGTAAATGTGACCATAAAGTAAGCTGCCTGTCGGCTAAACGCATAAAATTAGATCTTACACGGGTCAACAAATCTTGGATTTTACAATGACTCCTTCTTTATAAATAAGACTACCTCAGGGAATCAAGTGTTAAGCATTGTCAAAGTTGATTCTTCAATATGAAGACCAACATTATTTTTTTGTGTACTCTCGTAGCATGTTGCCCCTTGTAAGTCACAGTTTTTTTTATTTGTAAAGGTTCCAAGGGCTTAAATCCAATTTACGAATCCCTCAAAAAAACTTTGATCTAGTTTTTCTCATAATTTTGAAGCTTTACTCACGAATTTTTTTGTTGATTTAGTGTACAGGGAGCAATTATTGTGGAGGACCTCACGACTGAAACAACCCTGAGTGAAACAACCTCTTCCTATGAAGCTGAAAAATTGGAAGTTTTATCACATCAGATACCGCTTGTGCACTTCAATCATGGACACGCTGTGGAGGAGGAAAGCAACACCCAGAAAGTCCAAGAAGAAAGCATTCATATTGGAGAGGAGCAGGCGGACCAAGAAAATGCTCTCTCTCAAAAAGGATATTCGGATAATTCCAACATCCCGGACAGTCTACATTTTGATGTAGACATAGAAATCGAGAAAAAATCAGGAACGGATGATGCAGAGACCCCTGCTTTGCAGAAAAATTCTCATATCGCCTCTGAGGATACTCATCATTTTGACCAAGACGTTCATAATTATGAGGACAGTCATTCACACGGGAGTCAAGAAACTGAATCTGATGAAACTACCGAACAGGTTTCAATCTCAATCGTTCCTGAGCATTTGAATGACTTTCAACATGAAGATGATATTCTCACCGATGCTATTCATTTACGTATAAGTGAGAGCAACGGTGACGAAACTATCACGTATGGTGTGGTGGAGCATGTTGAACATGAAGGTAAGGACGGTATTTAATTGTCCTGTATTCTCAATCTAAATTGCAGATAAAGATTTGGAGACAAAGTCAAAATTAAGGACAAAATACATCTGGATGAATATAATTGAGAGATTGATAAATGTTTGATTAAATACAGGCGCAGTATTAAAACAGTCCAATGACAACAGTTCCGCAACGTCCGCTTCCCCGGAATCATCTTCTACTAGTGGAAATGGCAACGCCACGTCGGATTCAACTACTGCGTCTTCATCCAGTAGCGCAGCTTCGGAATCCACTTCGGAGTCTTCAACTTCAAGTACTGTTTCTGGTGCAGCATCTGAATCGTCAACTTCAAGTACAGTTTCTGGTGGAGCATCTGAATCTTCAACTGCAAGTACAGTTTCTGGTGGAGCATCTGAATCGTCAACTGCAAGTACAGTTTCTGGTGCAGCAGCTGAATCTTCAACTGCAAGTACAGGTGCTGATTCAGGGTCTGAATCTTCAACTTCAAGTACAGTTTCTGGTTCAGCATCTGAATCTTCAACTGCAAGTACAGCTTCTGGTTCGGCATCTGAGTCTTCAACAGCAAGTGCAGCTTCTGATTCAACATCTGGGTCTTCAGCTAGCAGTTCCGCTTCGGATGCATCATCGAGCAGCACAGTCGCTGGTTCAAGCTCTGACTCTTCATCCAGTACCAGTTCCGGCGCAACTACACCTACTCCATCTAATAGCACGGACTCCACGGTCAGCAGTAGCACGGATATCTCTAATAGCACCTCATCGGATGTTACCACACCATCGAGTTCGACACTGTCCTCAAACGAAACCTCCACATCGGATGCCTCCAATAGTACTATTCCAGAGACAACTCCATCTGGGGACATTTCAGAAACGACAACAGAAACCACTACCACCAAGAAGCCACATAAGAAGAAGCCCCCATACAACGCTGTCCTTAACTGCCGTAAATTTTTCAAAATGACTTAATTCAAAATTTTTGCATTTCAGTACTGCTTCTAACAAAACATTACTCTACAGGGTGCGGGACCCAAACAACCAAACGCGTGGAGGTAGGGACCCTTAAGGTAGATACTAATGTTCACCCATGGACCGTCATGATCAATAACACACAAGGACGCCTCTGCTCTGGTAATATCATCAATTCCAAGTTCATCATCACTTCTGCATCTTGTCTTCGCGGGTAAGAACGCAAATACCACCAACCAGAATTTACTTCATCAATTAACAAATTATTACTACATTATCAATTATTATGGATCTCATCCGGAAATACATTCCACTTCTATTTTCAGGCACTCCGTTAGGGAACTGACAATTAAAGCTGCTCTTACAGTGCGTAATAAAACTATCAGATTTACCCCAGAAAGAATCAGCATCCATCCCGCGTACAACCCAAACACTCAAGAAAACAATATTGCATTGCTGGAAGTCAAGGAAATCATTCATCCAAGCAAGACAGTTAAATTTATTTGCTTGCCAATCAGTGATGATAACACCAACTCTACAGGTAAGCTCACCTTAGGCTATAGCTAAAATCAAATCACTGCCTTGTGAAAAGGAGTCCTTGAAGGAATAACGGTTAATATTTTTTAAAACCCATATTTCTCAACAATTTATCATCAACTATCTATCATTTCAGGAACTTTGGTGACACTAGCACGCGATCCAAGTACCAAAGAAGTGATTCTCTACACAGAGCAAGTGAAACAAATTACTAATCGTAGATGTGCAGCTTTAGCCAAAAGGAATATTAATAAAAACACATTCTGCTCAGCTCCACCTTCAAGACATTGTGATGAGGCTGTAAGTACATATACTTTTATCCATCCGTAATTATAGGCAGGACAGTTTTTGACATCCGATTTTCTAAATTATTTCTAACAAACCAAATGCATCCCAGGGTGGTGATGGCGGAGCTTACATCGTCCCCGGGAAAGGTTATTCCTTTACAATCAAGGGTTTAGTTTATTCAGCGGGTTGCAAGCGTAAATCCAAACCCGCTGTGTACACAAGTAAGTTCAGTCACCTTAAAATCCTAATTTGAATCCCTACATACGTTCACAGTACAACGGTGTTTAAACACTAAATTCTAATGATCTCATTTTGTATTTAAAGAGGTTGAGAAGTACATCAATTGGATACTTTACAAGACCAAGAGTGCACAGTACTGCAAGGCTCCTAGTTACAGGCGAGAATTATCGAAATGGGCCGCCTCACCTGAATAAGACATCGTTAAATATATAAATCCTCAAGGGGTTGATGGACGTGATGAATGTGTACACACCGATGTCAAACTTGTGGTTATCAACGAGCAGAGGATTTGAAACGTAGAGTTGTGCAAAAGAATTATTAGAATTTTTTAAACTCGTGATGTCATTCACAATTTTGATTCCCCGATGGTTATTGGATTTGAGGATGTATGTCGCTTTGGGATTCTCAGCTTTCTGAAAACAACAAAACCTAAATTATTCCTACCCCAAGTTTATACACTATTATTATTTATTTCGGAATTTAAATAAACTGGGTATTTATTTATTTCACTGCCGGCTATACTACAAAGACAAGTATAGAATTATTACTTGCCAAATCAATCATTTTAAACCTACATTTACTAATATTATTACGTTGCTTTTTTAACGCTGAGATAATTACATATTTGCTCACTCACATGCTTCAAAAGCATATCCATTTCTTTCGGTAGAAGGAAGGCCTGGGGAATGTACGGCAAATTGATTCTAGCTAAATTCATTTTATTTGTGATGTAGCCCGTTCCAGGGATGTGATTCACCTATAAAGAAAAGTCAAGTGTACTCTCACTATATAGAAAATAAATAACAAGGAATAGGGTCTCCCAATCAATTTTATTGAAAAACTACCACAAGGAGCGTAACTCCTTACCATTTGATGCGGCAATAAATTTTCCAGCGTTGTTTTTAAGGTTGTAAACGGGTAGTCGTGAGACCATAAAATATCCCAGTCCGCATCAATATAGCCCCGGTTGTAGCCGAATGTATTGAAAACTTTAAAGACATGCTTCAAGTATCCGCTATCAGCCTGAAATCACCCCAAGACATATAAAATTAGTTTAATTCCTCTAAAAAAAATTTTTTTCCCCATTCCCTGGAACCTTAAAGTGTTTCTAAAAAAATTTTTTTTATTATAGTTCCTTATATCTCACCCTCTTCCCATGCACACTAAAAGTTCTCCTCTTGATGCGTTGATATTCATTGTCCGAGCCACTTCTATGACTAGAGAAAAGAATGAAGAGCATAAATAGCCCAAGTACTAAATATATCCGGAGCCTAACAGATATTCCATTATTGTAGTAAAATCTCCAGGACTTTTTCAATACACGGGATACTCTATTGGAGGATATCATACTAAAAATACTGGGGGTTGCAAAATTCCACCTGATCCCGGAGTCTCTGTACGAACTCGCAATATCAACTCTGGAGCCCCAAAATTGTTTACGTTTGACCAGTTCTTTACTGCACTGCAGATTTCACTTTAGTGATGTGGCTTCCTCCCATCCTTTTACATTTACATCTGCAAACAAGTAACTTATATGAATAATTCTGACATTTCTATACTTGAGACAATTTGGATTTGAATTTTACCTGTACTGGGGGATTGGATTCTTAGTATCACCTCCAATTCCACAGGTAGTGTGTAGTTTGCCTCAAGGGAGTCAATTGTTTGTTGATTGCAGGTGTCTTGGTTACCTGCTCGTTGCTCAGCCATTAGGACAGGAATCTCTACCTCCTTCATCCCAGCCTTCCTTCATGGTTCAGTGAGTTTTGATTACTAGGCTCTCTCCTGTACCAGAATTTTTTTTTGTTTAATATATTATCTTAGTATGGGTTTCCCAAATTGACATTGTCTTAGCTGTTTGTATTGTTCTGTTACTCAAAATTTTAATTTGATGGAAGACAAGGGAATTAGAGATAACCTGGATTTTAACCAAGCCGTATCTACCAGACGTGATAATTTGGGATACTTCTCTTTTTGCCCCTATGGAAAGTTTATGAATTTAGCATGTACCACTATTTTACCGTCAAATTCTTCCCCTTTTAGTAATAGTCGGCTTGAGACTCCAACATGTAGTTGGGCAAACAATTTACAACGTTTGTTTTCAACTGCAAAACATAAGACTGGACTTTTGTTCTTAAATGAGTGGCAAAAGTGTGAAGCAGGTGCCATTTGCAAATAGAAATTTTATCGATGGGCAATCAACCGTTTTTGAAACGGTCATATTCCGTCAGCCCGTAACGAATGGGATTATTTAAAACTTGCAGTTAAAATTCAGTATTTTAATGATGCTGTAATATATGTGCGTGTGGTAAAAGATGTGATGGGAAATAGAAGCTCTAAGAATCTGTACAGAAGAAATCTTGAAGATTTTCTCCCGTGCTATAATTAGTGCATATAGAGATCGTCCTACAGTTTTCGATACCTACTCTTAGATGTCACTACTCAGATGCAGAAGTCCGCTCGGCGTTTTGCTCGGCATTTCCCCCGACATGATGTTGATGTCGTTTGGGTTTTGTTTCCATCAAAGAAATAATTTGAGTCTCATGCTGAACGCAGAGAGGAAAGTAGCAATTTGGAGAGAACAAGAGCCTAACAAGGACGGCATGTGTTTGGAATAACGATAAATCAATTACTTATTTGAACTGAATTTATGAATGAGTTTTATTGCACAAAACATTTGGTAATTTTTGACATGTTCACAAAAAAAGTTATAAGTTGTCAACAGCACACGCACGCACATACTATTACATCACACACGGGATTCGGATACACAAACAGACATGCGAGTTAATTTACACTTGTGTTTGCTCATGTATACATTACACACACACACACACACATACACACAACCTTGCTTTTTTTAATCTTTGGAACAATCTATACACTACAGGGTTGACAACTGTTATTTTCGCTGGTATAATTATCTATATATGTATATGTATTGGTTTTTGGGTTGTTTCATAAATTGGAAAAATCTTGTCTATAAAGAGCACATAGCATTTTAAAACCTTACAACATTTTCTTTACTTAATGATCAGATACAAGTAATTACGTGTACAAGTACAATTACAACCATACTTACTTTTATAATGTTATTTATAGTGTAGTATATAGGTAAATTAAATTTATTTTGGTAGTGGATGCGGGGAGTTGTGGTCAGGACGATCAGACCTGGGGAAATCTCTCCTTTTACAGTATCCATAGTCATAGTGTGTATGCCGAGGAAATATAAATATTTAGTGGGGCTTGGTAAAAACGTCAAAGAGGTTGGTAATATGGAGGAATAATTTAAGCAGTTATCAGCTCCAGTAGGATTTTTGGTAGAATAAATTAAAAAACTTTTTCCTATGGTGTAATAATAAGTTAACGAAAAAAATAAATAATTGCAGGAATGTTGGATTTGTTCATCTCTTCCTCAAATTAAGTGTCTCTATCATTCAATTTTCCTCCTTGTCGGCTCTCCATTTGTTTGGTATCTCTAGTTCTCATTTGCATTGCCATTAGTACAGTCCACGGTCGGAAGGATACATACCGACCTATTACTTACAGTTTCTCAGTAGACTGTCAATACTGAAATTAATTGGATGTGAAATATCTTTGGAGTTATTATTATTATTACTACTACTATTACTATTATTATTGGATTTGCTACTACTACTACTCTTATTATTGTGGTGATGATTGGATTTAGTTTCGTATTCTTTCCGTAAGGACTCAATGTCAACGGAGACACCTCTTGCGGCAAGTTTTGCTTGTTGCTTCTCCAAGGCTTTCCGAAGCTGGAACATTTCAAATAAATCAAAAACGTTACAATTAGCGTTACACTAATTAAGTCCTAAAATTACAAAACATTTAACAAAATTACTGTAACACCCCCGCAGTGTCTATGGTTTTTTTTTTTGACTTTGAAACATATCTTTCAAAATTCATTTATTTGCCGGAAAGAATAATTACTACGAATAATTAATATATCACTTGGTCCTTATTGTTGGCAAGCCACACAAAAAAATTAGAGCATCTTTAACAGTGGGAATTACCTTCCGCTCTCTCCTCAGTTGTTCCTTTTTAGCCAGTTCATCGGGTGGTATTGGTTCCCCAGAGCATGTTTGTGGTTGAGCATTATGTGCTGGTCTCCCGGGTCCTTTTTTTGTACACTCACGTTTACGCCATTTGGCTCGGCGATTTTGGAACCAAACCTATGGATATTCCAGAGGGTATAAAAGGGACTTGAAAGATAAATTCCTTCTTTTACCAGTTCTCCAACTCTGCACTTTTCATCCCTACCATGTCTTTACCAAGACTAATAGATGTAATTCATAAAAATTCCAAGGGAGATTCTAATCGGAAGGAAGAGAGTACTAACGTCGATGGATTGTTACATCACCAAATGCCACAGAGAGTCATGTTATGTGCGTGTGTACATATGCATCATGCACCTTTTTCTCAGATCTGTCTTCAAACTTTTCCCATGTGTTACAAGTTCCATCCATTCCAAAAGAAAAAAGTCAAATGAATGACCATACATATGTACTATCAAAAACCATATAGCTGGGTGGATAGTCATGCGGGACGAAAAACTAGCAGGACGGTAATTAATAGTCAGTTTCCCACTGCGTTCTTATCAAATATTTTTTACCCCTTTCCTATATTGTTATCATTCATCATACGTGCCAAGGAACCATAATAATTGACTTTTTTCCTATTCGATAATCATTATTTGACGTGCACTAATAAAATAATTGGGAGGGAGTCAACAGAATTTCTTTAGAGCTGATTGAATGTGATTAATTTAAGTCAATATTAATGTTAGCTGCAATACTTGCTCCAAAGTCCCATTACAAAATTCACTTGATTAATCCTCCGTGCGTTGGCGGACTTACTGCGAGAAGCTCAATCCTCGCATACCTTACACGTTATAGCCTATTGTCTTGGTCTCACAGAGATTCACTGCCACCCAACATAATAATTATATACACATGGATTTTCCTAACATTCACAGTCTACTTAATTATGTACAGGAAAAAAAATGGACTCCAATACACAACCTTGGTCTCTTCACATATTACTTTTTATTACTATTTTTCCTTCTATGATCAAGAGATACGCTGGAATTGAAGAATTGAGTACTGCTAAATGCCATGGAAATGTAATTACGCAAGGTGTCCAGACTCAAGAGCGTATATTATTCCCTGACTCATGTATGTGTGGCTAAAAATTAAATAAGGATTTTCATACTTGGAGAGTTTAGTAATTATGGATCATGGAACCCCCTCAATAATTAAAAGCAAAATAATTACTTACGGCCACACGAGATTCTTTAAGATTTAAGCGGAGTGCCAGAGCTTCCCTCATGAAAACGTCCGGGTAGTGGGAGGATAAAAATGCTCTCTCTAATTCTTCTAGCTGCCAGGATGAGAAGTTGGTACGGGATCTTCTCCTCCCGCTATTGGAACCCCCACCTAGTTTCGAATTAGAGGTTCCTTCCGGAGAGAGACCAGATTCGTTGGAGAGTTCATCATCCATTAAAAGTCTATCATTTGACTGAGTTGATATTAGGAGGTCTTCTGTAATGCCCAACAAAAGAATGGAACCACAAGGATTTAGTTTGATTTCTCATGAGGAATTACAGAGAGAGAACATTCTTTTAATACACCTACACAAAATGCATCGATGGAAGTGTCAACATCTTGAAAATAATAATCACCACGAAATAATTAAGATTTAAATTCAATCTCCAACCAATCTTAATTACATCTTGGAAAACAATGCTATTAATATAAGTTGTTAAAAAGGAGGAAGTGACTGAAGGAAATTGCAAACTCTTGAAACTTCCCAGTTCAATAGACTCTCTGTATATATTGCGTACGATGTGAAATCCAGAAATCATGGGATGGGATGAGCCAGGAGGAAATTTCCCCGTCTGTGTGACTCTGTGTGTGTGTGTGTGTGTAGATATGTAAGGAGAAAAAAAGGAGAGATAAAAAGTTAATACTTTTAGTTTAGTTCAAGTTTTATTCCTCCGTTCTCGTGAAAGATATGTAAACTTTGGGGAAACTACATGGATTGCCAAAAGGGCAGCGATAGCATATGCGCCCTTGAATTCCTCCCGGCAAACGGATCATAAACATTTGGGTATTGCAAATCCCACGGAAATACATAGAAAGATTAGAGAAAACAGCTTCCAATCTTGTGTTTATGTGAGACTCAAGTATGCTGACTATGGATAAAAATCAGGGATGTGTAGGAATTGAAACCTCCTCCGCATATAATATCAACTTCCCAAATGAGATCTAGAAACTGGAAATGTTATTAAATAAAAATTTTTATGATGGTTTCCTCTCCCACCAAAAACTTATGCTCTCCAGCTCAAGTCAACTATATAACTTGAAGTGGTTATTTCTCTCACTCCTTCTCTCATCCAATCATAGAGCACTGTCATCATGTCTCATGTACCTCTCTGTCTGTATAGTCTCCAACTTTTGGTCTCAAATAAGGTGGAGGATACTAGCCACAAATGACTTTACACACACACACACACAGACACATGCACACTCACTCACTCACACATTTGACTATAGATATGCCGGGGAGTCAGTAACGAACGACTATATTTTTCAATGTCATCGGAATTAAAAAACGTTCCTGTCGAACCGGATGCTCTAGACACAGCATTACCATCATCCTTGCGCAATAGAGCGTACGAAAGCTCAGTCTATCACGTTAATTGGCTTCCGAGGTAGTTACAAACATTTCAGAATTACTCGTTCAAGTCCTACTAAAACTCATTATAGAATCATTTAATACAAAAACAGTCATCCACATCTTGTTCCAAGGTACAAGCCCTGTACAGTACTCCACCAGCCCCGTACCATATAGCCACATGAATAATGAATTGGCTCAGTAGTTGTTAGCATGGCTGGTTACAGCATGTACATACATTCTTCTACCTTCATTGCTTATTTCTAGTAGTTTGCACCCGCCCGCCTTATACGCTACCAATTTATATCAAGTTATCCAATCTTCCATTTATATGCACTTGTATGGAAACTATCCCTTGAAATACATTACTTTACTTAACTTACACGACGACAGTCTCAAACAAGCGAGGAACCTCAACAATCCTACGGAACATCATGAGGCAACAACCTTCCTGTACTACACGTCGTACTCCTCAGCACAAATATTTGTCACCCAAAAACTTTCATACAGAGAGAAAGATGGAGAGAGAGAGGGAGAGAGAGAGAGAGAGCAATTGTGGAAAATCCCTATTGTTATAAGACTGTCACCTGCGCCCACAAATAACAACTTCCAACGTCATGCAAATTACATCAAAAATGTCTGATGACAAATTTTGCTCATCAAGAAGACTCATCAACACCCAGGAACCTTCAACTTGGCCATGCATAGTTAACCAGGACTTATGTACGTAGTGTCGGGCCTCCTTCCTTGGAAGTTACCAGAGTGTGTCGAAAATGTTATAGAATGATTCCCTCCTGTTATTTAAAACACATGGAAATGATTTGAGGGAAGAAGATAATACTGAGTGGAGTTACACTATTCCCCCTGAAAAGCGCAGACGTTGGAAGGATTACCGGCTTGAGGAAAACACTTGGCGATTGATAGCGTCAGGGTAGTTTGGTTTATTGGCCCCACCCTGCGTCTGATATTAATTAAAGTTGAACGTTATAGAGTGTGGGCTTAGTAATTTTACTAGTTGATTCTAAACCCCAGGCGGAAATTCTCTTTGTTTAATGGCCGAAAGCATTATTTCCACTGCTATTACTTACTTCTACATATTACTTTTCCTAACTGCTCTATACCCAGCCTCTGTACAAGAGTTCATTTTAAATGAAATCACTACCAGGCACTATAGTTCCGTGGACCTTGTATAGGAGTATTTGCATAGGTACCTCAAAAAACTATATGCTTGTGTTCACAGATTTACTCCATCATGTAAAAAGTACAGAGGGAGAGATGCCTCCGTACATTATTACATTGGAG
The DNA here is from genome assembly GCA_947179485.1 of Allacma fusca. NCBI lineage: Eukaryota > Metazoa > Arthropoda > Collembola > Symphypleona > Sminthuridae > Allacma > Allacma fusca. Next base: position 14,222,313 of record OX359247.1, on the reverse strand, counting down.
TGCTCAGAGATTACGGAGAGTAACATATGTCTAAAACAAGCTGCTGAAAATACAGTATGTAGGGAGATATCAACGACTACAAGTGCACACTTAACCGAGAGGATACGGAGAGCAATTACATGGGTTAGAAAATTCAAATAATCAATGATTTGGCTTCGCTCACAGCATGCAATCTAGTTTGTATGCTAATTAATGGAATTAAGTCATCCACAGTATGGTAATCATTTTTTCGCGCGTAACTACTTACTTACTTACTTTATACCTGTATACCTACTATTTTATCACAATAACTACACAATTTTGAGAGAGGGTCTTGTTTGGACGGTTTTACAACTGCCTTTTAATTAGTATTTAACTATGTATGTATGTAGGGGTTCAATGATTTTTTTTAAATCCAGCCCATCTAATAATGCTTGCCCTCGAAGGATACTATTTCAGGAGAAATCTGTAGATGGAATTAAGTTTACAAGTTTTTGCAGATTCTTAAATTGATAGGGGAAAAAAATTAAGTAAACAATCTGAAGGGAATCTTGAGAGAAAAAATTCTTTGAATTATGCAAGAGGGGGTAGAGTGGGGCTATATAGTAAGGCTGATCAGAATTCCCTACAAAATTCTGGAAGGAGGAAAAATCATTGGATACTTGAATGAATTTGAATTGCTAAAGTTAATTACATATCAAACTGAATGTGTAATTAGGACGTTATCTGTTAATACTGATTGTTAAATTATAACTTATGTTACCCGGTAGAGTCATATTTTACTATTTTGTAGTCTCAAGCTCCTGACACCAGGAACAAGTTGGAATTTTTTTTCTATCAACCAGCTGGTTCTATTTGGGTAAGGGACGCCAGATTGGAAGTCATGTATCATACTTAAAGTGTCTGGTAGGTTGATACTCATGTCATGAAATACGCCAATTTTTCCCAGTTACTGATAAAAGAGTAAATAAATTTTTAAGTAAGACTGTGGATTCAGGGACTCTCTTGGATATAATTTTGGGGTAGTGCCATAAATGCATGTATGTGAGTTACATTGTTGAGTGAAAACTATCCTCAGAGCTAATTTTGTTCATCATATATATTATGAATGCTTGTAGTCTTGTGAAGTTTTACAATGTATGAAATCATTCTGTACGGATGTACATACATACATAGCTACATATGTATGTGAATATGTCCATATATAGTTACACAAAACAACTTGGACGTAGGCTCTGTATGGATAGATGCTGGAATTACATATGTGGAGTACAAAACCCTTGAACTGTTAGGAACAATTCCTGAATATGATGAATCCGAGGAACTAAGTCACATAGAAGTAATTTAGTGAAAACGCAACTCAAGTAATTTAACTTCGTCCCCAGTGGACTCGAATGCAACAAATGCCAAGTGTTGTGCATTTAAAAAGGAGAGAGCACAATACTAACATATTTTTATGCCTATTTTTATTCCCCTCCTTCTTTACCCTCAAACCATTCTCTCGTTTTGTCTCTGTCAGAGCATTTCATTCGATGTAGATATTCCCTAATGAGCTGTTACATTCATACCGCACATAAGGTTATTATTGAGAAGGGACTCCTCTGACCAGCACCACTAAACTGTCTTGATTGATTGTTCAATACTATCTTCCTCCCTTGCTGCCATACACAATACAACCATTCTGGAAATCCTGGATTACAAAAATTAATTCATGGCAATCGTACAAATGTAGTTCTGAAAACCAAATCCATTCAAAAACATGTTGGACAGAATGACTTTTACTTATTTTTGGGGGGCAAATCCTGTAAATAAATCAAGGGACCTGTAACTTTTAAATATTGTCAGAATTTTTATGTAAACTAAATTTTATATATTACAGTGACATATATTGTATTAAACAGTTGCAGTAATTACACGTATCTTGACAAGTAAATTACAATATAGGAGATAATGCAGGGAGGATAGTCCCGTTAAATGAATACTAGCTCAGCTGGAACAGAAACAGTAGAATGATAATGGATCTATAAACAACCGGGACTAAATACATGGAGGTGAAATCATAAAGAATAAAATGTCGGCGATAGTAGAATTATCTGAAAATCTAAACAGGAAAATTCTCACGGAAAACATCCTCCATGGACATACTGGCTCGTCGGCGGGTTCCCTCCCATAGTACACATGATGACATGCAAAAGCATTACATAGGTCAGGCTAAATCTCACCCCGGCTGTGATTAGACTGTGTGAAGTGTGAAGCGTAAAATTTTATTCTATTTGGATTAAATGGCACACGACTAATTTCCATAGATTTTAATAGCAAAACCCTAATTCACTTTGGTACATTCACTTCCATTTTATTTGTCAATGTTTCCAGGTCTGGAATGAGACCATCCATGCTTTAATGTGAGAGAGGCGTAATGGGCCGTTAAGGCACGTTTCCATCCCGTTCACCCACATTCTATACATTTGTAGATCCGTCTCCATAGAGACCACGTCTCTCTCTCTCTCGTATGAAGGATCCGAGCCCGTGAAATTTCTAATGCATTTTTAATCACATTTCACGGCTAGCCACGTTTTCTTTGTTAATCGAAAAAATATCTAGGAAAAATCAGGGGAAATTAATTTGGAGCGGGAAACTTCCATGTAATTAGTTCAAAATGTAGTTAATTCCTAACTTCCTGGGCTTAATGATGCGGAATCAGTCCCTGTTTGTAGTAACTAGCCTTCAAAAGAAGCCTCACGAATTTTCAACTTCTCCAAGCTCCGTAAGGTGTTTACAAAGGTTATTAAAGTTACATTTAAAAAAATCTAATGGCCGAAGAAACAATGATTTACGGAAAAGAAAACATTTTCTATATACGCATACATACACACACACACACACACACACACACGATGTGTACATACATAATTCCTATATAGATTTACCTATTCATACTGGTTCTTACATATGAGCCACACACTACAATATTATGTGAAGGGCAAGGAAGATCTTTGTACTAAACACCTTGAGTCCCATACAGAGGAAACACAAGAGGTGTTTAAAAGTAAGACTTATGTTCACCAAGAAGACATGAATTGTGGGCGTAAATAATTACCTCCAATTATGATTTTTACTTCAATATTTCATATTTGTCGATACTTCTCCAACATGCCAAACATGTATTAGCGTGTAGTTATCATTAACAGGACGCTCACAAGGATGAGATTCTATTAGCATGACTTTTGTTGCTTAAATGAATACTAACCCAGCTGGAAACACCCGAATAACATTTGGGAATTACTCTGTGAATCTCTCTGGTTGCATATGCCCGTCGTCGTTCAGATTTAATAAAAGGTTGGACTTGCCAGCAGACCGTGGTCTTGGTCTCAGCCTGGCAAAAGTTACACGTACACGGTAGGCTCTCTCTCTCTCTCTCTCTCTGGCTCTCTCTGGCTCTCCGTGATCTTGATAGTAACTTAAATCTGAGCAGTCGTGGTAGGAAATTGTTTGAGTCCGTCTACTTTTTAGCCATCTCGTCTTCCTCGACTCCGTCGTCTCGGTGGAACTTTGATCGCCATTATGAGCGTTTATATAAAGCACAAAAGTTCAAACGCCCGCTCTTCGGCTCTTCCATTCCCAGAAATATTCACGGAATATATTAATAGTAATTTCCTATGTGGTGCCTATCTACAGTATGTAAAGGACTCGGCTTGTTCTCTCCCCGCAACTAAAATAAGTACTTCCAGAAAATGAATGGAAATTCAATTCAATATTTTTTTTTTGTCCACATAAATTCTTTCACAAATAAAATGTACTTTATGACTTTATCTTCCTATTATCTCTCCCATCCGTTCCGTTGTAGCAAATTGCATATTATTATGTATGTTTCTACGTATGACTCGTCCCAGGAAAAATCCTGCACATACATGAATAAATACACGATTCCTTTCAATTCTACTGAAATAATAAACTCGAGGAGTATCTCCTCGTCTCAGTACTAAATGGATACGTCCTTAAGAAGCATCCTCCATGTCGGACTTCCCACCACCCGTCATAATATATATGCATGGGAAATACTTGGGAGTTACAACTGAATGGGAAAGGTTGACAAAACATGTCATCTTCCCTGCCTTTTTCGTCACACAAGATTGATTTTGTTTGAGAAAGTAAAAGTGTGTATAAATGGTGGGTGACTCTCCGTGAGGATAAATCATTTGACAAAACGGTCAAAAAGGCAAACCAGCAAGGGGACAACGGATCATGTACACACTGGCACGTGTCCTCATGAATGCAACACATTGCCCCTACTAAATTATTCCATGTTAATTCAATGTCCCCGGATTTGTTGATTCTATTTATACTTTAATTGCTCAATTGCTTAGCCCTTGTTAACCCACAGCCTCAGTCGCAGCAGTTCACACTTGCTCCTCAAAATCCTCCTGCTCGATTCAGCCACACTTGTAATAACTCCGGTGGCATCCTCTTGTTGGGCCCACTACTGTGTGTCAGAGTGTAAGCTCATTCATAAAATATAGAGAGATAATCCTCACACAGAGCACACTGATAGATACTAATCTTTCATGTTCTTGCTGTAGTACTTTTGATGCCCGTATGCCTGTCCCACACAGAAAAGGTGGTGAGACTCAACCGAGACACCCAAGTACCAATGTTTCCGAGATATGTTCCATCTCGTTTGCTCCACCGCTTCCAGAAGCGATTAACTAATTCCAATTCCAACAATGAAACCAGTCTGGTAAAGAGTCTTAATTGAAGGTACAATTGAAACCCCGATATATATTTCAGCAAGAACGTCCATCCTCAACAATCAAAGGCAGTTACCACGGTCTGTAGTCCCAGATCTTAATTAATCTTCAGACAGTCTTCAGTCCATTCAGTAATTATTCGGAGATAGGACTAAAAAAAAAAAAAGATACTACAAACAAGAGATTTGAGTGTGTGCGTGAAAACGTCTCATAATTTATTTCCATCAGTTTTTCCAATTCTGATTAAGCAGTGTGGAACAAATGAGAGGGGAAACTGATAATTTCCCAAGCCGGCACGTGCCTTTAGGCAGCCTTAGCCCAGCCAAGGTTTTAGAAACGACGGACTCTCCCGTACCTCTCTTCTATCATCATCTCAATATTAATCACTCTTCTGACACTTTTCAAATGTCAATTTTCAAGGAACCCCTAAAATAGAAGGCGACAGGTTCACACTCACTCAGCTCCATACCCATACGAAATCCATCCATCTTGACTTTATATTATCATACATTGGTTTTAGAAGCCCAATGTATTTGCTTGAGTGTTCAATCCCAGAAGAAGTCAGTAAACAGTGATTGATTCATAATATTACCGGTATATACATACTATTCTCTTGATACATACTGTACCTTCAATTTTTCATGTTAGTATATCGATTGTTTCCTAATACTAAAAGGTTATCCCTATAATCCCTGCCCACTTTGCCAATTGAAGCTTCAAACCTACTAATTATCTCACAATCAAGATAAAAATTTAACCACCCAGAACCAAATCCAAATCTCCCAAATAGACAATCCCATTTTTAACCAAACAAGAAATTCCTCAAAAAAAAAAAGACATCCCAGAGGTGCTTCTTCAAAAGGTCAGGATCACTTCTCCAAAAACAAAATGTAGACTCGTTCCTCAAGCAGGTTCGTAATAAGAGTAATTAAGTTAAGTTTAATAAAACATGCAAATATTCCCAATAAGGGTGTCTCGTATATGCTGAAAAAAATGAATACACAAAACTAGGGGGAAACTGTCATAAAGAAATACTAATTTGAGACAGTCTCAAATTATGTATGTCTGTCCAATCAAGAGAAATCATTCACCTTTAAGTTGACTACTTGCATTCCTCAAGTCCTTCTGATCCTGTATGATAATTTTAGGATTGAACACATGATTCTCCAGTCCATTTTTGCGGTGCTGCTGCTGTTGTCCGTAGATATACTGATTATACTGAGGATGAAAGAAGGGGTACTGGAAGGGCCGAGGGATCCTGAGGAAATTCCCGACTGCCACCGCCAACATCTCCGAAGACGTATTACTTGCACTAGAGTTAATTGAGATGGACGAGGAGTTGACACTAGTCGTGGCTGTGGATTTGATGAGTATTTCCGGATCCACCATATTTATTAACATATTAAAATTACTTATTGCGTCCACAATTAGCAATGATGGCAAAAGAGGAAGGAATCTCAAAATGACGTTGTCCTCACATGAGTTTATGAGTAATAAATCCTTGAACTAGAAATAAATCTCAAAAAATTTCAATCTCTCATAATCCCATAGGAATCTTGGGCCTTGAGCACAAGGAAAAACAGCAGGAATTGATGAACAAAATGCGTCAACTACAAGTAATTTGTGATTACACGGGAAATATTCACTTTAGTACATTGATGTGTGTATGCAAGAGATTCAATTGGAATTCAATAACAATCCCTTTCTCTCTCTCTCTCTCTCGCTCTCTCTCTCTCTCCAGTGTTTTGTTTCTCACTTGAAATCCAATTACAAACTAAAAACGCTTTTGGTGTAAAAACCTTTGGAAAAGGTTTCCTTCTCCCAGTCAGTCTCTCGCTCTTCTTCAGTCCCTCTCTCTCTCTCTCTCTCTCTCTCTAACTCGTTCGCTCTCTCTGCAATTTTTTTCGTATAGTCTCTAGTAAGGGTAACACTGTAATAGAATCATATTGAATTTTCTATTCTCTCTACCCCCTTAAAGCTTTGCTTTTGTGTAGGAAGCAGAGAACTACTGGAAAGATACGAGCTTGTATACGGCTTAGAGCCCAGCACTTACTTACATATCACTTGGAGGAAAAAAACCACCGCCCATGAACGTAAAATAGGGTGGAGTTACACTATTCTTCGCAACCAATGAAATGTCTGTTATTTAAAGTGAATTTTAGTGAAAACGATCAATATGTTTCATGGTTTATACCTACTACATACTACCAAGTCTACTTGCCACACCAAGTTCCCCCCAACACTCTCTCTCTCTCTCACATGGAGATGGAGTGAATTTTACCAAATAACCAGTCAAATACACCAGTCAAGTACATACCAGCAACGATCCGAAGTGTTCTTCAATGCTCTCGCTCTGGACTTAGGCCCTGGTGGACGGACAGGATTCTCTGCATCTACTCCTACACTTCTTTTTGCCTCCCCTGACTCTGTACACTGTACAACACATCCACACACTCCTTATTACCCAATGCTAAAAACACTAGGTCTACTTCTTAATATACTGCATGTACCCCATTATAGTAGTAGTGTACACACTAGACACACACGTTAAGACTCGGAACAGTGACTTGAGACGGCATTTGTTCAGTCTTTTGCTGGAATTATTAGGATGTGAGGACAAATATGTACCTTGGGTGCATATTATGTATGTACATATGTGGGGAACTTCACATGTCCGTACATATCCAGGCATACATAGATACATATGTAGGTCCATATGCGGGTCTGGGAATGAAAGGGAGAAAGAGAGAAGCCAGTGTATGACTTCCAGCGAGAGACTCTCAGTCAGTCACTCCGACCTAGTACATAGGACGACTGGAGTAAAAGTGAAAAAAACAGATTGGCTTCGAGGCTCGTGTATAATATGTTTTTTCATGTTATTATAGAGTTGTCTCAGCTAGTTACGCTAATGACAGGTTATGTTTATTTCTCCTCTTTGTGTTTCTCCCTTGTTTCTCTATACCATGTGTTCCTTGACTAGTAACTTGTTGTTGTAGACCGTGTTGTTACTAGTTGGTGATGGTGAGCGTGTTTGTGTATGAGGTTTCGGGTTAATTTTTTTCTCTTTTTCTTTCGGAACTTTAATTTGATTAGAGAATTTGTTTTTTTCGCCTCTCTCTCTCTCTCTCTCTCTCTCAGTCGCTCTTCCTCGCTCCGCTCTTTCTCAAACTCTCCTTCCCCTACACGTAGATACTCTTTGATACATATGTAGATACTTTTGCATGTGTAATTGTAAACATGTTAATCCGTTCCTCTCTGTCTACACATGTACCTACGAAGTTCTCGCAAGTTTAGACATTACTTTTAATTGGTTGAATGCATGAGACTTTTTTTTATATCAATTCCAAGTCAAACCTGAGCAACTAACTCTCTTCTCACTTGAACAGTAATCAATGAGCAATTTGCTACAAGTTTTGCCTTTATAATTGAATTGATGATTTATACTCTTTTCGCAGTCCTAATTGATTCTCATTTAATGCCAGCAGATTATTAGTCAAGGTACGATTCAAATTATAAGGTACGGAGTCAAATTATTCTCAACTGTCAATACTATGTAGTACGGATGGGATTACCAATGGGGAAATTTTTATTTTAAAAAAAATATATATAACTGAGTATTTCCTTCAAGTAAAATAATTGAGTTATTTTTGACAACAAGGAGGGACAGGTGGACGAGGGAGAGACTATCAAGTCATAAATCCCTGGAGGTTTCCCTGTCCTTAGCACGTCTAATTATGTCAAGCTATTTGCACGCAATAAAATTCTCCTCTCATTAGAGCATATTTAAGCTTGTTTTCCTGTCACAGAGGAATGTCTCTGAAGACTGGAGCATTATTAAAATGCACATTCATGACAAATGTCAGTGTGAACTGTATGGTGAAAAGTTGAGCTTGGAGTAATCGGAAGGTATAGATATTCAGCAGGAAAAGTCCCCTTAGTCTAGATATTAAACACTGTTTGGAACCGTACATACATATAATTACTTGAACATGTACATATGCTCTGAACCAGGGTGTGGACGCATAGTTCCATGTGAATTATTATAATTCATTCCGTGATGATCACAAATAAAGTTAAGGGAATTAGCATCCAGATAAATAAGTTTCCACGTATTGTTTTGTCCTCAGCGTGGACGTGTATGTACCTACAAAGGTTTTTATTCCCTGCAAATAAAAAAAATCTTTGCAGATTAATTTTCACCTGGTATAGAAATCCCTCATGATAAAAAAAAATGTTCCAGGTAGTTAAGTTAAAAGTGTCTACTTGCTACTAATTGTACGCTGTGCTATTGAGCTCTGGAGAAGCTATAACAGTACATGCGTAATTACATAATTATACATACGGAAGGTACTATGTAAAATTTGAGTCAAATCCTTACATAATCATAGGGACAAAAAATCTCCTGTAGGTTATAAATACATACATGTGTACAGTCCAGCCAGGGAAAATAGTATTGGGAGGGATAACAATGGCAGGAGCAGTTTGGAGAAAGAATCCTGTGACATGAACCCATCAAAAAGGAAACACTCACGATCAAGACATTGATTGAGCTTATATAGATATAATAAACTCAATTATTTTCATGGCTACATAACCACAATGGAGGGAAAATGTAATCACGACATAATCCTCTCTCGCTCAATCTGTCTATTTAGACTACCCCCCTCGTTGGTTGGTATGGTGAGCCCAACAGGCTGTGAGGGTACATATAGCTAAAATATCCTGTTAAACATTAAATTAACACCCATGCTCTCTCTCTCTCTCTCTCTGCTCGTCTTCCTCTCGCCTTCCACTACTACTACTACATGGGTTCTCAAAAACTGATGATGACTGCCTGCTAAGTTCCAGGCTTATGTACCACTGTTCCTCTCATTCTACCATGGGTGCTTGGTAGCGGGCCTGACTCCAATCTTAAATAATAATAGACTTTTCTATACATACATGGGAAGGGAAAGGCTCGCTGAGAGTACCCACATTTTCAAATACATACAAGGAAATTTTCACACTTTGTAAATAAAGGCAGGCAGGCAGAGAGAGAGAGAGAGAGAGAGAGGCACAAAGTGACTACCAAAATCAGAGTGAGTCAAGTGAGGTGGATAAGAGGGAAAAGCTCCCGAGGAACTGTGCATATGTACCTCCATGGAAGGGAGTACATATTGAGTGAGAGAGTAACACGGACCGCGCCACCGAAAAAGCATAAGTTTGTTTTCCCCTCCGATCTACTGTACAAAGTATAATAAAAACCCTGGATATATAGAAAAGCATACAGGGACTTGAACTCTCCTCACTGTCTTCCTCCGGCTCTGTAATAGTAACTTCCACACGTACATATGTGTAGATACAGTCTGAGTAGTGTAATACTATAAAAAGGTTCCCACTTTAGCCCTACACTGATTTTCGCTCTTCGCTCTATATTTTGACAAGTATTAATTACATCTAATGACATCAAATAAACCATTTCATTCTCTTCTCTCTCTCTCTCTCTCTCTCTCTTCCCATGGAAGTTATACTTGATCGATTTTCGCTTATCCTCCTAATTATTTATTTCTCTTACGTCCACGGTGTGGAACCTGTCCTGGTGCTGGTTTCCATTAGCTTTTGATAACAATGCCTACTCCTGCTAGTCTATAGTCGATTGTAGTTAATTATATGTAGGGAATTTTTTTAATGGGATTTTCGGGCGGGGGTAATGAATTTTGAGAGTAACTTTCCCAGGGGAGCATACGGGCTTGGCTTGGCTTGGTGGATATATGGTGGTGGTGGGACGGGGGTGTCCAAGACAGTACTACTGTAATTAGCAGTGGAGCATCTATTGGTATTTTTATTATTGAGAATAATAAATAATAAGAACTTGTTTGTAACCAGTTTGGTCCGTTCATTTTATTGGGTTTTATTTCGAGGGAAATGATAAAAAATGATTAGGAGATGGTATTAGGAAAATAACGTGTCTGCGGTTGCCTCAGAGGTCTGTATATGTAGTTCTGGGGTGGTAGGTGGGAGGAAAGGGATTTAAAATGGGATGTAAATCCAAACCGAAAATGCTTTTCTTCCGTGTTGTGTGTAGTACTGGATGTTATTGAGAGACTGAGAGAGAGAGAGAGAGGATATTTCGTGAAAAGTCTTCTTCTGTGGTCTATGAAATGGAGAGTGAGGAAAATACAAGTATTTTATTTTGTATTATTTTTTCATTCCTTTTACTCCCATTATGGGCCGACTGTACTGATACCTTTTTCCTCAAGTTGACTTTTTCTTGTTCCACAAGTTATAATTCAAAAACGTGACAAATGAACTAAACTACTGCATTACGATAAAATTGACTTTTTTCCCTCCCTCTTTCCCTCGCTTTTCCTCTCTCTCTCTCTCTCTCTTTCCAACCTTCCTCCTTTTGGTATACCTACGTAAAAGCTATAGCATTTCACTGGTCGACTTGGCTCCTCTCACTCTCTCCCTGGGTTTTCTTCTTCCTTGTAGAAAATGCTACCGAGAGTTTTTACCAGAGCAATAATATTTTTCTTGCTCTTCCCTTTTCTTTTCTTATATTTATACACATTTTCACACCCTGCACTCCCTCAAATTTTAACATGGGTCTTTTCTCTCAACATTTTATGTGCCAAGTTTGTATAATGCTATCTGATTTGGGGATATATATGTAGCTCTCCTTATTTTTATGTACGTTTACTCTCTTACGCAATAAATGTACACACACACACACACACACACACGCTCACTGACGCAGTTCTACTTAGAATTCCTCACACATGATAACTTTATTTTGCAAACATGGGAAGAGATGTTTGAGTCAGTGGAATTACTCAAAATATAACCAATAAGCATTTCATTAAAAAATTATAAAAGTTCCGACTTCCCTCCTTATGGAAAGTTCACCAGCTGGAGTTATGGATTCACTCGTGTGTGTATTTATACTCTGGAATGGACTACACAGTACTGTAACCTTTTTACAGTATGAGGAAATCTTCTCCTGTGACATTTACAAACTTTCCGTTGGAAGGTAATAAAACTTTTCTCCCGAGTTTTATTTACTTCCAGCACGTACGTCTCTGAAGTTGAGGATAATACAGAATTACTTATTACTTCATGTTCAAGTATTAGTTAACTTTATGGCTTTGTACTTTTCCTCGCACCATGGGTCAAATTATTAAACTTTTTTTTTACCATATCCCCACTCAACTAAATTTATTTAACTTTTCGGAAAGGACTCACTTCGAACAACTCCTCTTATATTCACCTCAGCTCGCGTTTCCCTTCCATAAGAGATTAAATTCGAAATTATTGGATCGATCTAGATAGCAAAAAGTATATTATAGAGTTTGAAGACCCAATTTACTATTCTCACTTGTATGGATCCTAGATACGACTATATGTATGTACATACATATAATTTATTACCTTAGGAAAGGCTACAGTATATGGACATATAAAGTCTCTGAAATGTGTACACAGTAAAATATTTTATTCTGATTTCTTGCTCTGTCAATATTCTACTTTATCTTGGAATCACTTCCCTCAGCCTTTCTTTACATTTGCAGTGTAAAGTTTTGACGGGTCGTGTGAGACGAATTTAATTCAGTTGCTCTCATTTTTTGTGCAAAATATGTTCCATTTATTGAGAATTCAAATGAGTAGTGTGGCACGTGTGTGATTGGAGTTGAAGTCAAAAGTTACAGTTCTGTAATGAATTTTTTTTTCTTCTTTTAAATACGAAAGTAGTAATGTATGTGTTGATTCTATGACAAGTCTAATTATGCTGATAATACAAGAGCTCTGACTGTAGGAACTTAAAATAGTAGGTTGAGTTGACCCATTGATTTGGTGGTGGAAAGAATCCAATCTAATTAATGATTTATCCTTATTTGCCCTCGAAAATAATTACAAGTCATGGATGTTCCTTGGGATGAGATTCCCAGTTGGGACTCTCAACAATTGAGAATCATATCATCATCTTCTCAGCCCACTAGTCTAATTAATATTTGATTAGAATATAGCGAAGTGAAAAAGTGATTGTGGAAATAGTGAGGGAAGAGTTAAGAAAAGGGAAAACCAAAAATAATTTAAATGATTGGAGGCCATTTACGTCAAATTCATCCTAAATGTTTCCTTTCCTCCGCACAATACGTGGTCCTTCCGGTGGGATGTTGCTCTTTTGACTCAATGATCATATATGTTGGTATTTGGTAGCTCTCCACAATTCCTAAGTAATTTTTGGTGAGTGTGCTGTGATGATGCCCTCAGAATAATTTCAAGAACCGTTACTATATATCCTCAATCCTGCTCCACCAAACTCATTTGATACCAGTATGGTGGAGAGCTCATTGAAATTCCGCCTTATACTAATAGTTTTGCAAACACGTTGTCTCTCTCTCTCTCTCTCTCTCTCTCTCTCTCTCCTGCAATTGAGGTAGAAATGAGGAGATAAAATGATTGAAGAAAACGTCATGCTTTACAATTTGACATTTTTCTCATTACAATTATCCATAAGTACAGGCACAGTCCCAGCCTCACATTTATCTTCCCCGTGAGCGGAATGAAAGTATTTAAGTAATACAAATATCTACACTCATGCATTTAAAAGAGACAAACCATTTTAAATGAGAATAAATGGATTTTTTTTTCCATTCAACAGGAATAATTTGTGCCTCACGACTGTTATTTACTGAGAATCTCGCGCATTGACATCCAACTGGATTTTGAAAGGCTGTTTACAGTTAGAACTATTTTGTATCACCACACTCCGGCTCTAACTTCCATCCTGTAATGATTTTTTGAGACTGTGAAGTATATAGTTTCCATAGATAGCAACTTTATTAATTTCCTCGATTACATTTATCTGCTCAAATCAACACCCCCTTTCTCTCTTCACAACTTGACATCACTCTCGGAAGAATTATCTCTGACTCGCTCCTCTCTCACATTCATCTCCACTCCGGCCGCATGGTCCGTTGTTCAACATGATTGAGTCTATATAAATTACTTGATGTGTCCCTATGAACAATAAGTCCACTCCTATATGAAGGCAGCCGTCCGCACATCAACTCCTGTGAAAGTACAAACATTAGCACAGAGGCTTTCATTAACAACATTTACAGTCCATGTATAGATACATATGTATGGTTGTAGGCAAGAGGCAAGATGCTGTGTATTTATATTTAAAATACACCAGGCTCACTACTCCCATCACACATACATATAACAATCAACATGGATACAGACAGGGTTCGAGAGGACTCATCAGACTTTACGGTACATACTAAATGAATGCATTAGAGACCAAAGTCGAGAGAGAGAGAGAGAGAGAGAGAGAGAGAGAGAGAGAGAGAGACAGCCACTCAGAGAAATCTATCTATATAATAAACAATGAATAAAGCAAAATAAATAAGACAGCCTCACTTCCTAAAAATGATTGATGAAAACTCCACTTTAGGATTAAATCTAACAAGGCACGAGATGAAAAAAAATCCTATTAGTGTATTCACCGACACAGCCAGACAATCATGGAATTGATTGTGTCAATTTTAACACTTTAAAATAACAATTTAGAAAAAATAACAATTTCAAACTCTCGCAAGTTACCTTTCTTGCCTACAGTGTACTTTTGTGCTGTTAGGTAGGTGGATTTGAAGGAATACTTGATCTCTGCTACAAGTTCCCTTCACACTCCTCAAGAACCGTCCATAAGGGAAACACACAGAGCGTACATACATATGTGCCTGTACACATAATATCGAGTGCAAAGTCTCTTTAATAACTTGCCAGCGCCTAATATATAATGTAAGTAGGTACGGAGCATGGAGGAAAAAGATGAAAAAAAATCTATTGTTTGATGTTGATGTGTTAATTAAGTTGTCAGGCGAAAATGAGAGAGAGAGAGAGAGAGAGAGAGAAAAGGGAACTAAATAATCATTTTTCTTTCTCTCTCTCTCTCTCTCTCTCTGTTTCGGTCTACTACTAATACCACTACACTACTACTACTTCTTCTACTCCACTATTACTATACACACTCCATTTGACTCTTTGAATGTTTAACTTGATTTCTTGTAAAGTTGTAGTTACGTTTAGTGTAGTTGTTGTTATTACTCACATTACTTACATATAACCTTTTTTCTGTCTCTCGTAGGTGTTAGCTTTTAATGTAATTTTCTTCATCTCCTGTCTTCTCCTGAGTTGGAGTTTTCAGACCCTAACCCAAAAACTATGTAGTGGTTGGGAGTATCTATATCTATACATACAATAGTGAGAGAAATAGTGGGAAAGACGGGCAGAGTGCCATGCCTTGTAGAAATGTATGAGTTTACATACAGATAGGAAAGCCAGCCCTATGGAAGTACATACACCCTCCACCAAATTACTCCGAAGGCTGTGTATCATGTGGAAGGAACGAGTGGCGGTTAGGAACTTATACTGTACTCAAGCATAGAAAGATACAGCTGACTACATCACCTTTGAGGTAGGGACTACTGCCTCTATGTAGATTTACAATTATACACAGTTGTTTAGGCAAGAAGTTAATAAAGAGGTAACCGTCGGACTGCATACTGAAAATTAGTTAAATTAACAAATATGTTTGAAGCCAAGTTATTATCACAAGACAAAATGGTGGTGGTAGTGCCCTTATAATAATGTAATCAGTTCGTACCTTGTCCTACAATCAACTTATTATACATACCCTTAAAATCTAATCAGGTCTCTCCATAGGATGTGCATACATATGTATGTATCTATGTAGATAGCACATTGGGAGCTCTCTGCTCGGACGGTTCTCCTTTTCTTCATCAAAATGAGCCACTACTCTGTGTACACTATAGCATAGGACAAACTCGATCCCAGTAACTCCATACATTCTGGGATTTGGAACTTCTGACCATATGTAGTAGAGGCTGGGAGCTTATTACTCCGTAGCCTATATATAGGCACCAGCTTAGTATTCCTACACTTTGGGAAGAAACTTGCGGCAGGAAATGTTATAGTTTGTTGGTCTCTCTCTCTCTCTCTCTCTCTCTCTCGAAAAAGAAACAGAGGACTACTACTACAGCTACTACTACTACTACTACTATTACTACTACCTCAATGACTCTGCCGGTCCTCTATAGCGAGGCAGCCCCAGCACCTGGCTCTACTTATGTGTGTAGAAAAATGAATAAATTTTAATCAAGAGACGTCTCGAGCTACCGCAATCGATTTTTTTATCATCATCATCAGACATCATCATCCCAAAACCGTCGTTTCGCTCGTGAATTTCCTTCTCAAGAAAAATCACTTTTGTTTTATAATTCCTGTTACATTTTTTTTCTTCATTCTCTTCTTTCTTATCCTCTCTCCCTCTCAGTCATTTCATCTCGTTGGATCCAATGTGTTAGACAAAAGAGTGATTCAGTGAGGAGGGAATTTACATTCTTTTTTACCATGGAGATAGATACATAGGTAGGGAGGATAGGATGGACTCCTCTCTTGAAAAATAATCAAAAGGGGACAAATCATACATTAGCCAAACTGGAAATTAAAGGTATTTAAAATTTCATGGGGAATTGAAATATTTGGGAAGAATGGATATAGAGGCTGATCAGCATGTACACTGTGTAATGATGGAGTATCTAGTGGAGAAAAAAGTTTGATAATTACAGATTAAATTTTCCTGCTACCTCCTGCGATAGGAACATATGATACACATTACATTTAAAACTCTATCACTCCCTTGAATGCTCCTTGTTGTAATCTAAGAGGCAAGGGAGCGAGTGTACAACAAGGGAGTATCATATGTATTGTAGTAATTTGTTGAAAATTGAATTACTGTTACAGAAGAAAATTGAAACATCAAACGACGTGTTTTGTGGGAGAGAGAGAGAGAGAGAGAGAGGAAAAGAGAAGAGAAGAGAAAAAAAAAACTTGTTTAAGGAATGTTCCATAATTTTTTACAACCCTATACTTTATACACCCTATAATTTTTTATTTTTTTTACTCCATTACATATTATCAGGGCATGGAGGAACGTTCAAACTTCACAAACTGATATTGATTACCCATAAATTGAAAAAGTCTTCATTCCAAATGCTTCCCTGCTATAGTTGCTCTCTCTCTCTCTCCTATACAAAAATATCCTTGGGAAATATATCCCAAGCCACTTGAGACATCTAGAGCAAGTAGAGTGTATGGATATTTGTATGTACGTAAGCACTTGAGCAAGGAAATGTTCAAGTTGTGAAATATCCAAATGAGAAAAATGTTAAAAATTATCCACTGTAATTGGATTTTTAGTTAAATACATTCTAATGCAGCGGTGCTGATATTGTCGTTAAATCCTGGGATGCTCAAGTCAGACTAAAAATTAAGGGGAGCGTATTCATTCCCAAGAAAAATTATTTTCAACAGGGAGAGAGAGACACACACGTTATGGATTTAACAGTAAAAAATAAAGGAACATTTCGAGAAGGGAATGAAGAATGAAGATAAAGAGGGAAACCCGAAAGAAAATTACCAGCCCCAAACGCTCTCATTCCAAGTACGAAAATTTTCAAGAGAACCACTTCCAAGAGAAGTGCTCAAATGTGGACAGGAAAATTGCAACAAGTGCGAATAATAATAAAGAATGGGGAGAAAAAAAAGGTGTTAAATTGTAAATCATGGAAATGGTAATGGTCAAAAAATTACTTAAAGAGATGGAGAGAAATGTTAACTCCGTCTCGAGCCTAAACACATACAAGTGTTAAAGCTATAAAGGAACAAGGATGATTTTTTGAGACCATTGAGAAGGCTCAAGACTGATTGTACGCATTTCTTCCTTCTCCACATATATATATGTTCCAAGTATATCCATTATATAGGAATATACAGAGAAAAATGGGATATTGAAAATAACGCAAGCTCAAAGTCAAGTTAAAAGTTACCGAAAACAACATCATAGATGAGTCTCTCTCGCACTTACTCACTCACTCACTCAAATAAAGACTGTATGAGGAGAGTGAGGGAGAGAGAGAGAGAGAGAGAGAGAGAACAAGACCTTTAAGGATGCACTTACATAGTCATAATAGAAAAGAAGATTGTTAAAGAAAATTGAACAACGTGTAGAAAAAAAAATGTCTAGTGAAAAAAAACATGAAGCGGCATCCCTTTCACACCTCTCTTATTAACTTCACCCCTCATCAATCATGTTTTTTCTAACAAGTGAACCAAAGGTTTTTCTCCATTCATACAATAATACTTCAAATTAGGAAATTAAACTAATCACATGGTTAGCATCCATTATTCCAGGCAGAAGGGTTTCTCGTAACATCGTCCCTATAGTCCCTTATAAGCGTACATACGGAGTATCAAAAAATACCCGTTATTTACATATGGAATGATGAGCTTAGTTAACTTGTTGTTGTTGTTGATGATAATGTCTTGGTTGTCGAGAGAGAGAGAGAGAGATGTTACAATAGCATGTGTGTGTACAACAATACATAGTCTCTATAGGAAACAAACCATGGGGATGGGTTTTATATAGAAAATTGGATAATGACTTTATCTATCTTGTTTGGGTATGTCCGTTTCTTTCTCTCTCTCTCTCTCTCTCTCTCTCTCTCTCTCTCTCTCTCTCTCCCTCACTCACTTGTGAGTGTGTGTGTGTGTCTGTAGCATGAGGTCTTATCTATTTATATTGTTATGGAAACAACAAGAGATTGTTTTTAACGTAATAATATTATTAGCTCTATCTTTATCATCATTTCCAGTGTTCCATCCTCTGGAAGTTTTTTTTTAGAGTCAAAACTCCAACTGAATTCTTCTCCTTCTTTTAAATTTCCCAGCGAGCTCTCTCACTCTGAGACACAAGTGCCCCAGCCCTTATTCCTTCATTACGGTCTCCTTATGCACATCCTGGCAGGAACATCATTCTCATTTATTCCTCACTTACATCATAACATGAACAAAGGCCGACACTGCGGGAATTAGTGTAATAACAAGGTCATATACATATGTGTCAGTGCACCTCAGGTGTGTAAACTCGAGTTCAAAATTCAAGTAGGTATACACATACATTGAAATCCATGTTACAAAATATAGTCATCGGGATGATGGAACCTGCAGAAAGGAAAACAATTTTCAAGGGAATCCTCCGTTTCGTCTTACTTATTTGTATCTGGATGTATGTATGTATGTACGTAGATACTAGAGCCTGTAACCCTATAAGTAATTATTTATAGATAGATAGACGCATGCACAGCTATAGAATTACCCTTGGGGGAGAGATCATAAAAAATCAACCTTTAAACTTTTTTTTTTAATCAAAGGGTTTCTTTTATTACTAATCACAGTATGTAGAGCATGTGGGGATGAGGAGGGGAGAAAAAAAAAGCTTTTTCTTCAAATAAATTGTATGTTTTATAATTATCTACGGAAACATGTTTTTTCCTGACGGACTCAGCCCTTAATGTCTTTTTCCTTTCCATGCTCCCCGATCCTCATTTGCCATGACGACTTTCAGTTGGACTTGTTTACGATGGATTTCAATTTCTTCTATAATTTCTATTATTAAGGGAAATATATGATAATCTTCAGAGAGACACGCCGTACCTTGAACCTCTGATTAATTACCTCAGCCAATTCTTCTTAAATCAACGGAAATCAAAGCTAGAGTGTTGTCTAAAGAATAACATTGCCATTGATAAAGTATTAATTATGGGATGAATTTACTCCAAATTATCGGTTGAACGTTTAAAAGTGATTGTTCGAAATAATGATTTGAGCTTATGATATTTCAATGGGATAAAATAAAAATTACTTTTAAAATAATAATAATTATATTGGATGAAGAAAGGGAAATTTATAGAGAAATAACTTGAGATTATAATACAATAAGGGAATAACCCCATCAAATACATTTCTCGTCGTGCTGACAGATGCACTAGCAATAGGAGAGTATCTATCGGGTGTACGACGTCTGGATTTTTTTCTCGAGTCTCAAATGTCTAAACAGACAGTTTTTATCGAGGCTAATTATACAGTGGACCCTTGAATCATGGATACCCCCTGTGTTTCCTAAAATGATTTAATAAAATATGCTAAGTAATCAAATTACTTTATTCACGCCGTCGTCTTCATCAGCTATCCACACCATTACTCTCATCATTACTATTATCATCAACATCATCAACTGCAGCAGCCTCAGTAGGGTAGTTCGCCAACTCACGATAAGGACATTTCCTCACTCATTATTAACTACATGTCTATCGGTTACTGACCAGGGATCCTTCACACTCACCGGTGATACTTTTAACATGCTCAAGGAGTATCCTCCAAAGGATATCAAATCCATGTTCCTCTACTATGTATACTTTTTTGATTCGGGTGATTATTACCTCTCAACTTTTTCTCACTCAACTTTCTACACTTGAAATTATCCCAGCTCCATGTACTTACTGTTATTGTATAAGCTTTCAGTATACGCATTCAGTATATTCATAATGAGAGGAACGTTGCTCCTTTAAATTAACTCCTATAAAGTAGATACTTTGTATATAATTATATATATATATTCCAAACGCCCAGATAATATCCCATACAGGATTTTATTCTAGTGGAAAAGCTATACGCACACATTGTTCGAGCTTCATGGAGCAAATTCGATTGAATTGAATGAATTATCTTTGAAAAGTAAATTGCAGTTTATCTGAGATTTGTCTATGAGATTGTTGGGCAGGAGTGGGTCGCGATGGAGTAGTCCTGAAAAAAAGGAGTAATTCAATACAGACACATCAGATGTGCCAGAAAATGATTATCCAATTGATTGGTGCTGGTAAATAAAATGAAGAAGCGAAGCAAGTAGAAAGTGAAAAGATGAAACGTGAAAAGGATTCCCCTGTTGTTATTATTCTGAATCGTATCTAGTAACTGGAGTTGAAGAGACCAGCGGACCAGAGCCCCGCCACAAATACCATATCGGAAGGAAGACTAGAGAGAGAGAGAGAAAGAGAGAGAGAGAGAGAGAGGAAAACAGTTAATAAAATTCCCAGAGGTCCCATTTCATAAAATAACTTACAGGAGGGTTGAGGGAGATTTTGAAAATAAATGAGAAAATTTGTCACTCTATCTAATCCTCATTTTGTGAGCATATGTACAAGGCGGAGGGAAAAACCTTTGGGGTATATCCTCATGCATAACTGGCTAGGGTGAAGGGAGGGAGGGCTTTACGCACACATATGCTTCAGGGATTTAGGCAAGGACTGCAAATCTCTACGGATTTACTTTCTTTTTCCATGATGATCATGATGATAACGATCACATGATAAAAGTAACGAGAATAAATTTGCAAATTATTACCAAGGAAATTATATGAAATTTGCATTTATATTGATAAACCTCACTATTGTTGTGTCCCTCTTATCGGAGATATAGCACGCTCCTTCAAGTCCTGGTACGTACAGTTGATGTTTATGTGTCTGTGCTCACAAATTCTGGAGATGGAATGTGTACATTGGAGGAGGAAGTCTCGTTGTAAAAATACTATTACTCTTCTTCTCCCATCACGTGATCTGTGGAGACTCCATAGTTTCCTCGGAAATAAAATGACAAGGAATTGCGTCGAAGGATCCTTCCCACACCAATCCATTGTCATTAGTTGGAGTCAAGGAGGACAATACGGTGGGGCTAATTCCACCAACCATCCTGTCTAATACTGTAATGTTATGTACCAAGTCCAAATCCAAGGATCTACATTATGTATCTATCTCCTGTAGATGTAGTCATTTCAAAATGTTATCAAATAGGAAAAATCATCAATTAATTCCTTACCCTTCCTTTCATGTCCCATTCGTGGTGTATTAACATATGCATCATCATCTGTATAGACTCCGTCCGTATCTTTGTAACTCTGGCGTAAATAGTGTATGTAGGGGCTTGTGTGTGGTTGCCGAGATTTGTTATTTCATTAATAATCAAAATATTTATTCGGAACAGAATGCATCTCTGCCTCCCTTGATTCCCCCTCTTTCCCCCGTCTCCTCTCCAGCCACTGAGATTTTATCACCAAAATATTCTCTAGTGACCATCAATGCCACAGAATTAATCGGGAAACCTCAAAACTATCAAATTTTATGTCCTTTCCATAAATATTAACTAACAAGAGCGACCAGCGGATGGAGTCCTCCTCCTCCTCCTCCTTCCGCCTCTCTCTCTTTATTTACACACATCAATTTTCACATTACCCCTCAAAATAATAATAATTATTGGGGTTAATGTGATGTAAAATTAATTTGACATTTGACTCCTTATACACACATTACAGATATACAGACCACTCCAATGAGATAGTCTCCTAGGTAGTTCCTCAGCTCCATAGAATATTATTTGGGGCCCTTCATACAAATGACACTGCGGAAGGAGGAAGTGGAGGCTGATCGCGGGTACGAAGAATTATTGAGGAAACAAGACAGGACTTCCGAATGGAAAATGACACTTTTCGATATAGAAAATCCACTATGATTTCCCCAACGGAAAGAGTGAGCCTTTTCATAGCATAGGACTGTTGTCACACAATACCTTACAATTTCCTCAGATAAATCCTCCTTCCCTCGCATCTTTTCTCCTCCCTGGATATTGTTCCCATAAAACATCATTTGATCGTGTGATGATCTTCCCTAAATTTTAAAGATATCTCTGTAAAGAATAACAATTCCGGCTCAAATAAATCCTTCTTGGTGAAGTTATCGGAAGATGTAGGAAGGGCCAGGGTGGGAGGGACAGGGAGAAAGATGGTCATAGGAGAAGAACGACGTAAAACAGACAAACTCATGGAGTTGATTAAATGGAAGAAATGCTGAAAATAGAGAGAAAAAGAAAGACGGGAGATAGAGAGAGAGAGAGAAAGAGAGTGAGACAGAGAGAGAGAGAGAGAGAGTAGGAAAAATCAATGAAATTATTTTTCATCCAATAAACAGAATAAACATCAAAACGCATGTGTAAAATTGAAAAAAAGTTTTCTGCCCATGGATTTTCCAAGGGGAGGGTTTTCTTCCGACTTTTATCACTTACTAAATTACATGCTTATATACATATAGGTAAGTGAGCATTACCGACAAAAGACTTGGCTCTCAGAAACTTTCCCGGATAAAGGCTATATACATACATATCTACGTACACCCAGCCCTATATTTTTGAGACTATACTCTCTCCTCAGTGACAGGGACGGAATGAAGCAGAAAAGCGATATTTTCAACTCGTGCGCATTATTTTCCCGTAAAATTGTCCTTTCATTCAATACCCTGTAAATGGAGATTGATACAAATGCAAGTGAATCTATCCCTTTACCGGGCTCTCCTTATTGAGATTTACGGGAAAGTTCTTAGCCCAAGACGGAAGTTGAGAATAGTGTGAGAATGAATTAATGTGTAGGAACTTTTAGTACTATGATGTCTCCTCCAGCTGTGTAGTTACGTCCATGAGGGACTTTTTTCTTCCTCACGGTAGTTTAAACTTAATTTTCATTTTGTGGGTTTTTTTTTCCTCGAGAAATTGGGAAAAATGAGTAATAGATGCATATGTATGTGTAGTCAATTCTGGAACCCGCAGGAGGGGCTTTATATGTAAACAAATTATCTCTCCATCTTGTTTAACCGTGGATTCGACTGCATGTGTGTGTGTGTGTGTGTGTGAAGGATCTGCGATTAGATGCGGTGTCAGTCCGTGTGTAATGCTAATACTGTATATTTTAGTCTTTCAATGGGGGATTATATAGAGTTTGGTGTGTAATCTTGTCTTTGGGTGTGTGTGTGTGTGTGTGTGGATAAAATCGTATACCCAGTCGAAAACCAATTCTCCCCTCTCTGCTTTATTTCTCGCATGATAAACTCTTATTTAGAGCTAATAGCCAAACTTTGATGTTATTAGAGGGTTAGTGTAATCATATGATTCGATTAGGGTAGCATTCCAACAGCGTACATATCGGCTAACATGAAAGAGAAGCCGTTGGAAGGAGACTTCTAGTCTCTCACGATTTACACCGTCAGCTCTCGGCTTTCCACAAGATCCAGAAGTGAGAAATCCTTCCATCTACTAGTGACATCTTCAATTCCATATTCACATCATTTCAAGATCGTAGTATTAATTACAGGATGTCAAATGAGTTGTTTTAAAACCTTTTATGCTCACGATGACACCAAAGATTAATTCTTAGCAGAAATTATAGCTGTTTTTTTATCATTTCTTACGTCCGGGTAAAAACTCTAAGCACAGTATAGAATTATAATTATGAGAGAGAAAACTGCATAATCGTGTTGTAAAATCGAAAGGAAAAATCTTAGAAGCTGCGAATAGTCCATTCATCCAGGAATCTTTATTAAATCTAACGTGGATGGGAAATTCTTTTCTGCATGTTCAGTAATTTTGGAAAGCCTAACTATACTAACCCAAACAAGATTCATTGTTCATGTACCTTGATTTTGAAGTGACAGCTTCAAGAATTGAAAGTATTTATTAATAAAAGCTTTGTGGAAAAAAACTTGTACAAAATTTGAATTTAGGAGATATTACCTTCTTATTTATAATGGGCAATTTTGCGAGATATTTTGGGATGATAGGATCATTCACGCTGTAATTTCCATAATTTTCACAGATGTGAACTGTAAATTAAATATGGATGCTTTTCAAGATATTTAAAAAAAAAATGTTGTCACTGCATGCCATGTATAATGTGTTCAGGACTCTCACAGTCAGTCTTCGTATCTTCGTGTTTGAAAGTTTGTGTGGACTTTTTAATAAAATTAAATATTTTGCAAGCAGACATGCCGATAAAATGAGGCAATACTTGGCTCATTTTGTTTTTCACTCATTTGATTTCCAATGACGAGATCTGCATATTCACAAATTTAGCAATAAAGGCATAATATCTGGACCATTTATGATCTGGCATACACATATGTGTGTGTAAGAATTGGACTGTAGAAAATTCTCATCATATTTTAAGGTGAGCATTCACAGGACTTGTTTCTCTATGGATCAATCAATTACACGGGCCCTTGTCAAAGAATTTTACCTGGTACTGTTGTACCTGTCAATCGATTAGTGTACGAGCATCCTGATTGTCATTGACATGAAAGTTAGATTGAAATTTTTTTTTGTACCAGGATTTAGCGGGTAACAATTCATTTCACTACTGCTTGGAACGAAGCTAATTGTAATCTTATGGCCAGTGTTTAAGTTATAGAGTTAAAACGGAGTTTATGTGCTTGAAAGTTCTGTATGAGTTCTTTCAATTCATGAAAAGTTATTTTACATTCACAAGAGTAGTTACAACAGAGAGTAGTATACAGTTAAAAGATTCTTGTAGTAAAGCTTTTCTTGAACGAAGTTCATGCTCTCTGGTGCATCTTCAGCTCACCATGTCCACAACAAAAGTACAGTAATATTGGAAATCCCGAATAGATGGCTCACGTTCGCTCCTTAAAATTTTTGACTTACAAGCAGGAATGGAATCACTCATAGTTCATTGCTCGTTCTAATATTTTTTAGCGTAAAATCAATTTAACTGGTAATAAAGAAAACGCCCTGCAGCATGCTATGATGTAGTAAGAAAATATGTGCAAATTATATTTGCACTTGATATATCCGAATAAATTGGTTGAGTTAATGTGTAACATTTCATGGGAAAATGCGACGAAATGAATTTGTACCTCTGCAAATCCTGCTACTCCTAATAAATACATGCATTAATAAGTAAATACTTTGCGCATGGGTAATTTATTTCCCAAAATAAATAAAAACCAGGGGTTATAGGCTATTTAATACAAACTGCAATTTGCCAAATTCTCGCTCGAAATCCAAAAATAGAACGAGCACCAACCACAAAAAGAAACTGGTTCATAAATTTTCAAACCTTTAATTAACTAAGTAAAATTTTACACGTGTTAGGAAAACTCATTTAAGTTTCTTTAATTTTTGGGGCCACATGTTTCCATTAATTCCTAATGTTATCCAATGAAAAACAATTAAATAATAAAGTGAATTGTCATCAGGGTATGTTTTGACATACTTTATTTAATAGTATTTTAAATACATCCCGTATTTTTTTATTTTGTCGCCGTCAATTTTTATATAATATTTTGTATCTCGTGTTTTGTCAGCATAGAAATTTTATTTCATTTTGAATTTTGATTGTCATTAAGAGTTACAGACTAACAAGAAGTGATGCTTGGAAACCAATTACTCCAAAAATGAATCTAATTCTTTAACAATAATCCAGTATTAATTGTTAACTAATAACTTAGTTTTTGGAAAAAAGTTATTACTATGTAAAAGAAAGTTAGCTTTGACAGTTAAAGCAATTAGGGAGCATGCACATATTTCGTTTCATTTTTGGAGGAGGTAGGGGTTCTTGAAGTTGATGATTTTGTGTATACCAAGGGAGTGGGGGTAACCCTGCTGATGATGTTTCACCGATTCTCACAAAGATGTAAGGAATAAACTGGGTTTATTGTCAGCCTCAATGCTGTGTCAATGAAGCGACAACGTTTTAATAACGAAGATTCTCCCGGCTCCGGTGCTCTTTAAGCAGGGTGTTTCTGGAGTTCGTATAATTTGTAACCGAGAAGATTCAACTGTCTCATCGTGTCATGTTAAATGCAGTTGACAGAAAACTGGAAACTATCCCCTATGTATGTATACTACTGCCCAAGCATTCACGACAACCTTGTAAGCCCAACCTGTCATATTTGCAATTCTGCAAAAGAGCTATTGGATTCCAGTTATTGGATATGTGGCTAACTGGATTCAAAACGAATTTGCCGACACTACTGACGTTTAATGTTCATATTTTAATAATAATATTAATAAAAATTCTACGTATGCTTTATTTTTGTATAGTTTTGCTTTGATGACCTATACAGGGGTGGTCAATGAATAATGACGTTAGAATGACGATAGTGGGTACGTTCCAAAAATGGAGAACAAATGGACGTAATATGTGCATACTCCCTTAGTTGTAGATAGCCCGAAGATGAACACAAGTTGTTGTTCAAAAGCTTGCTATATATAATAAAGAATGGATTCCATTGTAACGAATGTAATTGTGAAAAAAAATCGTATTTTAAATAGTTGGACGAGATAGTATTTTGTTTATTTATCTTGTCAATCTTGTCCATTCAACATCTCAATTACAAAATTTAGTTTTAGAAAACATCGACTCCGCTTAATATCAAGAGCATCTACAGCACATGTCTTTATAAGCTTTTTAGTGGTTAAAATACACATTTGGAAATATTTTCAAAGTACTTTGCTTTTTGGGCTAGCATGGCCTACTTAAATATTGGATAGGTACATCAAATTAAATATGAGGGCTAGAAAGTTAGTTTAATAAGTGAAGCGAATACAAAATTCAGCAATAAATGAGCCAGAAGTTCTAGTAAAAATACTTCGTCTACAAGGTGACGCTAGTCTGCATTTACCTATATGAACTTACAAATATGAATATTTCCTAAGTTTGCTGAACAATGTATGTATAGCTTTTGGATGTCCAATAAGTCTGAAAAGACACTAATTGGTACTGCATTTTAACCCATTTAAAGCTGTAGGAAGGATTTTTTAAATTTTAATTCTTAATTTTGATATTTTACCATAAATTTAAGGGTATTTTGAATAATTATTTTGTACGTATTCAAATTCAATTAATTTTTTTTAATTATATTAAATCGTATTATCATTTTATTTTTTATTTTCATTTCTTTCCGTTTTATTTTGTATTTGCATAAATTATACTAGACATTTGTAATTCATGTTGTATCTTGACTAAGTTACTCTTGGTATTTGTATTTTTATTTTAGGCATTCTGGAAACGTATTTCTATTTTGTATTTTGAGCATAAATTCCACGTAGAATTTCCATATCTCTGCTTTTGATGTATTCTTTGCTCTCTTAAATCCTGTGTAAGGGCCATGCAAAGAAGTTCAGAATTTACAATTAGAAGTTATTTCTATTCTGAGTCACCCATCTTATCCTTGTCCGCATTCACCTCTATTTGGGAATTCATTCTGCGAAACTATTCCAGAGATGTCAGGAGTAAAGGAAAAAATCCCTGCCGGATTTACGCACCATAGTGTGAGCCGCAGTAGCTCTCTTTTATGGACGTTTTAGTATTATCTACGTGGCAAGGAGTAGAAGCTTCCCTGGGGTACATTCTGATATGATTGCTGATTAAATCTGTTGACGAAAGCTACAACCCTGAACAAAGTCTAAACAAATACAATTCATAAATTACTGAATGATTCAAATAACTCTATGTACATCTGTAAATAAATATCTGCTAATTTCATAAAATAAAATGTCGACAAATTACTTTACATTTAAAAAATCCATGTATTATGAATTACGTGGAAAATATTTCAGTAAGCCTAATTTATCGACCAAATATATGAGGGATCGAAAGTACTACTACTTGAACTGTCATTTTCTGGTCCCCTATGTAATCAGCAGTTGAGTTTAGTTTGTATAAGCATAGTTTGAATGCAGAATATTTGTGATGATTTCAGATGCTAGTAAATTTGTTCACATATTTAAAAAATAAATCTAAAAAAAAAATTATAAGAATTTTAATAACATTGGTAAGTAAAATAGCAATAGAAATTTCTCACCAAGGCATTTACATTACAGAGAAAATGCTCTTTTAATAAGGGGCAGCAATAAAGGGCTATTGCTTAAAGGTACACTATACACCGTGCACTTCCTCCATTAGATCAGTCCTCATAGAAGCAAAAATTTGACTCGTATGTATTATAGTGACTTGTGCTCAACAAATACGTGCATAAAAATTAGCATCGTGATAAACCAGCCAGTGCTCCAACAATTTAGCCCCTGCAGAAGAAATGCTCTAATAAGGAGGTGTCTTGCAGGGAGAGTGCTCTGCATACTGATTTTTAATTAATTCGTTCTGCTTGCGAGTCCTCAATCAATGAACACGTATTTTATGTGCCTTATACATATAATTATGTATCTTCTGTCTGTTCTTATGCGTCATTATATTGGCTTATAATTTAAGGAAGTGTATTATGTCAGAGTAGAGATCCTATGCTCCAAGCTGACAATTAAAATCAATTCAATAGGAATAAAAATGTTGAGCATTACGACCCAATTGCCCAGTTTACTCCAACTGCCAAATTACGGAGGTGATAAATGTGTGTGGGAGCAATCCTATCGATCACATGTTCAAAATGACCACATCACCAATAAATCACTGCACTTGGGCTTGACTCTCACCCTAACCCTGCCGGAGGACTCTGTGGGTTCCTGTTAAAAATGAAAAGCCCATTGTGAAGGAAGATTTCCAGTTCTTTTTAATTTAATTAGAATGATATATGGTATGGATTCTCATTTGTTCCCTTTTACCTCAAGTGAATAATCCAACCACCAACGAATGGACCGTTCGTTATACGTTTGAGGCAGTAGCCCCGCAACTGCGGACAAAATGCCCATGCACATACATATGTACATATGTACGTGGAATCCACAAGCCCAAATTTTGTCCTCGTTATAATAAATAATATCACCTGTGGTGAAAAGGAAAAAGGCTTTTATGGAAGAGAAAGGCCGGAGATAAATGAAGTGAATGAGAAAAATATCAAATTACAATAATTATATAGAACTTCCTGGTTTCCAGAATTCCCCCTCGTTAGGAGTACAATGTTAGCCCCATGCTGAGTTTTTATTCCAGGAATCAACCATTGGTCTTGCTTATCATCACTTACCTAATAGGTCCTTACGTCCAATCTCTCCTATAAAATAGTCTTCCGTATAACTCACCTGTGCATATATCTATATATGTAAGCAACTCTAATAATTATTATTAAACAAGGATAAAATACCCTTGAATAATCAAAGCAGGCTTAATTACATACCGTGTCTTCCCAACTCACAAGAGAATGTGGTAGCCCTCAAATCCAATTATATCCTAAAATCCTGACGAGCCAATCGTGTCCATGACATAAATAAACCATGCCAAACCAACCCACGTATATATTACAATAATTAAATGCTATTTAATTCTCATTCAATTAGTATTTTATTTTCCAAGAAGAAATTGTTTACACTTCAAATATTCACAAACTTCCACAAATCCTCGGACACTCTTATTTTCGGACACTCAAGTAATTAAACAATAAGTTGTTACAACGATGTAACACCGCAGCGCTAACCACACTGACACACGCACGTTTTTTTTAACACCGGAACTAATATTTACATTATGATGCTATACACACACACACACACACACACACACACGCATAAGTTTACATACACCATCCCATACAATATCTTATTGACACAACATTATACAAAGATTTTTAGCAACATTTAATTAGCATGTATGTACATACATATATGTATATGTGTAGAGACACACTTTAACAAAAACGGCATATGTAAAATCTCAATAAATTAATGACACAAGTTAATGTCAAGCTTTTACATCATACAGTATAGTAGTACTCCCTAATGTAATGGTAAATCTTAAGCGTACACAAGTATATTATAGTATACCATGCACTATTATTTATCATGTCTAAAAAGTTTCGGAAAAATTTGCTAGTATTTTTTTTTTCTTGAGGAGTTCGCAACTGTTGTGTTCGTAAATTTGCTTGTCCACTGATCCAAATAGGGACTGGGGATTATTTTGAGGATGAAACTAAGTAACTACATGACCAACGATGCCGAGTCAATATTGGAATTTTTGAGTAAGTGTTCCGCCGCTTTAGCTCTAAGTATAGCAATTGAACTATTTCGCCTATCAGCCGCAATATCATTACAGCCCCCGTCCAAATTACTACTACTCTCATTAATGCTAATTGTCGTTGTATTGGAATTATTCGATGAATTATTTACAGGTGATATTGAATTATTATGTGATTCTTTCCTATTATTGTCATCTGGTTCTTTTAATTGGTCCGCCGCCTCCAGGGATTTCCGATGCATACCTGTAGTCACAGTCAAAGAAAAACAAAACAAAAAATTGTATTACTTCTCCCAAATTCATCTGTAACTTTGGACTTGAGTCGATGAGCATAATGCACGTCAAGAGACTTGAAATTAGCGTCAATTATTAGAACAATCACAATTACGAAACTCACACTGCCCCTCAAAATATACGTACTTAGCAAATTAATTATGGGATAAATAAATAACCTTTGGAATTCATTTGTACAACTCCACTCTTTTCTACGCCGGCTATAAAAACAGATATATAGGTATTTCCATTTTGTATACATTCAACAAAAAAAATGACTTAATTTTCAAGGATGTTTTTTTTTTCAAGGAACCAATTTTTTTTCCCCCAACCTTTTTTTCTTTCTTAAATGACAAGATATAGATGGATCGGACTTTAAGGGAAGAATTTGAACGAGGATGAGAGCTCTGAGTGACGAGTAGAAAGAAAGGAGTAAGAAATTAAGCTAATTAAAAGAAATGGAAAAGGCAAGCGAAGAAAATAGATTCCTACATTGACTAATCAGCGGGTTATATGTATATAAGAATCCTCAATTCTATCAACCGGTGAAGAGATGTTGGTATTTGCTAGCATACACACACACACACACACAAGTATGTATGTACATGTAATGATACGCACACGGAACTATACAGGACTCGTCTGCCTCTGACTGAGCAGAATTGATCAAACCTCATGATGATTGCTTGCTTACCCGGACGAATAGGAAATTCCGCAAGAAAATTAATTAAATCCCACACTCAGTCACACACACACACTCTCTCTCTCTCTCTCTCTCTCACTCACACACAAGCCTCCTACGACTACCCAGCCGCTTATACAGACATTTATCGTCGTCATTATCATCGTCAACCGTCATCATCATTCATCATCCCACCCTCATAGTCATCCATACAATACCAACAAGTCTGGTCATTAATTACATTTAATCTAATTTCTACAACTGCTTTACTTCTACAATAAACTGCCTATTACATGTCCCAGGGCCCTTGGACTCCTATAGCCTTGTGCATGTCTTATATATTAACACACATAGGCACATATAGGGATATGAGCACACCGTCCATAGATATGGGCAAAGGGGCCTATATGTATCTACATGTACAACTACAGAGACGCTACTAGTGTCGTACTCGGAGGTTAGCAGCCACACTAATGGGCTTGCTGCTAATGCCCGTCTTCATCTAATACCCGGCTCTATTATCCTATCTTGAAATAAATTAACCCCAGGCAGAGAGAAGACTTGCGGATAGGCGCGAGAGTAAAACACAAGAGTATTATTACCAAGGCGAGCTTTAATAAAGACATATCACAATAGCTATTGTAGGGAATTGTTGAAATTCCAGAGAGAAACACAAAACCAAGTCTCATAATGAAATAAATTTAGAGAATTTCTCAATTAAAAGTCGAAGAAAATTGCTCTTGTCACCCAAAAACTTATTAGTGGCTCAAGAGCAATGGCTGAGTGAGAAAATGGCAGAGAGAGAGAGACAGCCTGAGAGAGAGAGAGAGAGAGAGAGAGAGAGAGAGAGAGAGAGAGAGAGAGGGAAAAGTCAGAGAGAGGAAGGAAGGAGTCAAAGAGAGACAAGAGAGAATCAAATAATAAGTACTCGTCCAAATTAAGATTCGACTCATTTTATGTCACTCACAACCATACACACATATTATAACCTCTCTCTCTCACTCTCACACACTCAGAGACAGAGAGAGAGACACACACGCACACAACTATTTCTCTTCCCCATGATGATGACACGTTTATCCCTCACTCCTTTTTTAATGGCCTAAACTTGTATTCATAGTTTTCACTTGTACAGTCACGAACTCTGGGCTCTGTCCTTTTCATACGTACTTGTACGCATTTTGGATCCTGACTTGTGGAGTCTGTCCCATGACAAGTATAGATATACATAAGCAATGACACTATGGTTAGCCAGGATTCATGCATATTGGTATGTGCTCGGTTGGGCATCCAATCCGGGCATTAGTAACTCTCCTTTTCCGGGGCTCTCCCTTGTTCAGAGCCGAAGACAAATTAATTAACACACTACATGACATCAGGGGGTCTCGAGCAAGGTCTATATGGTTTCATCACTGTGGCACCCGACGTTCCACCCTCTACCCTGCTCCGAGTTATAATGAACGGAAGAGACGGAGAACCTTGGATGGAAGTGCGGATTTTTATAACGATTGTGTAACCCAGCCTTGAGTGCCCAAATGATCCCTTGAGGTATCCGCGGAATCGGTTACAGTGCAGTGGGAAAAACGTGAGAAACGTCTACAATTATATTGAGCCCGGAGGGTTTATTATTTCTAATCTCCCGATCAACCCCTCATTATTTGCTCACTTCCAGATGGAATTCCCTCTCTAGTGGTAATTTATACCTGAACATCTCTGTATCGATGGCTGAGGAGTCAAAGCCTGGATGAGGAACTGTTACTAAATGACATATGAATTTATCCAAGGAGGCTAAAGGCCAAAGGTTACCATGAAAAGACCCAATAGAATGTTAGGAACCTTAGTACAAATACTTCTATAGTTTCTTAGATTAAAATCTAAAATAGTCCCGTCGCTCCGGACTGTCTCAATTTGTATTACGTCGAATAACCTTAACAAACATGGAAAAGTCTATAGTAACTAAAGAAATAGAGTCCTTTAAACAAAAGCTTAATAAATACCCACAATATTTGGATGACTATGTAGATACATATATGAGCTATGAGGAAATGCAAACACACATAATATAATCATTCCAGGAGTGAACTTACCCATAGTATTGTAATTAGTGGAAAATAAATAATTTATAATAATGATTATATTACAAAATAATTTGTGAGAAGTAGAAGAAGAAACGTTACCCAAAAGCCAAGGAGCAACACATTCAGTAGAGTCTTTCCCGGATTTGAGTATTGTTTCAGGAAGGGGTAAACTATGCCTCACCATTGCACCGTACAGTCCATACTCGGCCATAATCGTTGAGCGTCCCCAACATTTCTCCGTTTTTCTCCATTTGGCCCGACGATTTTGAAACCACACCTTTTTTTTCCCACAGAGACATTTTACATACAAACACAGTCGAGAGAGAGAGACAGGCACAGTCCCAATTAATCATTACGTTTCACATTAATTAAAACTTTTTAATTCTGCGGAGTTCCACATTCAAAAGGACAGGATTAACGGGAGGAGAGGAGCGAGGAGTCTGAGGACGAAAGTAGAAGGAAAATAGAATAAAAGCGGGTTGTCACACAGTGAGGTGAAGCAGTTTAGGGAAATTAGAAAATCAACCTCTACAGCGGTCCTTTGTGCTAAGGAAATGGTGCTGTGCTTTTGAGCTAATCTTTTGTAGCTTGTAATAAGACTATGCTCTCTTATATACACAGAGAGGCTCGTGTTTGAATTGGGTTTCCTCTGAGGTTACGATTTGTTCATGGCAACGTTTGATTCAGTCAAGATCTAATCAATTTCCTTCCCCTGAAACCGCCTCCAAAGTGCGGTGTAGAGTTTCCTCTGACTTATGTAGCTAATCGTTTTCTCTCTTCATCCTAGCTGATTTCCAAACTGTTACAAGGTTCACAAGTCTGACTAGATACGATTCTTATAACGTACATACATGCATGATTCTGAATATTGCAATAGCCTCCTGCGGATTTTCTTACAATTCATATCTGGCTCTACTTTTAATGTCGAAACCATTTTGACTACTGTAAACTTTCACAGACGCATTTACCAATAGTACAGCTCGCAATTTCCCCTCCCAGTTAATTCGAGCAGTTCAAATTCAGACAGATACATTGATGAGCCTATGAGACAAATATTTAAGGTATGCACTTGTATGTACATGTGCTGTACATATGTATGTGTGTACATCTAAGTAAATAACTGTACATTTGTGCATGCAGGGCTACATGGGGCAGCCTTGGCAATAATTTATTACACTTCACTACTGTTGTCTACACCATGTAACCCTGGCACGCATGATGTCTATACTTTTACATGTGGATACATAACAAGCCTAACTGAAATAATTTATTCAAAGGTCTACCCAGTAAATTCCTTTAATGCCTCGTTTCATTCAACCAGTCAGGAAATGTGTACACAAGTATTTAGCATAAGAGGAGGTGAGTGCACAGAATTCATTCATCTACATGGTCCTACTCCTATATGGGTGAGCTTCAACCTGGAAATGCTTCCTCACATATCTAGTACGTATGTAACTACAAGGATGTACACATTCAATGTAGTAGGTCCCAGAAGGAAGGTATCCTGCATAAATAACATCTTTGAGATATAATATCATTCCAGAGCTAGTACACCAATCAGAAGTTCCTTGTTTCAAGTATCTATGTATGCGTACCATTCATTTGTATAATGCATGTACCTAATGTACATCTCCATATTTAAACTCTGAAATCAATAGAGGAGTAAAAGCCTATACAATGTCCTATTTAAAGACTCCAGACCAACTGTGAGCTACAAAGCTGATTGTGAGTAACAAGATCTATCGAGTGTCACAAGAATGATTAGGCGATGTCAGAGTTAATTGTAAATCGCTAATTACAAGTCCGAGAGAGTTCTTCCTCTTTACCGAACTAATAACTGAGTCTAATGAATAATTTGACATGACAAAGACACAAAAACTAATTGTTTTATCGATGAGTCCCTTCCTCCTACCTATTAGGCCGGGTTCACCTTCCTGTGGATTTTAACGGGGAAGTGGCTTCTATTGGCAATTCCTATAAAAGCCTGGTTTTGTCTCTGGCCTGCTGTAGTATCTATACTTGGCAGGAGTAACGTTTTTGAACATTTTCATTATACAGGAGACACCTCGCTCCCTACCTTTTCATTAGCAAGACCATTACAGTGCTTCCACTTAAAAGTCAAGGCTCTCTCAAAGCTCCTTTCAAATCAATCCCTAAAATCAATCCTGCACGCCTTGAAAAATAAAACTGTCTTTAGTGAGGAGAGGAGAGGCTAATGAAAAAGACAATGGGGAATTAGTCTTGGACAGTACTAATGAGGCATGTGATCCGAAGTTTAGTAAAGTGAGCCACATAATCCAATATTAGTGTTATTATCTGGAATTTTGAGGCAGTCCCTAAATATAATGAGACACATGAGGTATTTGAGGTAGTGTGAGGTATTGAGGTACTGAGGTAAGTAAATAATAATAATAAGATAAAGGGAAGCAGAATGGAAGAGAAGCTGGGGAATATAATAGGCCAATAAATCAGACATAATACACTTCATACCCAGACTGAATCATGTGTTATATGAAGTGTATTATATATTGGAAGAAAAGGGAGACGCTCCGCGTTTAAACGACAACACACACACACACACGCACCACCAATCAAAGAGAGACGATGAGGATGAAAGGAGAGAGAGAGAGAGAGAGAGAGAGAGACGACAACGAAGGAGCACTTGAATGCATAATAATTTTTCCTCACCTGAATTCGATCCTCAGGTAAATCCGTTTTGAGACTCAACATTTCCCTAGCATAAACATCTGGGTAGTGTGCTTCTTTAAATGCTTTTTCAAGTTCCTCCAATTGGTACGATGTGAAGATTGTTCTATTGTTCAATCATAAATTCATACATGTGTACATACCTTCCCAACTCTCATTTGAGTCTGCATTAAACACGTATTAGTATAAGGACACATGCAAGGGAGGAAAGACAAGGCGAGTCTTTTCTCCTGACAACCTATTATCCAGACAGGGTTACTTCACTGCTCCTTACTCACATACATAATTATGTATCTAATTATATACATATCTGACTATACTCTGCACACACCTATGTACGTACCTTGAGGGATGTTCTGTGGACACATATGCGGAACAATACTGTTCCATCATATGCAGTTTATACATCAGTAGTAAAAATACAGTCATACAGTAAAGTGTACAAGCTCAAATAGAAATGCTCGAGATACATACACATGTGCATATTAGTCCATGAGGATAGACATGCAGTGACAGACATAGCCTTACAGAGTATGGAGCAATGAAACTTTAGTTTTTTTTTAGTTGAACTTTTAGGTACATATGACAGATAGGAACTTGAGGGAGAGAGAGAGGGAGAGAGAGAGAGAAACACATCCAGAAGTAAATACACAGCATAACCACATATGGTTTAAAATTTTGTTTTATTAGTACCTATGACGACGTTTCTTTTTCTTTTTCTTGCTACTCATGCTTCCTCCACAATTTGTACTGCCAGGAGCTGAGGATCCAATATTATTCAAGTCCAGTCCCACTGTATTATTACTCAAGTCTGTTTGGAGAGAAAAAAGAACATAGGATGAAACACAACCAGAGATACAGATTGGAGATAGATATTAGCTTCGTACATCAAAATGATACCTCAGGGACTGACTTATAGCACTATAGGGCTATAAGCGTTTGGGATTCTACTATATCTCCTATAGAAACTAATGTTAGGAAAGTATGTATGTAGAGCACTAGTTACGATACAGTATAGGAGCAGGGACATGTCCATAACTTAACCTCATGCTACTAACAAATGAGAGACAAGCCAAATACAACATTTAATTACATTCAATTATTATTATGAAAATGCCATATACAGAGGAAGAATTATTAACCATTTGTCATTCAATTTAAATACATGGCTTATTATCTTATTATCTCACAAATGTTCTAGCGTATATGCAAGATGGGATGTTCCAAGTTTTTCTTCTTGTCCCTTTTCACTGTCTCTATCTCAACACTTTTTTCCCCCTTTCTTCAACCGTCACTCCAGTGGTGGTTGTTACCTTGTTACAGCCTCATGTGCACATTTTCCCTAATAAGTAGGTACTTATTTTCATCCGGCCAATAGATCCTTGTATACATACCCATGCTCGAGTCTCTTAGCACTTGATAATAAAGGAGATAAGATGCTTTAGTAAATAGTCAAAATCTCTTGATTTTATCTATTTCAAATTCATCCCTCAAACAATCAAACCTTCACTATTAATATTTTTGCAAAAGTATTTTTGCTTCGTTGGAGGAACAAATGAGCCTGTGGATGTTATTGTTCTCATGTTAATTTGACGTAAATAATTATTGTTATGAAAATAGTAACAACCTCGGGAGAGAGTCAGAGAGGCTGTGTGGTGTTGTGAGAGCGTGTGAAAAATACAAAGCCGTTTAATTGATCGAAATTAGCCAATTCTCTTTGTGAAGTCCAAGCAGTTACTATGGAGAGTGAATGGAGCGACGCGAAGTACTGTGACGAGCTGTGTATTTAGCTGTGATCTGAAGCGCCTCTCCTCTTCACTTAGAAATCGGACATCGTCAAGCTTACGACATTAATTTACATGTAAATACATATATATTATTAGTAAATAAGGACCGCATAGATGGAGAAGCTGTATCATGCACGTATCATGTAATCGTTTAAATACCCGGATATTGTTATGTTAAATACCCGGGTAAGTACATAATGTCAAACCATGTAGATGTTACTAAAAGTTATCCTTATGTATGTTAAGTGAGTTTAGGATACTTAAATGAAAATGTTGGTACTATTTTTGTAGATAACTTAGCAATATTTAGTTTATATTAACACATGTATGTATTCACCATGCATTTGAATGAGAATTGTTGCATGATATTGTCATGGCTATTTTAGCATATTTGTTATTGAATATTATAAATTGAATGGATATTGAACTAGAATGATTGGGCTTGTGAAAGAAATGTATTAGTCAGTGGAAATCTACAAGAGGGAGATTGAATTTTGGTGCGAATGAGCTAACAACAACCTATCTTCACTCTTATTAATAAAGAATTACAGTTATTCCATTTTCTCTTAAAATACTTCGTGTACTTTCATTCGCACTGGACAGCAAAGGCTGTCATTGGTACCGGAGTGATTGAAAGAAGTGAAAATTACGGGTAAATATTTGTGCACTGCAGAGCCAGTGCTGGTCCTTCAACTAAAACTTTACCCAACACATTTGGTTGGGAAGACTCGAAGTCACATTATTATTACCGTCAACGTGAGACAGTAACAGGTGGTCCTTCGAACCGGATCCTTTTGAACCGACTCTGGATAAGTTTTACGGACATTTTGAAGATGGATAACGAGCTTAGAAGAAGTAAAAGGCTACTATCGGAACCGCCGGAGGTTTTTAGCACGCCGTTGCTGCGGGTAACCAAGCAGGCTGAAAACAGGACGGGTCAAGTAGAAGAAAAATCAACAAGCTCGGTCAACCTTATGGACATTGTCTCTGTGAAAACTGCTAGCAGGAGAAGTCAGGTATCCAAGGCATCTACTTCTAAGAGTGAAGCAGCAAGACTAAGGATGCAAGCTGAATTCGAATCTATGCAAAGAATGGGCAAGGCGGAACAAGAGTTTCTCGAAGAAAAACTTTCTCTTGCAAAAGCAAGGCTTGAGAGGGAGAAAATTTTAGAGAAAAAACGACTTGAGATTCAAATGGCAGGACTCGAAGAGGAATCGGAAGATGATGAGAGTCAAATTTTAGAGGACATCCCTGTGCCTCATCCGAGTTCCAGAGAGAATGTCAACAATTGGTTGAGAAATGGAAATGTTCAATTACCAAGTCATAATGTACATGAGAACAGTAATAATGCTATGATGAATGTTAGCAGCCGACTGGATAAATTTCTGTCCCGACAGGCAGTTCCAAAAGAATTGTCTATCTTTGGAGGAGAACCGGAAGAGTGGCCTCTATTTATCCAGCAGTATCGACGTACTAGTGAGTTATGTGGACTTTCTAACGATGAAAATATGATACGGCTTACTAAATGTTTAAAAGGGAAGGCACGAGAGGCGGTGTTACCTATATTAGGATTTCCCGAGAACGTTGCCTTGGTGATCGAGACATTGGAGTTGATGTTTGGGAGATGCGACCAAATTATTTACTCAATGATAGGGAAAATAAAGTCACTACCTCCACCAACAAGAAGCAAGCCGCAGTCAATAATCTTATTTTCAAACATGGTAGCAAATCTGGTTGCCACTATAAAGAATATGAAGCAAATGGGACACCTCTACAATCCTCAACTACTCCATGAGCTGCTGTCCAAATTATCCGTTGAGCAACAATACGACTGGGGTACATTGGTTGCTGACCGTAAAGATTTGCCAAATCTTGAAGATTTTGGGAATTGGTTGAAACGGAATGCTATTGCAGTAAGCTTCATGCCTTTATCTTTATCTTTTACTAAGGAAGAAAAATTCGCAGAGAAGAAGAAAGAGAAACGAAATGAGGTAGTAGCGGTGGGGAAAGAAAACAAGAAATGTTTTCACTGCTCGGGCGAAAGTCACGCGCTTCAAGATTGCAAAGGTTTCACTGATGCTGATGTTTCCGACAGGTGGAAGACAGTAAAGAAAGGTAACGTCTGTTTCTGTTGTCTAAATTTCGGACATAAAAGTCAAGACTGTCGAAAGAAATCAGCTTGTGGAACTGATGGGTGCGACCGATTTCACCACAAACTTTTACACAAAACAATTAATCCTACGGGTACGAAATTGGAAGCTCGAGTAGGTAACTGGGCAGGCCATGTAAAAGCTGGTGGTAAGACGGATGTATTGCTACGTATACTTCCAGTGAGAATTTCCGGACCTAGGGGAGATTTCAATACTTACGCTATGCTTGATGAAGGGTCTACTGTTACTATGATAGACGCAGATTTTGCTGGCACGCTTGGATTGAGAGGACCGGTAGAACCGCTGTGCATACAATGGACGAACGAGCTTACACGGGAAGAGATGGAGTCACGTCGGGTTATGTTTGAAGTCTCAGGGATGAAAGCAACGAAAACGTATCGTATTTACAATGCCCGTACTGTTGAAAATATGTCTCTTCCTATTCAGAATGTGGACATGGATATGATGAGGAAGAAATGGCCGTATCTAGAAGATATACCATTCGAAACCATGGAGAATGCTCGTCCGTTGTTGTTGATAGGGTCAGACAACATTCTGCTCTCCACTGCACGTAAACTCAGACAGGGTCACTGGAATGATCCAGTTGCAACCAAGACATGGCTGGGCTGGGTAGTTCATGGTAACTTACCTAAGCAGGGGAAAGCTGTGAGTACATACAATTTTCACGTATGTGAGACTTTGAATAATGATGAACTGGGGAGTCTATTTAGACAAACCTTTACTACGGAATCATTTGGGGTTCGAGTTGTTGAAGGCAGTGCTCGTTCCAACGAAGATCAGAAGGCGATGGAGATTATGAGGGCTACCACCAAACGAGTTGGCAGTCGATTCCAAACTGGTCTACTCTGGAAAAATGACGACGTACAACTTCCAGAAAGCAGGACCAATGCCTTAAGAAGACTAAGCTGCATGGAAAGGAAAATGGAACGTGACGCTGGTTTTGCTGAGGCCTATCATAAGAAGATAGAGGACTACATCGAGAAAGGATATTGTCGCAAACTTTCACCAGCCGAATCTAGTCAAAGAGGTCGACGTACGTTTTACTTGCCACATTTTGGGGTTTTCAATCCGAATAAGCCGGGGAAACTCAGATTGGTAATGGATGCCGCAGCCAGATCTCACGGTGTCGGGCTCAACGACTGTCTTCTGAAAGGTCCAGATTTTCTGACTTCACTACCAGCAGTATTGATGCGATTTAGACTCCATCCGGTAGGAGTAGTAGGGGATATCCGCGAGATGTTTCACCAGGTGGAGATAATTCCAGCTGATGTAGATAGCCAACGCTTCTTATGGAGAGGACGAGATCGGACTCAACCTGTGGAGGAATATGTAATGCGAGTTATGATTTTTGGGGCTTCTTGCTCACCGTCATCAGCGTTGTACGTTAAAGACCTAAACGCAGAAGAATTCAAAATGGAATTCCCGGAAGCGGCGGAAGGTATTTTAAAGAATACATATATGGATGATTTTATTCATGGAGCATCTACTGAAAAGAAAGCGGGCAAATTAATTGAAGATGCTATCGAGCTATTTAGTAGAGCAGGCTTCTATATTTGCAACTGGGCAAGCAGTTCAAAAACTGTGATGAAATCTCTTCCTCCTGATTTACGAGCAAAGAATCTGGTGGAGTTAAGTGAAGAAGCGGAGTTGTCAACCGAGAGGGTACTGGGACTATTGTGGGATGCTGAGAATGATTGTTTCGTTTTCAAGACCAACTACCCAAAAGTCAAGGAAGAGATTCTGAAGGCGGAAAAAGTACCGACGAAGAGAGAGATGGCGTCGCTGGTGATGTCGGTGTACGATCCATTGGGTCTTGTTGTCCATTTTACAATCAAAGGGAGAATAATTTTCCAAGAGGCGTGGGCTACAAAATCAGATTGGGATGAAGAAATTCCAGCGGAGCTGTTTAAGCAATGGAAATGGTGGGTTCTGGAGTTACCTCAAATATCTTTGGTTAGAGTACCGCGTTGTTACTCTCTGAACCTGGGGGAAGCATCTTCAATACAACTACACGTGTTTGTGGACGCTAGCAGTAAGGCTTTCTCAGCAGTGGCTTACTTCAGAGTTGATTTTGGAGACGAGATACAAGTAACACTTGTTCTTGGTAGAGCCAGGGTAGCACCTTTAAAACCTCTTACTATTCCAAAATTGGAGTTACAGGCTGCCCTCATGGGATGTAGGCTGGCGAAAACTGTTAAGGAACAAATTTCTATTTGTATTAACAGTACGGTTTATTGGTCTGACTCACAAACAGTTTTATCTTGGCTACGTTCACCAACAACCAACCCCAGGCAGTTTGTGGCGGTGCGTATAGGTGAAATTTTGGAGTCGTCAAATGCTGAGGAATGGCGGTGGGTTCCTACTGATGACAATGTAGCGGACGAAGCCACAAGACCTTTAAGGGGTACAAAATTTGAGCCCGGGAGTAGGTGGTATACTGGCCCAGAATTTATTAAATTTCCTGAAAATGAATGGCCAAAGGAAAAATCCACAAATCTGGATACTACCAATGAGGTTGAAAGTAACTTCGTCATGATTGCGTTGAAGCCTCAGTTCAAACCTGTGATACCGGACGTATTCAGATTTTCTTCCTGGGAAAAGTTTGTCCGAAGTACAGTATGGTTTCAAAGAGCTCTGCTCGCTTTCAAGGGAGAGCGCATCACAGGGGAGATAACGGGGAAAGAATTCCTTCAAGCTGAAACTCTTTGTTGGGGAAAGGTACAAGCTGATAGCTTTGGAGATGATTTGAAGATTTTGAGGGAAGGAGGTAAACTGCCAGCAAGTAGTCGTCTCCGAAACCTATCACCGGCAATAGATGGTAATGGAATCATTAGGCTATGTGGAAGATTACGAGAAGCGGAAGAACTCTCGGAAGAAACTAAATACCCAGTGATACTCGATCCGAAACACCGGTATACTCAACTTCTTCTTGGACATTTACACCGAAAGTTTGCCCATCAAGGTATTGAAACAGTAATTAATGAGCTACGACTAACTTACTGGATTCTTGATGTAAGAGCTGCTGTGAAGAAAGCTTTCGCAAACTGCAGAATTTGTCGTATTCGCAAAGCTATACCAAGACCCCCGGAAATGGCTTCTCTTCCATTCCAGAGAGTCAATAAGCCTGGATACCCTTTTCAATTTACAGGAATTGACTTCTTTGGGCCAATGTCAGTTAGCTTCTTGAGAAGAAGCTTAAAGAGGTACGGAGTCATTTTTACTTGCTTCTCCACTCGTGCAGTTCATCTGGAAATTGCTCCAGATCTTACCACTGACTCAGCTGTAAATGCTATTCGAAGATTTATCGCTCGTCGAGCAGTACCGGAAATTATCTGGTCAGATAATGGTACTAATTTCCATGGTTCAGATAAGGAACTTCGCATGGCAGTAGAGGACATCAATAAGGATGAAGTTACAAGAAAATTTGCAAACACTGGGATGACCTGGCGGTACAACCCACCTGCAGCACCTCACATGGGGGGAGTGTGGGAGAGGCTCGTGAAATCCGTGAAAGTGGCTTTAAGTGCTACTTTAAAAGATTCGTCGCCTCGAGAAGATGTTCTTCAAACACTGTTGACAGAAGCCGAATTTATTATTAATAATCGACCTCTTACTCATATTTCAGTAGATCCTGCTGACCCAAGAAGCTTAACACCAAATGACTTTTTAAGATGTGGTCGCATTCGCAGTTTTATTCCTGGTGATTTTGCGGATGGGAAGTACAACCTTCGCAAGCAGTGGCAGCTGGTCCAGGTGTTGACGGAGAAGTTATGGAGTCGGTGGGTCAAAGAGTACTTACCAACTCTGACTAGACGGGCGAAGTGGTTGCAACCAGTAAGACCTATTTGTGTTGGCGACATTGTGGTGATAGCTGATCCAAATGGTCCCAGGAATTCGTGGCCCTTGGGAAGAATCACGGAAGTTCATCCCGGGAAAGATGGTCAGGTTCGTTCAGTGGATGTTCAAACCAAGGATGGAGTATTCACCAGACCAGCAACTAAGATATGTGTGTTGGACGTTACGGAAAATGAAGAAGACGGTCTTCTTCAGGGGGAAGAATTGTGAAGTCCAAGCAGTTACTATGGAGAGTGAATGGAGCGACGCGAAGTA
Organism: Allacma fusca; assembly: GCA_947179485.1. Lineage (NCBI taxonomy): Eukaryota > Metazoa > Arthropoda > Collembola > Symphypleona > Sminthuridae > Allacma > Allacma fusca. The sequence goes on along the minus strand of OX359247.1, from coordinate 14,178,083 downwards.
CTGTGACGAGCTGTGTATTTAGCTGTGATCTGAAGCGCCTCTCCTCTTCACTTAGAAATCGGACATCGTCAAGCTTACGACATTAATTTACATGTAAATACATATATATTATTAGTAAATAAGGACCGCATAGATGGAGAAGCTGTATCATGCACGTATCATGTAATCGTTTAAATACCCGGATATTGTTATGTTAAATACCCGGGTAAGTACATAATGTCAAACCATGTAGATGTTACTAAAAGTTATCCTTATGTATGTTAAGTGAGTTTAGGATACTTAAATGAAAATGTTGGTACTATTTTTGTAGATAACTTAGCAATATTTAGTTTATATTAACACATGTATGTATTCACCATGCATTTGAATGAGAATTGTTGCATGATATTGTCATGGCTATTTTAGCATATTTGTTATTGAATATTATAAATTGAATGGATATTGAACTAGAATGATTGGGCTTGTGAAAGAAATGTATTAGTCAGTGGAAATCTACAAGAGGGAGATTGAATTTTGGTGCGAATGAGCTAACAACAACCTATCTTCACTCTTATTAATAAAGAATTACAGTTATTCCATTTTCTCTTAAAATACTTCGTGTACTTTCATTCGCACTGGACAGCAAAGGCTGTCATTGGTACCGGAGTGATTGAAAGAAGTGAAAATTACGGGTAAATATTTGTGCACTGCAGAGCCAGTGCTGGTCCTTCAACTAAAACTTTACCCAACACATTTGGTTGGGAAGACTCGAAGTCACATTATTATTACCGTCAACGTGAGACAGTAACACTCTTTACACCCACAAGCTGTACAGGAGACAAGCCTCTGCCTCTACAAACTTTGGTTGTGTGAATGGTGTTCGTTTGAAAAAAAAATTGAGGAAACCTACCTACGCAATCAACGTCTACTTTTTTTTAGTACCAATTCAGGTACAGTATATTAACTGACTCAAGTACTTGAGATATATTTTCTAATAGGAAATTATAAAGTAGGCGATAGTAAAAATAAACTGTCATCCTTTTTCGTATGTCTTAGGGTTCCATTTATTGTCATTTGGTATGATCCCTCTCTCCATGCTCTGTCATGCTCCTTGCTGTAGCGAAGGTGGAAAAGGTCCATGTTTTCTTTCAAGTTGCTTCGTGAATTTTCATGTCGTAATTTGAGACTTGCGTCATGCTCCTACACATAGCTGCGGTACATAATTGTCAATGTACATACATATGTATGTATGGGAACGACTGTACATAAACCGTGCATTGACATTTGGTTTCGGGTTCGAAAGCGTCTTCGAAATCAAGGAAATTTGCAGGTCCTAATTGCCCTCATCGAGATCATCTTGAATAATTACCTCAACGAGATTTATTTACTAGTTTTTCTTTTTTCTCAATATTCGAAAAAGTTTTGAACTCTCTAATAATAAAAAAAGAAACTGAAAGTACAAATGTAGATATTAGAAATTAACCACTTGCCTTTGGCATAAAAATATTTTTATCAATAAAAGCTCTGTTTGTTCTTCGGAACGGAGTATTTCTAAAAGCACAGGAGTTGACGGGGGTAATATGAATGGAGCAAGAGGATCCATCGATACCAAATGTATTGGTAAGTATTTACACAAAAGCATCTTCATAAAAATGTGAGAAATGTTTAGGCTCAAGACAGTACTCAACTTTGAACTTGAACCAGTCAGGAACAACCTGCTGCATACATGCTCATACTTACTCATATGTGTCTTCAAATCTATCCGTTCCCGTATTTTTATTGCATGACAATACAAAAATATAAATTTTTCCACCCTCTCATTCACTCACACTCTCTCCCTCTCTCTCTCTCTCTCTCACTCTTTCTGGCACTTACATACGCACACAATAGGTGACATAAGAGCACTTGAAATTTTTTCCCTTTCTTTCCAAGTAAAATATTGTCAAGATCAAGAAACTTTGTCTTTAAGTACTGGATGGGAATGTAAGTCTTGTCCCTTGCAACAAATGTGTTCATGTAACCTACTACTTGAGTTCTCTTGTATACACTAAAATACTACCACTAAAATACTGTAAGATGTGATACAGTCCCCTGAATCTTTCCCACTGGTTGAGTCGTCCGTGTAATGTAAATAGAGCTATCTATGGTTACCCTGTTCATATGTGCATGTACATCCAGTCATATATTTACTGAGAGAAATAGTAATAAATGTAACAGCTCATACTCACAATCAGTCAAATGTGTTACTACTATATTCTACTTTATCCCATCAATTGTCAAAACTCAAGACTTTAGCTATTTTAGATTTGAAGAAGTTCCAGAAGCAAGTCCTCAACTGTAATGCAGTGTTGACAATACAAAAGCCCATGATTTACCCAGTTAATTAATAGGAACAAAATATATTTACTGTAGGAACCAGTCCCAGCAGTACTTTGGAGGCAATAATGTAACAAGCCCGGAACAAAAGTGTGGAAAGGATACATGGCCAAATCCCCAAGTCATCTAATTATGTGATGGGTGGATGCATGCAAATATTTCTCGCAAGGAAAAATTGATCCACTTGTACAATAAATCACACCATGTGGACGTGAAATTGGTGATGCTACTCTATACACTCGGATGTAGTATGCACTAATATATAGATACATAAATAGGTACTAGGAGAACCTGCCCCTGCCTAAGTTGTTCATAGGAAAAGACCCAGTAAAAAAATCTAATCAAGTTAATCGAACAGAAGAAAATAACTTGTTATGGGATATACACACATACAACTCTCCACCTATCTCCTCCCCACCAAAACAAGCAGAAGAGCAAATAGGAAACGTTAAATATCTATTATTTAATGCTACTAAAACTACGTAGTCAATTTATTGTACCAAACTGTGTGTAGTGCATGGGAGGACTTATGTAGTACAAATACTGTAGTAAGGCTGTGTGTTATATCTGTTCGTACTACACTGTATATGCCGTGTGGAAATGTGTAAAATGGACGAGCATGAAATGAAACGAAGGAAATAGGAATGAAAAGCTCTTGCTGATCGTTTCAACATTTTACTACGGGATTCACTCGTTCCCCCTCCGGTTCTGTCTCAAAATTACATGATCTTACATAAGTATACATGTCATCCTCATCTTACTCACTCTCACACATCTCTCCATTCCTTTTCCCTACTGAACAGTTTTTTCGCTTTTAAACATTCAATGATTATTAATTAGCCCAGGGAATTAAATTCCCATTTCAATTTACACTTATGTGTATGTGTGTTGGTTGGGGAAAAAAATGCTAAGTGATTTCCTCCAAGTCTCCCATACTATATGATTGCATGTTGTATCCAATGGTCCTGTAGTGGTGTTGTTACTCTTCTTTATGATAAGGTTTGTAGTAGGATCTTCATATCACAACAACAGTGTCCTGTACTACACTTCCGAATCTTTATGTACTCTCGTAGGTATGTATGTACAGTGTATGTTTCGGACTGAGCTGAGACAAGACTCGTCCTCAAATAGTTCCCTATTTTTATACATGATGAGACCACTTTTTCAATTACGTTTATTTTCTTTATTGGTAGTTTCTTCGGTTACTCTTTTGGGATGGACGGAGGAGTCTGCACGTAAAGGGATAGATATGCATCACAGGAAATGAAGATAGCTATTTATTCTCGGAGAGAGAATTGAGGCTATAACTTGTCAGGAAGGAGATGGAAAATTTAAGGAGTTTTCTATTTCCTTATTTTTCTAACTTGTTACAAACTGTTACAACTCTGAGTGAGGAAATCCGCATGGTTTTAACTCGGGAAAATAAAGGCGAGCGTCGAAAACAAACAGTAACTTGAGAAGGAGCAGAACTTGTGCCGGGCTTTGATAAGTGCTACTTTGCGTCTTGTCTATTTTGTCATTCTTATTTTTACATGAGTCCTCAGATTCCAACTTCACTTCTGTTTCCGTCACGCCGATTGTTGCCAGAGTCAGAGAGAAATTACTAATTGGGTTTTTTTTCTGTTTATTTATACCTGGAGCAAACCCGTGGGAGTTACAGTCATTGGAGCAAGTTTGAGCGAAAAATTGTAACGGTTGGGTATTTACTCCGCTAATAGAGGACCCTATTTACGTAATTAGGAGGGAATTGGAATTTTAAAGGGAATGTATCAGCCTGAAGCCTATACAGTATTATTATTGATTTCGTTCTGCCTATAGGGGTAGGCAGACGGCTTTGGATAGTAAATTGAAAATAAATAGCTATTAAGATAGAACTGAATCATTAAGAAATACATACATATAGATATATGAGTACGAATTCTGTAATCAAGAATTTAAACATTCCTCCTGTGGAAGAATACTTATTGAGAGGAAGGAGTGCGTAATTTTATTGGGAGCTGAGGCAATCATGAAATGAGAACATTAATAAGAAGTTCGATTGGGTCATTCATGGGAGAAGATGCGGATGTAGTTTGGAGGTTGGAGGATTAGAGTGGATTACGTAAGAAAGTGGAAGTTGTGCTTGAACAAAACCTAAATGGTTTTTTAAGCAGATTTAAATTTTAATGCGATTTATCAGCTTGTAAATCTACTGGAACGGAGAATTGAGTTAGCCTATGACTCTTCCCATGACTATTAATATGCATAATATGCTCCATATAATTTCCAAGTCTGTACTTCATTTATTTTTCCCTCCCTTCATCTGTGCTCATATGCATATCAAGATACAGTAAGGCATATATGTATGTATGTATATATTCCAACTATAATATTTATCCCAACAGAACGACGATTTCCTTCCCCAGCCTCGTGTCATGTCTCTTAAAATTGCACGTAATGTACATACATATGGAAATTTAAGCGCCTAAAATCCTGTGCCAGTCTATTCGTGCATGTTTTGTACACATTTTTGCTTGTATGTTCCCTACTCGCCTGTACAACGACAATTAACTTATTTCTTAACTTGCTGAATTTCTGTTAGCTTCATAGTGCATTCTTACAGATTCGAATCTTGAATTTAACTTGTTCGTGAATTCTAAGTAAGCCCTGGGATTGGTACATGTAAATATACGCACGATAATGTGATTATTGCTCCCAAAGTTTTGTCAGTTAGAAATTAAATTAAGGTAAGTGAAAATTAGTACTGTTGTAGGTTGTTATAGCACTGCTGCAGTCGGGACTGCATAGAAATGCAGTAAAACTGCTCCAGATCTTTTTTTTATCAATGAAACCCATAGTCTCACATAGTAATATATATTTATGCGTAATCCCATATGTAATCCCTACATGAAATGATGCTGCCTACATACAGGTTTTTAACCGACAACATCATACTTCATATTCCCTCGCGTGTACGGAGATCCTATGAGTGTTGTATCCATGCACTTAGGTGTACTGTCAAAATTCAGCAGATTGATGGAGGCATTTCTGGTACTTTTAAATCCGGGGAAAATGTTGGATCAAATACAATAAAATTGGATCATACAATTAAACTAATAATTACAGAACTTAAATCCAACAACTGGAATCCCTGTCAAAACTCAAGTAGTCAGGAATTTGTGAACTGCCACTTTGATGTTTCTAGTTTGAAATATTATTCAAAAACTTGTTGATATACTTGCATCTTCTGATCCAGATATGTCCACAAATAATTATAATTAATAATAGTTATGTACAGTTATATTCCCGGGCTTTGTCATGATTGAGCTGATGAGTCGATATTATTTGACATTAGTTTATAATTAAGTAAAAGTAATTGATTAGTCGAGATATAAATGAAACGCATGATTTTTGAGTCCCTACAAAACCTCTTGTGTTCATAAAGGCATCAATTCCATACTTTAGCGTAAAATAGTATAATTTCATAATCTCGACACAAAATACAAGTTACATCTTATATACAAAATTGTGATTCGAAATGTTATCCCATTTTTCGTACTGTGCAATGAAAAACTCTCTACAATGATTTGATCTTAATGCTAAGCTGATCTTGTACAAAAACAATCTATAAATCTCTTGTACGGAATTCCCTAGTGTTCCAAAATTTGAGGGAATTTCAAAGAAGCTTTATGCATACTAGTTACGAGTTAATAAGTACTTGTTGTAATTTATAATGACAGTGGAAATGGCTCACCGTCGATGGAGTGTCTTCCCAAACAATTACTGGCATTCCCATCACTATTAAAGCCCTGGACAGCGGCAACGGCAGCGGCCGCAAAGTAACTATTTAACCGCCCCGGTATCCCATCCACTGAGTGTCCATTATTCGGTGCACTAGGGAAAAGTCTATTATAATTGTAGTTACAATATCGGTTCTCACTATTACCATTATTATTGAGTCCCAAAAGTTCTTGGATTGCAAACGGGGATCTCTGAAATGATTGTTGTGAGTGGAGTTGTATGGCAGAAGGGGCTGTCACATGGATCGTCTGTTGATGTAACATTTTGTTTCCCAATAAATAAAATTCCCTCTTGCTATGATCGGAACTGGAATTTTGAAATCTCGATTATTTGTGTGTCTCTCTCTCTCCCTTCTTCTGTTTCGCTTTTCGTTGTGATGAAATCTCCCCAGAAATTAACACATCACAGGGGCTATATATAAATGTTGAAGGTAGTAAATTTAATATTCTCTTATTAGGATTTATTACAACTAGGAAAGTGGAAATAATGGTTGGAAAAATGTAGTGTCAATGTATTCGTTGCTCAGTAAAATCTCCGTGCCAGACTCCAGTTTCACGATGAAACAGCAATAGTAGTTTAATAGAAACTGACAAGTAATCTTTCTCAACACTTGGTTCTTGATGGTTAATTTTCTCTGTCTACCCTTATCTCTCTCTCTATTTCCCTTTTTTTCACAATCAAAAAAATAACCCCCCTGAACTCACCATCGTGTACTACAACATGTAATTCCCTATTCAATTTAACACAGGACAACGTAAGTAACTCAAATCCGCACACACAAATTCAGTCCCATTTCCTCAACCCTAAACCACCCTCCCCTACTCTCACAGAACACTGGCAAGCTCAGAATATCCGGGAACCTATGTCAGCGTCTCCTTCCTCATCTCCGACAAGTACATATAAACTCTCGTTCCGCATCTCATCTTCAACGCATCTTCCGATCATTTCCTCCTCTTTCCTACACACTCCGTCCGGACATATATCCATAAGAGCTACACACTCACAACATTATTTCTTCGTTAGTTCCTCCATCAAAATTTAATTTTAATTTCTGGGAATTTCTAAGAATTTTGGAGGAGCAATGTCAAATTCAAAAATTATAAGGAAATATATCTAGTTTAGAAATAAAATCTGGGATGGTGCATTGAAGTTAGCGTAGTAAGTGTGGAACAAGCTTCATTCAATGCTGCCGGGATTCACTTACTCAGTTGTAAGTAAAGCTATAACAGGAGAGGAGTATGTGAATGGCATGAGAGAGGATCTGTATGTTGGAGGAAGAATTTTTCGGGGGTCTTGGATCCCTTGTGATTGGTCGGGTTGGGATCGTAGCTCCACCGTTTTTGGTAGCCAATCAAGGCTGGGGCTCCTGCCCTCCATCGTGTTGGTTGATAGTTGGGAACGCCATGACTTGATTTGAGCTAGGGGGGGAAGAAAATGAAAGAGCCGAGTGAGAGAAAGAGGTTCACAGCAGAGTGAAGGAAAAGAATTGAAATGTCACATATGTAATGAAAAGTAGCTCTTATTTTCTCTGTAAAGAAGTAGGAAAAAGTAGCCGTCATTGGTCTTTTAGGTAATAAAAAGTAATTGTAATTTTTTAATACTGTCATTTGCTACACGCTCTTGTCTATCCTCTCCTTCCACATACATACACTTGAAAGAGTGCGAGTGAGAGGGAGAGAGAGAGAGAGAGAGAGACAAGCATGTGGAATTATTATAGGAACGAAGAATGAAAATTAGAAACTTTCAAGTGGTACCATTTTGCTTGTACATATTTTCTAATGGAGGCTTTAGGATCCGAACATGTTAAAGGCCCTTGTGAAACTCCTACAGAAGACTAAATTCAGAATCAACTCTTGAAGATTTTACTTTTGCAGATCAATCTGTATCCTCTTGTAGGGTAGATTATGGAAATTACGTAGATTTCTAGGAAATTGGAGAGAGACGGAGAAGGGGATTTCGGAAATTGGGTTTAATGAACCAAATGAATTGAGTGCTTTACTTGATTTGATTTATAATTGAATTGTGTGGCCACACACACACATCTCTACTGAGCATGGCCCTCACACACACACACACACACATTCTCATGTGACATGAATGAATAGGTCCCAGTTTTCTCCCCGAGCTTTATGTAACCTGGGAGTTCTTTCTCTATTAAATGTTAAAACTTGTTCAGAATTTAATTATTACTTTGTTCCCGCTAGGTCCTGTAATGAACTCAGAGTTTTCCCTGGTCTTTCTTCTGTGAACGGGAGGGTTTCACATGAGTGTGGCCAGAATTCGTGTGAGCATTGCGACATCATCGAGGTTTACCATATCTTGTTGGAACAATATGATATAAGTGTGTTCAATTATTATTAAGTAAATCCCCGTAAATTAGTTTTACTTTGTTGTTCAGGCGAACAATAAGTGAGAGAAACAAAGTTTGGTAGACTGTAAGTACAGAAATGTAATGAATTTTACGTAGGTTTTTGGTCAGGCCAGAAAATAGTCCTAAACTAATGGAACTGTATTTCAACGTCAGTAATAACTGTTATACTGTGCAGGAATGAATGGCATTTGATATAGAAGCTATAGATTCATTTTTTATTGATATTCGAATTGACTTTTAGCCTTTTGGACTTTCCATAACTTCAAAATGATTCTCGTTGTCTAGTACAGAAATCACATTCAAAAACACACAACAATGTTTATGTGAACTACTGTGAACACGGTTGTGTACATTTGTAGTACACCTTTTGAAACTTACGCCATTGAAACTGTGTTGTTTGATAGGTTTTGTGACATTTATCTGTAGGCATAAGTCTTTCGAATATTTCCACTATTGATAAGTAGGAATTGCAAGATTTTGAAATAGTTAAGAAATATCTCATAGTTTAGATGATTTCGAAATATGCGTCCCCCTGTGTGAATTTCTAGAATAAATGATTTCAATAATTACTACAAACTTTAGTATAGTAAAGCATATAACTTTAACATGAAGGATGACCAATTCATTTCCCCCTAAACGTACAACTCCATTTTCATACATATGTACATATGTATATCCGTTTATTGGCTTGAAAATCAATCCATACACGTCTGCAAAACTCCAGGAAATGTCACTTGCTTCGGGGATACGTTTTAAAAAGTATGCGTTGTAAATAGCCCGAAGATAAACAAGTTGTTCGAAAGCCTGCCATTTATACTAAAAAATGAATGCCACTGAAATCAATTTAAATGTGAAGACAATTAAAAACTATTATTTATGAAATGCAATTTAGTACCTTTAGAATTTTGTTGTCTTTGCAAAACCGCTTTAAATATTGACAGACAACTGACTCACCTTAGCTCATGAAAATTGCTAAACCAGGCTTTAATTGTAACAAATGTCATTTTTAAATTCAAATAATTATATGACAACATTCAAAATTGAATTCAAAATCTTTTCTGTTTTTATGAATTTTTGTATTATTCGATAGATAGATTCCATAATTCGACAGACGCAGATTCTACAGCTAGATATTCGGACTGATCTTTATAGCAAGGGGAATAGTACAGGGAATATGCATTCGAAATAATGGAATCAGAGCCTGTAACTTGGTTTAAAACTGTAGAATTACGAATGTATTTTATTTATTCCAGGAAGAAATAATTATTACACCAATCCTTACACACATCTTGCATACACCTACCCTTAAAATTATGCCTCAGCAGCAGCTGAAACTAGAACTTTAATATAAAATAAAAAACAACTACAAGGTCCCAATTGCATAAAAATATCGGTAAAAAATAACACTTTAGGGAAAATGACGTTCCAAACAATAGTCTCCCCAAACAGCCCTCTCTTCTGTAACCTTGTATTAGCATGGTTAGTTGGTTCCGACTGGAAGCCAGAGGTAATTGCTGCTTTACCTATTAATGGAAAGTACAAAAGACACTAATTAGCGACATCATCAAGACCATAATAAGGCTCTAGTAGTAATTTCCATCATTATACTCCCGGAATATGCAACTCACTCCAAATAGCGTTACGTATTCAAGTGGATTTTGCTGTTGAGGAATTCTCGCAGTATCCACCCATGAAAATACACGAATGTTCTAAATGCTCAAAATCCTTGTCTATGAAATATTACTACAACTTCGTTAAGCATGACAAGCCGTTTCTCAAGCAGCACGATGATAATTCGACAGTCATTTTGAAATCCGAGTTACATGCTCTTCATTCCCATACCTACTACTAATGGCTCGACGTAGAGTTAATGCAACAGCATTCGAAGTTTTAGCAGGGAGCAGCCCATTATACTTGCATACATCCCAAAACCTTTAATTATCTCTCGGATAGTTAATAATAGGAACTCAAGGAACCATTTGTAACTTTAATTTGTAGTAGCACACAAGTTTTGTAAATGTAAGTAGCATCTTATATTAGTTTGACTCTTGAGTCATAATTTGCTAGGTAGGATACTTGGAACTCTTCACAAAGTCTGAGTTTATTTTTTTTATTTTTTTGCACAGGAATTGAATTAGTCATTTTAATACAGAATTCGTTCAGCTATCATTAGGAGTAGATACTTGAATGAATGCATCCAGATTTAATATGGAGCTCCAGTACTTATACTATACTTTCGTAGGCTGTACTATAAATAGCTTCTTACATATAAGACTAATCCTATTTTTTACTTTCCCAGCTGCACCCACTCTCCTTATAGCAGGTGCGTTTTGCTAATGTAATTATCTCCACCGGTAATTAATGTTGACGGCCGGATTCCTCAAGATTGGCACTTGAAGCCGTCTCCCCCGAGGAGAACTAAATTCCACGTAGCTTCCAAATAGCCTGCATTCTGCAAATACGCTCACAGTCCGTAGGTTACTCAATAATTAACAGCTATTAGGTAAGTGTGAGCTTCCAGAGCCTATAGACCCTGCAAATTCCTGTGTACACATACACAGAGAAAGGAAAGGTTAAACCCTGTGCATAATTGAGTAGGAGGAACATGTGGAGGATATATGTACATGCACAGTGTAACGTATGAAGTCTTGATATTTCCAGGTTAAATACTGTATAGTTTAGTCAATACTGTGTGTGTGGCAATGCACTGTGTACTTACAGTATCGAGTGCATTTACTGTATTGGAGACGACTGTCAGTCCCAGTTTATTAAATGAGTAAGAGTAATCCATACTCCTGGTCGGGTGGACGGAACTAATACGGACTGAGTGGGGACGAGGTTGGAAAATACAGGAGAAGGACCAAGGGATGATTAATAGGAATCAATTGAATGATAATGGACAAAATATAAAATTGGATTACCCCAAAATTGGTCAATTTATCTTCCTTATTTGAAATATTCTGTCTTCCTTCGTCCATCTCCCCCTCTTTTTGGCTCCGGCTCCTTGACTGTCCTCATAGTCCTATGAGCACACACGCACTTGACTTAAAACCGTAAAAGTAAAATCCGATGAGTTGAAAACAAATCGTATGTGTACATGACATCACCACAATATAAAATTATATTATCCTATAATCTCCTTCCGTCGACGGTCCCCATGCCCGTACATAATCCCAGGGAGGGAACCCGCTCGGACTCAGAATCACACACCGTTAAAGCTGATCACCAGCCCAAATCTCCCCCTTTCCCTCCCCCTGAGTTTTACGGCTCCCATAAATTCCAACTTTGGCACAATATATGAAATCATACTTGACTTTTATTAATAATCAAATTATTTTATCAGCATTTTATCCCTCTCCTGGCAAATTTAATTATCACATGCACAACTTACCACGGCTCCTGGGATTGAGTAGTGCTGGCTTTTCCAAATTATAATCACAATGCATCTCTCCCACCATTTCCCAGGATATTGAGCCTGGGTGAAAATTGGGAATCCGATTATGAAATTTGTAATCAAATGTCTGTTTTCAAGTTTCAAGCCATTTCTTTTTCCTCTAGATCATTTTTATTTGTCATTAGTGCGGAGGAAGGCCTTTAATTCGGTTTTATAAATCAACGCTCCGTCACCACTTCTTCGCACTATGCATTTATAGGCTAAACAATTTAAGTGTATCTGACTAAAATATGACTCCTAGAAAATTCTATAATATCAGTACTATATCATTGGTGTTAATTAATTTGATAACAAAACTTCCTCAAGGGTTATTGTATAAATTTTTGTTATAGATTTATGTTCATCCCATATGAAATGGAAGCATACAGAAGCATATGTATTTGTGTGTGTCCTCAAGTTCCTGGGATATAATTTTCCTGAACAACGGAGTGTATCTAAAGGCTGATGTTCAGACAGATATTTCCTTGAAACATGTACAGACAGTCTTGAGTTGACTACCCATTTCCTAACTCTCCATAGCTCCGAATCCCGACATGTCACACATTTTTCATCCAATTTGAACAGTCGGAAAAAAATTGTCTATCTCTGTGCCGTCTATCGATCAGAACTTTCTTTTCCCATCTTGTTAAATTACATGGTAAATGCTAGTGGGTGGTCTCTCTCTCTCTCTCTCTCTCTCTCTCTCTCTCTCTCTCTCTCTCTCTCCCCGTCATCCGTAAATCACTTGGAGTCAAGTTGGAGTTCAAATGGCATTTTTGCACAGCGGACAGAATTTTATTTCTCTCAAAATCTGATGTTCCTTCTGCTCTCCTATATATAAGTATACCCCGCCGAATTTCTGTATGTAGACCTCTCTAACAAATAAATACAATTCTCATGTCAAGAGCAACAACAACAACACTTGTCAGTGGTGGAGAAAAAGTTGATTTTTTTCACAACTCTTTGTATGCATGTAAGTCTGCATAGTATGTACAGTCTCCAGGGTCATACACAGTATGTACATACATGTATGGCCCAGCATGCAGACCATACAACGAGGAAGTTTCCTACTACAGTATAGGGTCTACTGGTGCGTGGGAAGCTACACACAGCTCTGTAGTTGTATTTTATATGACAAATCTCCCAAGGAGACAGTCGGATAATCCGTGTTGGAGATAGTTTAAAAAGAATTTGAGGGAGGAGGGAAAGAAATGCGGGAATTTCTTGGCAATTTCCCAATTCCACATAAGTGTCCTTACTCGTAGCCTTTTAAATGTGAAATAAATTGTGACGCTCTGAGAGTCGGCTGGATTTTGTACAGAGTATTTCCTCCCGTGTCTCCAGACAAGGAAGGAAGGACGGACTACAGTAGGACTTACTGCTCCCCGTAATGAAGATATACAAACCATGGCAAGATAAATAATAACTAATGATGACGGGGAGTGCGGAGAAGTAGTGGTGTTAGTGTTATAAATCCCTACAAGAAAATTGTGAATCTGTGGAAATTGCGCGTGGATGAAACGTGATGATGAATCTGTTCAAGTTCTTATTAATTTTTTTTATATGTCCCCTTTTCTTCTCTCTCCGTGTGCAGAGAGAAAAACATACTCCACTGCATATGTATCTCCGTACAGCCTCCCTCACTCAACACCATTATGACATGTACGAGGTACTTATTTAACCATTAGTAAAAACCAAAGGACACACACGTACTACTATACACTGGGCTGTCTCTCTGAGGCAGGCATTAAAAAGGAGAGAGACAAGAGGAGCAAAACGAGAATAGTAACTATATACACTCGTGATGAAGAGAGCGGGAGCAGCAGCAAGGGAAGAGATACAGAATATTATACAGTAATAACTCCCCCCTTTTTCCTTATAGTAACAACCATGATAGGACAAAACCATAATTTTCACTCTCTCACTCTCAACTTGCTTTTAAATGAAACTCTATGTATATTTATCACTCCCTGCTACCCGTTTCGCCCTGCCGTGTAGTCGTAACATCATCCATGTAGTGAGCACCAGCCACGGTGTGTAATAATGGTAAAAACCCCCTAGGTTGAAAATTGGGAGGTCTTCCATACAAATCCATACATATAAGGAGAGAATCCTATGAAACTACGCTAGTGTACACACCACGGAGCATCTACAGACAGTCAGGCATTTTTGTTCTTGCCTTTCTCCTCATAGTAATGTACTTATGAGATTACCGAGTGAGAACCTTTATGTCATTAGGACTCACACACTCCCATATAGTCACAATAATATTATGTGGATGGCAACTTGAATTGAAAAGGCGTAGCAGAAAATAATAATGATAGGATAGTGTAGTATGTAATTTATTTTCAGACAAATACTTTTTTTTTCCTTTTTCAAAAAATATAGGCGGGCGAGTAATACTTCCATGGTTCTATTCATTGGGAGTCCATGTGTGCGGTGATGGGATTCCATAACGCCCTGGATGCTTTATGTCCTCAGACCCTCCACAAATTCATTTGATTTCCATAATTATCAGGCTTAACAACTTGATGGCATTTACTCATTTTCCAATTCTTTCTATCTCTCTATCTCTCTCTATCTCTCTCTATCTCTCTCTCTCTCTCTCTCTCTGACGTATGCATTGCAACTAATTTGAAAATCAATGGATGTCCATCCCCCTTCATTTAAACCTCCTGTAAAACTATTTAGAAATTACTCAGACAGTTGGAATTGAGAGTGGGTTTGATTTCCCAAATCCTTGTCAGCACTTTCTACAATTTTTGTAATAATAGGAGTTGAGGGGATGTTCAGAAATTTCTGGGAAGAATTTCTCCTCTGTACTCCGGATGGATTTTGTTATGGTTGCAGAAGGTTCCTGTAAAATGTAACAATGCCAAAATTTGCTGGAGCCTATTCAGAATTACGAATAGCATCGATATCTTATGTGGAGATTGTGAATTTATTCAAATTCTCATGTTACTCTCGCTGACCACATCAATGGGAGTTTACTTTGATGTTGGTTATGGAGTAAATTGTATTTTGACATCTTGTCAACAGTTTGTTTGACGTAAGTGATGACATGCTAACATTTGGGTTACAATGTTGCATTCCTGCCTCTACTGTACAACCACGTCACTGAGGAGAAGAAGAGGAAGAAAAGATGTTGATGGGCAAAGGAAGGTGTGAGAAAGGAAAGGAATACCTTCGGTACTTCACACAATAAATAACAACAAGAAATGTGATCGTACAATTTTTCCAAAGAAAGAACTATTACATGTTACCAGTTACATTTAAACACATTCTCTAAAATGTTACTTTGTTGTGGGCATTCATCTCTCCTCTGAATTCAGCTCACACACAAAAAAACTCCCATAAGAATGGCTTCCTATCCACTCTCCACATTGTAACCTAACGTGTACCACTTGAGAAGGGAAAAAAATCAAGGGGAAAAAATGAAATCGAACAGACGTATAGACAAGAAATGAGAACTAATTTTTGGAGAAAAATTTCTTACTCAGCTCCTGCCCTGTCTTGGGTATGAGCTTGTGCATACAGTTGTGTGTATCTATACTTATGGCTTAAAGTCCTTTTATTTAGTAGTAGCGTTAGAAAGTTCACAAGTGCTGCTACTACATGGTGAACTGTCAATGGTCTTTCGTAATCATAACAGATTATTTCATTGCTGTTGGTTCTATCTGGGAATTATCCTCCCCTCGATCAAAAATTACCGCTGTCAACAATAAAAATCCAGATTATGCTGATTTCATTTCCATTACTACCTTTATTTAAGGATATACTATCATCAAGACAAACTGGACTAGAGCAAAAATTTCAGCCACTTACCTCTCCTGTACACAGATGCAGTTACTGTTAAATCAAACAGAACGTTTGGAATACAATCACAATAGAAGCATCCACCAGATCTTGCAATGTATTCATATTTGTGGTGTTTTTATTGTCCTAATTTTTAAAGCCAGATTAGTACCACTTCAGGAGAGAATGGTCAATTTTGATGATGACAATAAGAAAAGTGCATATGCTTCCCTATTTAATTGTGTATATACTCCCAGGTTGCTACTTCATATGTTATTATTTTGAATTTTCATTTTAGTCCTGTGCTTTGAGTACCGCTGGGTAGTAATGCTCGTTAATATTTATTAAGTCTGTGATGGAATTCAAATAAAAATGCTGCGGCAAATTATGTACTTGGTGAGGCTAATGCATAGCAGATGGATAGATACACACATTGACTACATTTATCATAATGGCGATCTTTTTCACGCTCAGGTATATCAATTATTCAAGGGTTACTTAAGCTTCAATAACTAATATGGGCAAGTCTACGTACCCCTATAATCGATATAATCAATACTGTCAGCTGCATATTCGTTATTGTTCGAAAAAAATGCCAAGTACTATATTGGGAGCCCATGAAATTTTGCATTATTAGGAGGCTACCAATGTTCTTGTGAAGCTAAATGGAACTGTAATTTCTACAGCCTTCAATGAGAGAAACAGAAACAGGGCTGACAATCAGTAGAGTTTCTAAACTTGATTGTCACGACAACATGACAATACCATAGAAGATAACAATCTGTGTTATAGGTTTGTTCCATTGCACTTCCCTGTCGTAGAGCCTTTGTGAGCATTCTGGACTCCTCACGGCTCCTCTAAAACTCTATAGTTTGAGAAATTCTAAATAAATACCACTTTGTTTACAATTTATTTACTTAAGATAGAGGCTATGGAGCAAACAAAAATAGCATTTATAAAAAGCAAGAGAAATACTGTACATACAACCAAAAAATAGACAAGCTTCAAACTGGACCAATAATGGAGCAATCTTGGCCAAAGTAACTGTAAGTTTTTTCTCTTTTGAAACCGTGTTTGTTGACAGAAAAAAAGCATAAGTGCTCTTGTAAGTCTGGACCGGGAAGGAGTGAGCGGGAGGAGATGAAATGAGAGACAACAAAAGGAAAAGCAACATGTAAAAACACTTGAGAAAATTCAGAGTATGCATTCCTGTTCTTTGAGAGCCTCATCTTGTGTGTGTGTGTGTACATTTTTACATAAAATATTTTCTTTTTGATATCAGACCCACATTATATCATAAGCTATATATTCCCCAAGTATACCTCCAATACAAGGACGGCGGAACATCTCAAAAAGGATGTTGATGTGGCAAAGTGCACTGGAGATGTTCCTCCTTTTTTTTTTGGCGATTGAACGCATTATACATATGTATATATGTCAAGCCCTCCAAGAATACCTCACATCTTTTACATGCAAACATGAGTCATGTGAGGAGTACATACATAATGAATGGAATTTCTTACACATAGCTAATACTGTGTTTATTTTCAGGTTATTGCTTCAATTCATATAAAAAAGATTGCATTTTGCATGATAAAAAATGATTTTCATATATATTAAATATATCTAATATATAGAAAAGGCTTCACATAAATAAAAATTACTCTGTCATTTCTCCACCTCATGGTTCCCCATACATATAAACTACTGTGAGGAGATGGAGAACGGAAATAAATATTAAGAGGGAGGACGAAGGGACTGACGGAGCTCCTTGGCTCGTTGAATGATCATAGTCATAACCGTAAAGATTGTCAACAATGTGTATCTTGGAGCCCATATTTGGCTGCACATAGCTATGGTAGTAAACAATGTCGGGCCAGGAGCTGTTCGGTGTCACACTTAAAATGGCTGGCTCACTCCCATTCTCACATCTCATCTTTAATTTATTCCGATAGGACTCAAAGGTAGTGAAGGCGGAATCTGTGTGACGATCTGTTTGCTCGTGTCTCCAAAGACATAATCTTCCAGCTGCTGTGGGCCGATTCTGTCCACGACGGGTGATTTCCACTCCAGCTAATATCTGTTTGTTTGGGGCTGAGTTCGGTCCACCGACAGGCTAAAAAAAACCAAAACAGGATATTATTACTTCGTATAATTAATCTCACCCTCTTCCAACACAAACGTTTCTTTACCCCAACCCACCTGAAATATTAACATGATTCTAAGGATCTTCAGGAAACTCAATTAAGGATAAGTTTCCATCAAAACTCCCTATTATTTAAATTACCTCGGATATTTTACAATTAAATTAACCGCTAATTACTACAGAGAGCTACATACATCCCGAGATCATGTCATAATTTCCTACAAAAATCCGTTTTTCCAATTCAATTTCTGCAGGAGAGTCAACGTCTACTAGAAATTGGCAAAAGTACAGGCATTAGGCAGTAACAACCTCTAAACGGGTGGATTTTATTGGTGATTTTTGCAAGGAAATGAAATCACTTCATGGAGTTCTGAAAGAAACTTGCATAATGATAGGGATATTTGGAACGGGGATTTTGAAGCGTACACTCTTGGCTCCAAAAAACTCTTCATACATATATAGGTATGTATGGAGTTGGTGGTAGGAAATCAACGTCAAAATATACAAGAAGTATGGAAAATGAGTGCAGAGGAAGAAATCAAATTTCCTTGATATGAAGGGACGCCATCATGGTTTTGGTAGTGAAGAGGAAAAAAAATTCCCTCCTAATTCTCTCCACCGACCCATTACGTGGACGTACATATGAGCATGTACGTGTCTCCATGGAGTTGAAAATAGCTACAAAAATTGTATTAGATTCTGCCCGACTGGCGTTAAAAAAGAGTTGAAAGCCAGAATTGAACTGTCAACTGCAAACGTTGGATAAAATTCGAGAAAAAGAACGGGTGGTCTATACACATACTTAGGTCTCTCTGTGGGAGCCACTCTTGTGAATGTGTGTGTGTGTTTGTGGGATTGGAAGTGAGCCCCCTCGTCAGGAATGGTGTGTGTGGAGCTTTCGGAGAGGAACAACACGACCAAAAGCAAGAAAATGATGTGAAAAGCAAATGGTTACCTCATCGCGTAGGTTTGTTACCTCATTACGAAGAGAAGCACGCGTAAAAACCGTAACAAAATACTCATTATCAAGGTATTTTTTAAACTACAGACAGACCTCAATGAGAGACAGAGAGGGAAGAGCAGAGCTAAGATTTTGACTCACGTTCAGGAAAATGTGGGACGTGTTTCCCAAAATGAGGGGAGAAACTACGACTCATAGTGTGAAAATGATACCATGATTAAATGCTACTCCGGCTCTGCCTTCCTTTTTTACACGGCTGTCTATACAGACCCATACGCAGGGAAAAAATTGAAAATGGAATCCTCTAATTGGGCGTTTAATTCTTACCTCATTAGTTATAATAAAAGGATGATATATCTCCAGATGATGAGGATTATTCCCACCCTCAACTTTGAACGAATAGGTGATTCCTCGTTGCATGAACATGTCCGGCACAATAAAGCCTTGGATGTACCAGGCGTAGCCGGGTGAGCCTGTCTTCTTCATACCTTCGTAACCCCGGTCACCTCCCGACGGACCAAGTCTTGCACTGAACATTCGAAGGTTCCTATCCCGTAATTCCGTCGTTTCCCAAGGTTTGCTAAAAAAAATAATTAAAATGATCACAGAACTTTCAAATAGTATCTCTAAGCATCGCTTTGCTTTTTTTTTGATTCTCGATCAATAATAATTATTGCACATAGACTCTTGCCTACTGTTTTTCAAACAAGGATAATAATTACAAGAAATTTCAGTACTCATCAATTTTTTCACCAATTTTAATAATATACCTATAGAACGAGATGTATGTATTGTATCCGCATATTAACTTTATACAGCTCTGATTGGATACGACTACTATTTAAGGAATTGACAAAACATAAGCCCTAAAATACCAAAACTAGTTATAAAACTGGAATTTGTAGAGCATCAAAACTTGTTGAAAATTTAGCTATTTCCATCTCAATTACTTCCTTTGATATAGTACCGCCTTTTTGGGGACTAACAAATTTCTCTGAAGGCATGGAATCCTTTAGAGCTCTTGCGAGAAACATTTTTTATTTTTTACATGTAGGGATTTGTGTAAAGGGGAAAAGTGGATGCAAGCTAGCACTAACGAGAGCTACCATATAAAAATTCCCCTATATGCAATTTCTCTAGTGGTATATCCATAGACATCTGGATTATCCCATGACTTGCACGATTACAAAAGAGAAGTCAAAAGAGGATCGCTGATTATCGCACGATCCTCTTAGGCGATCATTGTCAAAAACTTGACTGAATAGGAAGCATTCCTTGTTTGTGTGAACATTGGTCGAAGGAATGAGAGGATGAAGCTTCCAATGGTTCTTTCGAAAATTAAAAAACCAAGCTTGAGAGCACAACTATGGTTTCAGAGGGTTTACTTTGTTCATTAGCAATTCAAAATTATGTGGAAACAACTTCTTTGTACTTCAGGGGGGGGGAAGGGAATATCAAAAACCTTACTGTTCCATAAAATATGTACTATGCACATATGCATGATGTGCTGTTTGGAGTAGAAAATATACGAGGGACTTTGATGTTTACTTTATAATTATTTTGTAAAAACGACCCAAATACAATCCTTATAGTGCTTGTTGCATAGTACAACAACGACTGGATCTATTGCACTACATAACAAGGCTCAACAATCATTAGCAAAAATTATAATTTTATGGTCAAAATTTTAACAACAATAATTTGAGTTTTGAAAAAATCAATTATTATGTAAATCAAAAGCTATAAATTCCAGTCTTCAAAAATTTCCTTCCCTCTTCACTTGAGCAGAATTCTGATGTGAGGTTGAAAAATTATAAGCGTGGAGAATAATTATATAGACAAACTAGCTAATTTTCATTCGCAGAGGTACTGAACCTTTCCAAATTGGTCATCAATCATTGATCTAATTTAATGAACTCAATATAATCTTCAAAATTGCATAGATTATCCATTCGGCTTCAACTGCATGTACATATATATTATGTAAATGATAACTTGTTATTGCATGGCTATTTGTCATTTCCTACAAAAGTTACTCAGCCACTTACCCTTCCATAAGTATTCATGACTGAGAAAAAGCGAAAGCAAATTATTTTAGTGTAATTACATATGTGTACCATGCATGTACGTATGTATGTAAGGAACAGTGTACTTAATAAATGTGTACGGCCAAAGTTACTGACGGAAACATAAAATGTGAACCGTCTGGCATGTAGTGCTTAATACAAATGCACCAAAATATCCCCTTACATAGGAACACCTATGTTCACATGATCGTACTTACTTACATACTTGATTGTGCAGTGTCTAGTATTTTCGGCCTAAATTATTACTTGAGATGCAAATTCCTCTTGCACAAAAAAGGCGAGAAAGCAATGCATAAATAACGGACTTCCTTGTTCTCGCAAACTAGATTTTGTAAACTGAAGTAAATTCACATCACGCATTTAAGCGCTATCATTAAGGGAATAGGAAACCATTAAAATAGTCAAGGTAAATGTCACGAGTGTACTTTGCAACCAGATTGTAATCTGAAATGTTCTTTCCCAAAAATTACTTCAAGCATAAAAAATTGGCGGTAATAATTACCTGATACCGTTCATTGCCAGTTAATTTAGCTCACACCAGTTCAATTACCCACACTATATAAACATGTCCATACCATATATTCCCCACATGTACCATTATATTTTTAATTTTGTAATCCAACTCATTCGACTCCCACGTAACAGTATTTTTCAAACATTCAAACGCATGCAAACATTAAAGTGAATAAGTCGTCGGTTTTTCATCTTGGGAATCTCTCATACGAAATGCCACACAATGAACCATACGTTCCGGGATATGTTGGATGACAAAAACACAGAGGCTAGTCCATATATATCAGATGAGATATGGATCAGAGCTCTTTCAGAAAATACCAAAATAGCTCATTAAAAATCTGGACGGCACAGACTGAGTAAGAGGGGGGAAGCCAAGAAGGTAAAAATTCATGTCACTACACTCACATTTTTTCGTCTCCTAATATAAAGTCCATGCAATTCCTCTCATCTTCGCCAGTTCGATCCAGTTTGAGGTATTTGATATTTTTGGACCAAATGCGATGAAAGCCTGGTTCCCCATTGTCCATCAACTTCCCCACAGCCCATATTATTGGGGCTGGACTGCTTGTTGAGTACTCCTTGTCATTCTCGTCGGATTTCGTGAGCTGACGACGGTATTTTATTACTGTCAGTGGTCCCACCTATGAACCAATAAAGGAAAGACTTTCTTGTTCCCGTTGGACTTGCTGGCATGAGGGAACTACAGGGTTATCCAAAATTCGTATTCTGGCTTCGACTGTGGTTTTTACCGCTGCTTAATAAAAAGTACTACACGATTCCTAACTCCAACTCGTCAAAACTGGTTATCATCAAGTTACACGTAGCTTGCATAAATCCCTGATCCAGTACTGGACATCCAAAGTTGAAAAAATACTCTATGACTGGCCTTCGAAGTTGTCTGGATCTGGAGATCACCGTCCCCAGAATTATTATGTAGCGTGGTTAAAACCCAGTATCGAAAATGAATGTCAATGAAAGCTTGATATCCGGAGCTCGTTGGTGTCAACAAACTCTGCATTTAGATCCTTAAACCTAATCACGAGCTGTTACCCCAACACCTGCTGTTTTACATTCAATTTAATTGCTTAAGGACTGACGATAACTTGAGGCTTTCTCTCTTAAAGCCAGATCTTACTCGTTTATCCCTGACTCATATACATATGTACTTGTCTTGTAACTTGACTGGGACTAATGCACTAATGATGTCTTACATCTATTTATAAAATCCCTCACATTACCTACCTTTCAAAATCAAAGCATCTTGCGAAGTATCATAAATGATTTCATTTAATCGTACTCTCAATCAGTTACTTTCATTTCTAATCTCTGAGCTCAACTCGTCTGAAACTATTATTGCAAAAATTGGTATCTCATGGACTTACGAAAGTTTAACAAACCATCAAGCATTAGTATAATGAAATTCATTATTAATAACTAAACTGATTCACATGAGAAGACATCGATAGGCTAGACTGGTTTCCCGAATAAATTTCATCTGACTTTGAATTGACCTTTCGCTCATGTGACCTATGGCTAATCAATATTTCATAATAATTACTGTCGAAGATCTTCTGTATTATTCATAACGCTACAGATATTTAAACATTTCCCGAACACAGTTCAACTTTCTCACAAGTATTGCTTCCGTAACCCATGACATTTTGGTACGGAGCTGTTGAATGCTCATAATTTGTTTTTTAGTATATAAATACTAGTATTGTAGTTGAAAAGTTAAATATACATTACACAAATATTGTAATGATACTTATACAGAGCACAATTACCCTTCGTCCTTCCAGAACCTGGTATGAGTCAGATCCTCCCGTGAGAACATCCTTGCACACACCTCGATGAACATCAAGAACACTTGAGCACTAAAGAAAAACAAGTTGATATTTGAAGAACAAGCATACATAACAGCTTATACAGAACCAGCTACACATAATCGTTGATTTACCATACCATTTTTAGAACTACTATTTATATATCATGTACCAACAAAAATAACTAGAATTGATGAACAAAATAGGACTTTATACTACACCGTAGTTATTTGGAGTAAACATTATAAGTGGCTGATAAACTTACGGGTGCTCTTGCATCAATCTTGTAATCATGAACAACTGGAACTTGATTTTTCATGAATGCTATAGCAACATCCGACCCAATCATGTTAGATTTGTTTTCGCTTCCACTCAAACCAAATCCGAGCCAGTCGTTCTCAGCTGTAAAGCCCATTATATATATTATTTTTCGAAGTTGTACCAAAAAATAGGGAAAAAAGCATGGAATATTTTCACAGTAGTGTAAATATCCAAGTTGATATTGATACAAATTAAATTTAATCAATCAGGTTCTCACCAACAAGTCCAACAATTTCGAAGGTAATTGTTTGCCCAACAATATCCCAGCCGATTTGTAAGTTTGCGTGTAGCTGCTCACACTTGGGGACGGTATTTTCGTATTTCTAGAAACACAGATATCATTTATAAGATTTTTATTCCTCAAAAGCAACTCAACTAATTTGTTGACCTTTTGGAATCATGGGTTTTCTAGAAATGATCATATCCAAAACTCTCACCGGACCTACACATAACTTTTGAAATGATAATTCAATAACGAATACTGTACAAGCTCAGTGTGAAAAACATACTAATTGTGGCACGCTTACAATACGAGTCATTAATTATTTTTAATTTAATTTAAATAAAGGATTTGAAACGTAAAACATGTAATTAATCCTAGTTGAAATTTCTTTATCAGAACAAAACGATAACCAAACTTACAATAACTTGGCGCAAATTGGGTGGAACATTAAGTTCATTCGGAAAGGAGATGTATCCCAGAGAGGTGTTTGTCTTGGCATCAAAAACTGCTAGCCAATCAATATTGTTGAAAGTGAACTCTCCAGGTAGGACCAACTTCACATCTTCATTCCCGTAATTTCGCAAAGGGTCCAAACTGTAATTCAAAACAACATCCAAATTAAAATTCCTTCATGTCTGACTCCGGACAGTAAAAATGTCACTGTCATAATAATATTGTCAGTGTTGATCAAAACTTACTATCCCAGCTCGTCGGGTACCCTCGTTCCACGAATACTAGGAACGTGTCCTTTGCCAACCCAGAAGTACAACTCTAAATAAGCCAGAACAATTTTATTTGTTATTCATAACCAAGTATATTTTTCAAGTATGAATATTTCAGAAGTCTTTTACACATGAACTTAGTCCTTATTTATAAAATACGAACCTTTGTCCTCCGCAAAAACATACAGTCGTTCAAACATCAGGCTTTTCAAGTCCTCAACGAGTACCTGGTCGCAACTAATATCATCGGAACGGATTGTCATTGTTAACTTGGCAACTCCCGGAGGTTCAAAGCCATCAGGGATGTACACGTCTCCAAAATTTTGCTGCAATTACATAAAATTAAAAATTCCATCGTAACTACATATATTCACTTCGAGGTAAACGAGATTCAAGGCCAATATCACAATTTACATGTGTACGAGATCCCCATCCTCAGTAGTACATAATAGTATAGATATCTTGTCATATAAAAATTCTGAGCAACTTACGAAACTCTTGAGATCATAGACAGCCAACCATTTGATTTCTCCAATGGACTTGCCGTCGGGAAGCGTTAGGGTGAAGTCTTCGTTATCACTCTTTCGGAGTACATTTGTCCTAAAAGAGAATAATTCATGAGCATTATCCTGCAGGAGCAGGTTCAAGCAAAGGTCATAGGTACATGCATATCCTATTTGGTACAGTCATCATTGCATAATAATTCTTTTAGAAGTCTCGGGAAATACTTCAGTAGTGAGTAACTTGGCTACTAATCGATTTCGTAACAAAAACCGCCCCACCTTGATATGATTCACCAAGTTTGTCACTTTCATAGACATTGGATTGTTGGGCACTCACATTGAATTGGTGATTGCCATACGTACATACACATACATACATATTTGGATTGAAGTGAATGAGGAACAATGTACTTACACCCAATCACCAATCACCCATAAGACATTCTAAAATGTTTAAAAATGAATTACAGTCAATCTTCCTACCTTCCGTATCGATCAGGAACTATAAATCCTTGCATTCCAGGTTGGTTGTCAACTCCAGCCCAAAAGTAAGTATCTTTTCCCATGCCATCATAATTGAAGCTTTTAATAAAAAATGTGGTTGTGTTTACGGCATACACATCTCCTCCGACCCCATGATGATAAATATTGAATTTGCCAATAAGTACTCCATAATTTATTTCATTTTGTTCATCTGTTTGCACTGGAAAAAAATAAAAATAAATTAACTCCAACCCCTAAAGACCCCATATATAATTTCACCGGCGAAAAAATGGTACTCCTGCAAATAAAGAGCATCCCATAAATTTTCACCCGTATATACCATGTAACGTTCCAATTGTAATAATTTTTGAACCCGCTTTCTCTCATCACTTGCATTTTTGCATGACTACCATATTATTATTTCCAAAAACCACACCAAAACCACTCTCACGGACAAAATCTTTAAAAATTCTAAGCTCAAAATATAACCCTCGTTTTTTTTTCTTACATGAATAAATTGGGAATAATAAAAATGGGAAATAGTAAGTTAAATACTTCATTGCACTGGGAAAAATAAATACAAAATATAGAAGGTCCGAGTAGGGACCTGGGACAAATACTTCCAAGGAAGAAACTAAAGTTCTTTAGCCTTCTTGTACCATTGCAAGGATTTTCGTGGGACAAAAACGCTGAAGGGGTAACGGCCCAATTAGATCTTGAAAAAATGGGATCATATTTCATTAGTAATAAAATTGGAAGCTGTGAAAAAACTGACGGGGGGACGTTCAAATAACGGTCCATAAAATTGGATTTGAGGAAATAAAAACAGTCAAAATGAAATTCAATCGTGATTGAGTCATCATATTGTAAAAATATTGTCCCTGTGAAACATTCCATGACTACTAAAAGTAATAAAACCAGAAGGATCTCTGTGAGACTCAACAATATGTCCAGACAACATACGTTATTGGAAAACATACGAAACGTTTCCTCACATCCAAACAAGATAATTGCTTTCTAATGGAAATCTCATAGTGACATTATGCATATTGTGATAACTTTTGCACTCCACACAGAGTCACAGCACACTAAAAACTCTTCCCGGACATGTGAGCGTGCAGTGATCAGAGGAGAAGAGGAGCACAAAATAGTGTACACACTTGAGGCTAAAAATATTCCAGCGCATATTTTCTCGTCTGCCCCCAAAAAAAAAAAGCCGGAAGAATCTTTCCTTTGCTTTATTTTGCGCTCCGTTCCGGCCGCTGTAAAAATGACACTATGCATATGTTATTATTTATAATGCTAATGGGAAAAATCCATACTTACGTGAGTGATTTGGTAACAATAAAAACACTAAAGAATAAACTAAATAATTCATGGTATTGGGATATATATGAGTTAAACTATTAACGTTTTCATTTGAAAGGCTACACACTACTCATCCTACTACTCTCGAAGAAAAAAGTGATACAGTTATTGATGATAGTGGCTCACTAAACTAAATAAAATCCACGAAAATTAAAATCAGTCAGGAATAATATTTAACGAGGCGTAAAAATGAAAACTTGACCTACACATGAATAAATAGGAGTCAAGCCTCTACCTACAGGCACTCACTCTGACAGACAACCAAGAATAAGCTCATTTTTTACACTGTATCTCTCCTATATAATCTCTAACTTCAGGTAAAAGCTGAAGAGCCCAGAAGATATATAAGCGGCAAGGTAAGTAAGTGTAACGTACAAGTAATCCTATATGACAGACAGACAGACATATACATACATACACACTACAGAGCAAAGTGAGCAACTCCATACAGTTGATAATGAAAGGAAAGGCCAGCATCCCCTGAGGTAGAATACATTCCAAAATCACAAATTCTTTATTTGAACACCCTTATAGCTATAGTATAGTTGCAGGTAGTGATTCTAAAGTATCCTTCAAACATTTTTACATATATACTTATGTATACATATGTTCCTCACAGCTTATATTCGCATCCACAGGTATCCTACAATGCTCTCATGTTTTTAACAAGAATAGTAACAACAAATGGGGGGATGCATAACTACATTACTACTAGATTTTAGTCCATATAACCAACAGCATTAACTTCTCCAACCAACCCCCCATTTGATTTTTCTTTCATTTGCTTATGCTGCATGCACTTGAACAATATCAACTACCCTTCAAGCCTTCAACCCTCCATTGGAACAAAATGTACACGTAGATATACGACACTATTTTCCTTGGGTGTTGTAGATATCTATTATCTATAGATACACATAGGGAAGAAATTCATATATATATATACCTATATAATTTTAAAAAGTGTAACACTTTTTACGAACCATCACAAAAGGTTTTCAAGATATATAACATTCTTGTACAGATTCTTTGGGGGATATATAGTGCCAGTTTTGAAGATATACAGAGAGAGTACAGTGTGTACGATATATAGTTTAATGGTATATTTATAAGTAAAGTTCCCGTTCCTACACATATCATTTCATTCATCGTCTTGTGGCAGACTCGTGGGGATACTTGGTGTGGAGATATCTGTAGGTGTGGGAGCTGTTTCTAGTGGTGGAGGAGTCATTGTTGTTGTTGATGGTGATGCAGGTGTTGACTTTTCTTTTTCGCTTCTCTTTATACTCTTCTTCCCCTTCCGAACATTGTACCTGTGGAATAAAGCATTCAAATATCATTCCTTCACACCACTTACCCTTTCAGTCAGTGGAACACGGAAAAAAAATCTGGAGGAAACTATTTCCAGAATTTACTCAATAACCTTAGTCATATATGCGAGTACTTTTACAAAAATCTGAGCTCAAGTATCATCTCATCTATGTATAGTATAAGCAGTCCCTGGGTCTGCTCTTCCCCACAAATATTTCCTTTGCAACATTATTTCTGTAAATAAAAGTAACGGATTTCCGCTACCACAAACTACCGCATATACTTCAAATACTGTTAGAGTATATAGCGTGTAGGATGTGAGTATAATGCTGTAAACTCATGTTTGAATATAAAATCCGGATACGGTAAAGATCCGTAGTCAAATTCCTAGGGATTAAAGGCTAATTGTCGTAATACAAATTATTGAATAAAAGCTAAGATTTAAAATATATAGCCTCACCCTCGGAAAGCTGCTTGGATCCTCGTGGCTGCTTGATCTAGTTTAAGACTCGACTTCCTCCTTTGTTTCAGTTGGATTCCACTGGATGATCGCCTTGATTCAATATTGAAGTCATCATCAGAACAATCATTGACATTCATTATCATTTTTTGTGTCCTTCCAGAAACCTAGCCATTCTCAAAGCACCTCCATAACAGGTGCAGTGCAAACAAAGCCTCAGCACATCATGCATTAATTACTTGGTTCAAGGGAGGTAATCAACAAAGGGTTGAAAAAGATCTTTAAGGAGGTAATAATACAGACTCTACCCTTGAAACTCACATTCCCACTGTTAATTGAATAGGATTGCATTTAGATGGCAGAACCGCAGGTGATGCTAAAATGTGAATAAGTCATTTTATGAATGAAACCAAGCAAGGCAGATTGTGAAGAAAATGTCTTGAGAATGCGTACCTGTCCTATTGACTATACCTATACACAGACACAGATTGTATACACACCCCACACAAAACGCTACGGCCAACAATGATAACTAGAAGGGATTGTTCTGTCGTATATACAGAGTCTCCCCCTTTTTGTCGCATCCCCAAGCGGACAAAAGTCTAATTCATTTAGATTTAAATTAAATGTCAAACTAACTCCAAAACAGTGTAGACAAAAATACTTTTGTCCCTTGCAAACACATCATGCACATCATAAGATACAGAAAGATGGACTCATGCACCTTTTACCGCACTCCTGTAATCCCCTGACATTGTAGTTATTGTTTTGCTATTTTTTCAAGTGGGGCATTCCAAAAAAGCAAAAACAGAGAGGAACAACTGAAAACGTGATGATTGCTGCATTGTCAAGTGAGGGTTACAAAAGGGAGTAAAAACCATGCGACAATAGACAATTGTTGAAAGGAACAAGGTGAAGTAAAAACTACACGTGGAACAATCAATATGAAATATTGCAAATTCATTAAACCTCCTATTTGCCATTTTTGCTTTTGCCAGTCGTCGTCGAGCCAGAAAACCCCGGACAGTTGCTTGAATTTTCGTTGCTGCTCTTTTCTTATCATTAGTCACTGCATGGCGCTCTGTTTATTATGAATGTATTTGTTTTTATAGGGAATAAATCAAATCATATCAAATAGTAGTCAGGTCCCATGAAATAAATAAATAAATAAATAATAAAACAATAGTAATAAATTAATGTTAGTAGGAAAGCACTGTTTAGTTTTAAAGGATCTAGTCTAAAACAACAGTGAGAATTTTGACTCTTTGACATGCGACTAACTCTCAAGATCCTTCCTGGTCATCCACCCTCGCACATTCGCTTGAATTCGAGTGGCAGCTTTGTTCAAGTA
The DNA here is from genome assembly GCA_947179485.1 of Allacma fusca. Lineage (NCBI taxonomy): Eukaryota > Metazoa > Arthropoda > Collembola > Symphypleona > Sminthuridae > Allacma > Allacma fusca. The sequence continues at coordinate 14,148,074 of OX359247.1, read as the reverse complement.
GTCTTGATCATAGCCAAGCATCTCATCCACATCTGCAGATGTATTGTTCATTATTATACCGGAACGGTATTTTGCAGAGTTTCGAATTCTTTCCGAACCGGGTCGACGACGTGGGGTGGGTATTGGAACCATATCATCTTCCTCCAATGATTCATCAGCAAATGCGGATCTGAAATTGGAAGATTACTCATTTAGAAGGAAATTGACCCAAACTGACGTGACTATTTTTGATATGCTACGTGCAAATATTTTTCCTTTGTTAACAAAGCACTGTGTAGGCATAATTACTCATGGGAAGATTTTGAGAGAGAGACAAAATACCTTATAGGACTGGATGGTGTTGGTGCGCTTCCGATTTGGGTGACTTGAGGAGTTTCATCATCAGACTCTTCTTAAAAATCAAAAAAAAAAAGAAAAAAAGAAAATCAGAATGTTAGCTTACTAAATGCTTAAGGGAGAGTTTGAAAGAATGGGAAATACGGACAATAAGTAGATAGTTTGTGTGACAGGAGTGTGTAACCAACCACAGACGGAATTTTCGTTTAGAAAATATGGTCTGTATCCTGTAATATGATTACTTGAGAGTAATTTGTTCTAGTGTCAAATATTTGAGGGGAGACAAAGCAAATACCTTTCACACTCTTCCTCAAATTTTTTCTAGTTTGATACCCACGAAATCCAGCTTGAATTTTAATTGCAGCATCATTTAATTCGCTATCTGATTTCGAAGCCTCCACATCTTCTGTCATTAGGGCTTCCAAATTACGCCTAATCTTTTCCTCTTCATCAGACTCTTCCTCTTGTTCTTCCCTCTCCTCTTGTTCTTCCTCTTCTTCATCTTCTTCTTCTTCCTCCTCAAAATCATCCTCCTCTTCAATCTCAACCACTTTCTTTGTATCAATTACCACCAATGGTGGCTCATCCTCGTATTCTTCTTCTTCTTCTTCCTCTTCTTCTTCATCATCCCCTTCAGACTCTTCATTTTCTTCGGCAACTGACACATTCTGAAAATCTCCACTCTCAAGTAAATCTTGAATCTCCTTTGTGTCTAAACTACGTTCTAAAAGTTTCTCAATCTCGTTCTCCTCTTGCTGAGAGCTATCCTGCTCTGTGATTGTTGTCACGGGGGGTGAGATTGGCGTTGATGGTTTGTTCTGTTGTTCCTCAACATTCTCAGGACTTTTGACTTGCTCAGCCTCAGCACTTTTAGTTGGGGTGATGCTTACCTCATTTGCAGGGATTTCACTCGGTGAATTGACAACGGACCTTTCTTCTGAATATTCAAGGGATGACACAGGGGTCACGGGACTTACGTTTTCCTGGTTATCATTCTTTCCTAGCAAATGAGTTTCCTCTGACTCGACCTCATTGGGCTTCCGTGGCTGACCTAGATAGGAAAAGGACGGAGTTGAATTTATGTATCTATCTATTCTGTATGTGTAATAAAAATGTAACTTAACAAGATAAAATTTGACTGTTATATAAATGATGAGGTTAATAAATTCAATATCTCTGATTTACTTCGTGGTCTCCAAAAACGAGCCACACCCGTTCGAAATAGACTGAGAAAACACCCCATAATAAGTATAAAGTTTCCTAAATCTTCTGAAACTAGTAAAAAAAAATACGTGAACAACTATTCTACAAAGACAAGACAGTCGTGTTGTATGCACACAGACCAAACCGAGGATGAAAAAATTATCTATTTATAAACCACACACATGGTCTGCCTAAAACAGGAAAACCTCAACGAGAAAAAATACTCAAGAGTTGAGCACAGTCAAAGACACTCATACAAGTCATGTCAGTATCTAGTCAGTAGCAAGGTCTCACATCAGACATAAATGTTGTTCAGAAGTATAAAAAGAGAGAGAGAGAAGTAAAGGGTAACATTATCTTACTACCGATTTGCTCCTCATATTCCTTCTCAAGGAGTTCAGCAATGAAACTGTAAATGCACGGGGGATCATTCCTAATTGTTTCCTTGCAAATTAATTCCAAAATGCTGGAAAGTCCCTTCGGAATCGCTACTTGACGCCAGACCAAACGTTCCATTTCTCCCAATCTGATGGATTTCTTTTTCTGTCGTCCCTCCGCATGAACGGGATATATGTACACAGAGTCCAAAGAGAAGTAACTATTTTTAATGAGCGTTCGAACAGTATCTCATATGTAAAGGGCTTCTGTTATGTAGTTTCTGTACTGAAGTACCAATGAGGAGGACAGTTACGGGACAGTTTTTCTCCGTAAAAAAATACCAGAACCTGTTATAAAGCAATAAAAATACAACTTTGTACAAATTGTATATGGCAATAAAAACCATTTAGTATCTCTTACATCTGTCAACCCTACCACATACCATGAATTCTTACAGCAATCTGCATGCAATTGGTTTCCTCAAAATTTACAAATGTCAATGCATATCTACTCATATGTGGAGAGATAAAATAAGTGATAAAATTTTTCTCATTTATAATACAGTATATACTCCCCTATGCCCGACTATACTCCGATCCAGTGTTTTGTGCTTCATTGAATATGTAATTGTTTTAGTATGAATACAATTTCAAGTATAACTTCCTTACTTATAATTATGTACAAGAAATACCCCAAATTCAAAGAACCCCAAAAATTATTGTTTCCGCCCGGGATCGAACCGGGGACCTTCCGCGTGTTAGGCGGATGTGATAACCACTACACCACGGAAACAACCGTTAGAAATGCCCGGTGAATGGAACCTACTTCAAGATTACCTGGTTTCAGTCCGATTCCCTGCAAACCAAGTTCAACTCACAATCAGTCACCGTAACTATATACCCAATGTTCCTCATTGCGTACAAATGATGGTTTGAATGCTGAAATAAAAATCACTTCACTCTCAACATTTTGAGAGACTAAAAAATTCTGCGAACTGACCCAATAAACTTGTTCGTGATTAATGGTACTCCTGTACTGAATACTTAACATGGAGGAAACCGGTTTTATTTTAATAATGATGTTATGAAATGCAAACGATGGCACTGACTTCTCCCCATTTTTTTCTCACTGCATGTGTTCTGCCCTGCATAGTGGACGGAGTATATACGAACAACATATATATAAGAATGGGATTAGTGAACTACGATTTTAGATTTGTTTTGATGAATCCCACAACTTTTTCCCTGCTGGGTTGCTTGGTTACCATGTTTTCCCAGGGATGTATGTGCATATATCTAGATATATCTACCCATATTTATTTCCATACTTGAAGTTGCAAGCAAGCACACCGCACATGGTACATGTTACTCCACATATAGATATGCCAACGTAATCATCTACATAAGTAATAACGTGTCAGGTGGCAGTTTAATAATAATTCCTTATATATTTCTGTGGATTTTAGCATTCTGCACCTACGACTCACCCAGCATAATAACAGTAATAACCATTGGGATCCATTGGGATTCAAAGCAGAGAGCCGACGAATATTGTGAAAAAATGCAGGTGTTTTGTGAAAGTTTTCTTTTTTGACAACTGCCTACCTAATCGGAATGGGAAGGGGTTTTAACTTTTAGGTAGCTTGACACTAATGCCTCCTAATGGTAAATGCTTGTTTAATAATGGAAGTGAATGAAAAGTGTAGAAGATTTACAAGGAATAGCAAAAGGGACTTATTGTATACCTCAGACGTTGGAGGCAAATCCCTCTAATTATTACATACAGTCGAGGTAGATACATATAAGTAGTGGGTAGATTATAAATTCTCGGGGACAAGATACGCATAATAATTATTGTATTATAAATGATTCCTGTATATATGTATGTATGTATCTATAGTTGGGAGTCCACACTTTACATTATATATTTAATTCAATCGAGGAAGTTGTAGAGAGGGGACCGTCAAATGGACAGCACTACTCATTGTCAGTATGCGTATATCTGTATATTCCATATCTTGTGTGTCGGTCCGTTCCGTCCTCTCCAACCATATTTACATACACTTAACACATGTATCTACAAGGAGGTTATCTAATCAGCGGCCCTCCTTCAATCATCAAGCAAATTCGCTTGTTTCTCAATCACATATATAAAGCTCATTACTTGATCCCAGCCATCAGAGGAAACTGACCAGAGGCAATAAATAAAGCATGTAAAACAACTTCTCCCCTTTTACTACTATACACTCCTATAATGAACGCCTCTCAAAATCCAATGCATTGGATATACATTGATGGATCATGCTCAGGCTTTTAAATGCAACATCTATATATCCTATAGATTACGCGGAAACTTTACCTACTAATAATTATTCAGTTCAAGAATATAACAGTCTTTTAATCAGGGAGCACTGAGCACGCTGCTTTGATTGACTCACACAGGTAAGTACGTACATACATGCATTCCTAGACTATGTAACATACTACCCAAGACTTGACTTGTGGTAATTCCCATTTTCGCTATTTACTCTTTTGGCAATTTCCTTTTTTTTTTACAGGACAATCTCCAAGTATCTACTTATTGGTATGTATTGAGCACGTCTATGACAGATTAGTCAGAAAGCAAATGTTATTAACATTAGTACCAAAAAACAAGTCGAATCATTGCTATCAAAATTCCAGAATTTTCGCTACGCCGGATTAAACTGCATAGTGCCAAAGTGACAGATTAGATATCCATGCGGAGATTGGCTATTTCCTTTGAAGATGCATATATACACACTCCACCCCTCCCCCACCCCCCCCCCATCCTCTAATAATTGTAAAGATAAAGTTCATCTATGTGTCATACCACAGAGTACGTCTTCATAGAATTTGTAAGCAGTCGCAATAAACGCAAAACATAGTCAAACATAGATATGTACTTCATTTCCGCGGAAGCATGAAGGAAAATTACGTGAGAACTTGTACTTCGAGCAGATCTGATGATGAAGACTGACTCTTCTTGTTGATAGCACCTCACACGTGGTTACCATGTGAGATTGAATCTCAACACGTAACTACATATGTTTGCAGAGGTATCCATTACATATGGGTAACATATGCTCGAGACGGAGTTAATCGTTGTTATTATCCCCGTTGAGAAATTGGAACTATCTAGATTCATCAATTAAAATTAGTATGGCTAATAACCCTTGAACCCGCTCCATTGTCAAAGCTATCATAATTAATTTATCCTTTGGAGGTTTTCTGGGTGTCATTAGTTTAATTCCCTTATAAATTAATACAGCACGATTATTTGACGTTCTTCTCTTTATTGCACCCTATTTAAGGTTATTATTCTTTAATGATAGTTTCTCATAAGTTGGCAAAAATTTAGTATCCACGTATCCAGTTATGGTATACAGATATGGGAACTGTAATTTGTATTAGATGTATTACATCACACACTGAAAAAATCTATAGCTGGAAAAAATAGTGCAACACCTATAGTGGAACACTCGCAGCTCAAACGTATGCTTGGTAAATAAATTACAAATTAAAGTAAAGACTAGTAATTGTTTTTCTTTTGTCATTTTCGATGTGGTCACTCCTTTCACCGCAGTGCATTTATCACTTTGATTACTCATTCCTGTCAAGACGTTACTTTTAACATTACTTTTATAGGCTGGGAGTCATGAGAACTTCCAATCCCGGTCAAGAAATGACAGCTCTCCTGTTATTCAATACAGCCACTACCCAGTTACATAAATTCAGACCTTGAATTTTACACAAGTATGCAACAGAGATTTTTGAAGTGCACGAGGAAATAACATTTGATTCTTGGACTGATGTCGTTTGTACTCAATTGCTATTTTTACCTTGTTTATCAAATTTTTCCCAGCTCGGATTATTACCTTTTATTTGAGAATATTTACTGACAGTCACTTGCACGCACAGTCGATGTTGTTATCAAACCAAGAGCGTTCACATGGTCGACCTACACTTACAATTCGATATAGATGCAATTAAGTATCTGTAATTATATAAGACATGGCCCAAAATCATAGGGGTATCTATTGAAGCAAAAGAATGGTACATAAGATTTATATACATAAGAGTTAGGAAAAATCGGCGGAGAAAAGCCAAAATAAAAACTAGGTTTGTAAATACCCATGTATAAATGGTAAATAAGAATACTGTAAAGTTTTATCTTATGTTTGAAAACTTGCCATGTTATTGTGTACGAAACGAAGAATAAGAAGTTAAATGTGGATAGAGAATTTAAGGAGAAAAACAAGAGCTTGCTCTTCTTTTAATAATCTATTTAATACTATTTTTAAATTTTCCATTGGATACCCTTTATCCTTTCTACTAATCTTCTTGAAAATAATAACTATTTCACAAGTAACGTGCTCAAAAAATTGTTTAGACAATTGTTTTGTAATGATTGAATCAGTATCAATTTTCAATAATTACCTGTAGATATTTTATTAGTGACTGTTCATGGGATACTTCTCAGGGACAAACCAATTCGTAAAGTCTATAATTCATCCAGATGTTGTTGATTTTTGAAATTCAATAATGATGTAATTGGTCATAAGGTGTCAGACAAGTTTTAAAAATATACTTCGTATTTCAAAATTAATCCTTTTTAAATGAAGGACAGAGACCGATAATTACTTTTAGTGAGCGGCAGTGGTAGATAACCACATTTTGCCCATGAAATATGCTTCCGTAAATCAAGTAATGTCTCTAGAGGAGCATCCAGTCAAGTTAATTTTACTTTGAATGAATTATCAATTATTACGAGGAGTAAAGTGGAATTTTGCATAACTTTGAGTTGACACCAGGGGATACACTGAGCAAATATTACATCAATAGAATTACCCAGATCGTTGTAATCACAACTAATTCTTTTTTGGATTCAGGGAATCACAAATGGAAGTGGAAGTGTTTTCAATCAGTAGAAATATTTGAGTAGCAAGACACTTTTATAATAACATCCTTCTCAAGAAACTCCTGGCGGTACGAACAGTTTACAGACGTCAAACAAATAAGGATAAAACATATTTATTTCTTAGTTTAATTGGTAGATTGTTCCATGAGCGTTTAAATATTTATTGTGTACCTACCTCACGTTATCAAGCTTGAGCATGCAATTATGTCAACATATGTGGCCATGTGCAAACCAATTGAATGTCAAAGTGCTGGACCCAGATGAGGCGTAATTTACTTGAACAAGTTTGTTGACTTTAAATGAAATTACGTTATCAGTACTGAGAGGAGTCGGGCTTGAGATGACGAAAACAATGACAGATTGAAGTAACAAGTCCATACATAAATAGAGATCATCCGTATTAGGTCGCTTTGAGTTCCCTCAAACACCGTTACGGATGAACCAGATTTAAGATTCTGGACCTTCTTTACAGAAGGAAAGACCTACAAAGGGAAGACACTTTTAGCGTGTGTCCCTTCCTGTTATTTCGTGTAGCGAAATTTAATTTTTTGCTATACATGTCAAACAAGAAAAAGTACCCGAGTTGACTGACATTTTTAATATCCATATTTTAATTATTGTTGCTAAAATTGTGCACAAATTTTAGCTGGAAATAAGGAGATCCCGAAATAGCTTGACGTGCGTGAACTTCACTGTGAGAATAGTTAGGAAAAGCAATTGCGGAAGACGTTTTTTTTTTCTTGACACCAGGGGATTATAGAACAAAAATAAAATCTAATGAATAAAATTTGAATCTCAAATCAGATGGAGAGTGTGTATAAAAAGCAACTCGAAAAAGGATTTTTCATCATCAGTTTTTCCCGTTTCATCCAACGTTACTCATCTCTTGCTCCTGAACTCCTAATCTGGGTGTACTTTTATTTCTTCCCCTTTTGTTATTATCTAATTTCACCTCAGTTTATTCTCCGTTTTACGAATATTACTGCAAACAATTGTCTTCACAAAACCCTTGGACACGCTCAGTGATCCTCTTGAGATAATTAACTACATATACACCTTCTGCCTTGAAAATATTCCTGACTAGCCATGAACACCAATACCGTTACATTATTCGGAGCTATCCTCTTTATCTCGTTCTGTGTTTCGTAAGTTTAGTGTAGATAAAAGTATCCTTTTTTTTACTTATTTCCATTGGAAATTTAAATTGTGGTTTCCAACTATATAGGTGGGAATTTGTTTACATTTTTTACTCATTTCCTTTTACATTCCAACAGATTCACTTGGGGAGCAGCTGGTATGCCAAGATGTCCCCCCTGCCCTGGAGGGGAATGCCCCGAACCTGATAATTGTCCTCATGGAAAAGTAACAAATTACTGTGGACGTAAAGTTTGCGCAAAGGTAAGATTATAGTAGTAACGTAGTAATATCATAATAAGTACATATATAAATTCGTCCAGCGACCTCGGTTGAAGTGAACATCGTTTTCACAACAATTATTATTGGATATTCCAGATATAATATACGACAGTACAAAAATATCATTAAAATTAGAGCGTTAGCGTCAAAGTAAGCATAAACTTCTGATGTACACTACTACAACATTACGTATTTCTAAACAAGTTGCTGAGACCATTGAGAAAAAGTTTTTCACAAATAATTTTGTACTGTTGTACATGAACCCAATCTATTAAAAGTTGGGTTAAGTGGGTCATTCAGAAATACACGAGCTCTAATTAACTCTTTTCTCTCTTGGTGTGAAATAGGGTCCAGGTGAAATCTGCGGCAATGGCATGTTCCAAATGTATGGTACCTGTGGTGAGGGCATGTTCTGCCGCTGTGGTCGCTGTATCGGATGTTCCCTGAATACGTTCGAATGCTATGACAAGACCTGCATATAAACATCCGGCATCTATAGTAATTATGATACTCCACTGAAAATACAAGTATTGTTGGTGGTATTGTTTTGAAAAAGTCCTTAAAACACGAAAAAGTTAGAAATGATTTACCAAATCTTAGTTCGTAACTCAAACTGCTTGAGTCTTTGAAACTTTTTTGTACTAGTTTAATGCCAAGCTTGATTTGATAGTTTTCATTCCTTGTGTTTAAGGCTGTCTGCATATAGATATGGTATGCCAAGGGGAGAGGGGTAACTTTTAAGTTTCTATTGTCCAGAACCTACATACATGTATGTATGTCCGTTCCTGACCTTGTACTGAATAACTAATCAACTACCACCATTTTTTTTAGATGACTGCCTCAAGTCAGAGCCTAAACGTTATTTTCACAAAGTCTAATACTGAATCCTGGGGTATTCAGTCTTGTTCCTCTCATTAGTTTTAAGCTTTATGGTTGATACGACTTTTACAGTGAAAGGAAAAATGTACAATGTTGTACTTGTAATCTGAAGTGTTGTGAAAAAGCCTGAAGTAATACTCTTCTGCTGATTGTGAGGATAGTAGTTTAGTTTTGAATCACTCCAACACAAAAATTTTCCTTTGAGATGTGCCATTTGTTTAGATGAGCCTTGTTTTTAATCCAGCTTTAGCAGTTAATTAAACTGTGTCCAAGAGACAGGACAATTGAATATCCTTTTTTTTATAATTTCACTCCAGGCCACCCTATCGCCCTAGCCTTCCTATTGTTAAACACCTGTAAGATTATAGTAAATGCTGTTGAGTCAGTTGAAGTTATCATGTAATTAATTTCAGAATTTCTGTATGCATATGGAACTATGCCTTTGTCATAAATTTCCTCTCACGTGTAAAGACTGCACATAAGCTAAACTTTATGAACTTCAGCAATGTATTTATTATTATGTGTTCTCAGACTGAGTTCCTGCTCGTGCGAAAACAAATGTGTAAAATTCATTTCACAGTGTAATAAAATCTCGTCACTGACAATTCCTTCACGCTCATACTTAATTACTGGAAATGCCATTGCAATTATCAATTTAAATCAACGGGAATTTTCCTGCAACACGTGTCCTCCAGTATACTCAAATGCAATGGCACTTATTGTTGGAGCCATCGCAATTCCAAAACAAATCCAAGAACTTTCCTCTCAAATTGTACAATAATTTATGGGATGCATATATTATGACGTCTCAAAAAATGTCAACACTCCAATCGCCACTTCTCAATCACGAGATTAAAAAATTCGACAATATCATGTAACTCATGAACACAGTCATCCTTTAAAATATGACTGTCATTGCACACACACATAGTAACCTGTACCAACTCCCAGTCGAAACTAGTTCCCTCCAATTTGTTTTCATTTGGTCCCGTCCCCGTCATGTCAATCTACACTAGTGTTTTCCTTTCTCATAATCTTATACAACAGGAATCTTGCACATTGGACTGAGAGTTGCACCAGTATTTACTTGCGTAAATGCACAAAGACTCATACATACATACATACATACATAATTACATACATACTGCATGCATAATCATGCACCTCTGACAATGAGCCTCTGCACCTACAAGATTCATGTAAGAAACAATGATATGTACAACATTGGCAATACTAATTATGCAAGTTATATACATTCCACATCCATGCGAATCCCAAAGATTGTACTGTACAACAGTCCGATGATATGAGTACAGATGAATACTTTTCACAACACACGTATGAATCCCAGTTGTTACAAAAGGATCACCTAGGGGAAAGAATCCACTGTAATAATTTGGAAACCATGTAATGAAATTGTGTTAAATGCGCTGTTGTATTCCTTATTCATGTCAAAGGGAGACCAGTCTATGAATGCAACTTTTAAACTTGTCTATAGATACATACCAGGGCTCCCACTGCTTACACTTATTTACATCCTGGGTTATATGTGATTGCAAATACAAGGATCTCTCTTTTCTTGCACATATCATTTTTTACAAGAGGGCTTCCCTGCACCAATGTCAAAATACTCATGCATGTGTGGACGTACATACATAGATACACGATCCTTACATGCATCAGTGTATAAGGAGTAGATACACAAAAAAGTTCTCAGATGTTGAATGAATGCAGCTCGGTCCGTGGGTAGTATATTAAAGTATGCATACTCTCCACTGCAATCATAATCATCTCCCCTGCCTGTGTCAATACATACAAGGAGCATTGGAATGATAATAAGCAATTTGAATGCATAGTAGTATGACTTGCTACAGAAACATATAACTACTACTGAGTTTACATTTATCTAATCATTGAGTGCAATGTCAAGCTTTATTTAAAGAAAATGACGTAATCGGCCCTCTCAGGTTTTATGTATATCTCCCAGACTGTTTAGTACTATACTTGGCGACGGGGGATTTACACACCCATTCTTAAAATCCAGACGTTGTTTTCTGGTCATCCAAAAGTCCAGCAGCCTTCCATCCTACCGGTGAGTCGTCCGTACTATACACAGTCGAATCCTTGAGTAAATATTATTCCTAAAAGAGCTATCACAATAAAAATGACTCCACACGTAACAGTCTAATTCCTGTAATGGTTATTAAATCACATATGTGTAATAGGATTTTCGTGGGAAAGACATCTCTAACAAAGCTTACTGTCCTGTCAGGTAAATCCATGCTTCTGTTAGGGAAAACACTAGTTGACGATGTACGAACAACTTTGACCATTGGATAGAATCAGTGTTTGCTCGGAAAGAAAAAATGGCAATTCCTCGGAATTCCCCCTCGGTGATGCATAGTCATGTTATCTTTGGACTTTTACTTTCGCAGATATAAACAGCACTGTACCACAGATATATAGGAAGGGACACAGACATTGTAGAGTTTAATACGAGTAACAAAAAAAAAGGAAATCACGCCTGCACATGCAGAGATAACGTCAGAAAAGGAATTGACATAGGGATGAGCTACTACTACTATACACTAAGTCCTTACTTACAAAAATGAAATCATCTCCTGGTGTAACAATGATTACGCATCTCACATCTAATGACTAAGGATAATGGAGGAGAGGATCCGCGGAGTGTTACCACTACTACCAGTTACCATGCAGTCCCACACAGTCAAAACTTCCAGCTTATATCATCAATGGTATTAATAAGTGCATCCTCTTTGAGAAAGTTAATGGGTCTGGGAACACATACAGGAATGGTATGATACATGGTAAGTACTAGATACTTGAGTGTGAAGAAGTAAATGTTGGGGAAAATATAGGAGCCCTGCCACCTGGTTCAAAGCCATGCAAACATGGAATATCATTCCGAGGAATAGGGATTGAGACTATGTAGGTACTTGATTTGTCGTCTATAGTTACTAAAATGCAGTCAAATAATATTCGTGAAGCCAAAATCCCCCCTTTATTCTTGAGTATTACCGTCACGAGAGAGAGAGAGAGAAACACTCCTCTTAGTATGCATGTGTGGAGCTGAGATACACAAACAGTCCCAAAAGTGTTCGGCTCCTCTCGTCATATATTGCCAGTTTACAGTGCCAACAGTTCTGTGCACTGCTCACTTCTCCTCTACACGTCTCTGCACTATGCTCTGTGTAGTCCGTGAAAAACTGAAGACATTTAGTAGTCAGGGAGAAGCATATAGGAGATAGTTTATTCCTGAAAGAGCACTACTACTCTTGTTCTCTCTCTCTCTCTCTCTCTCTCGTGTGTGTGTGTAGGGAGTATAGCTATATGAGTTTTTACAGCCCTAAACGGCTTCTCAGCAAAAAAGCAATACCCAAACTGACCTAAATAGATGTTTTAGTGCATAAGGTAACCTAGAAGAGTACAGACACTCAGTCAGACAGGTAGGGTAGGGTTTCTCCCACATTTCTACATCTTTTACTTACTTACACTCACACACACATACACACACTGAACCTGTCCAAATCTTCATTGAAACAGCACAACAGCAGAGAGTTTGACTCTCACGTATACTCCATTTCACTCACACACATACACACACACACACTCACAAGTTCCTAATTCCCTACATTTCAAAAGGAATTGTGTCTCTCAGCAAGGAGTTCCACAGAGAGTTCTTCTCAGGAGTTACTACAATAAGCAGGGAATAATCAGGAGAAAATTCCAATTTTTTTTTATTAAAAAAAAAGGGGAAAGTATCACAAATTTCTGTGTGAGGGATTTTTAAAACTGTTTTAAAATTTATATACTAAATACTATACTACTCTTTACTTAAATACAAAAATGAATACGACGGGAACGTCGAGGCTAGTGGAGGATCCGCTACTAAATCCGCCCTATTTAACTGTTTGGTCTTTTGAACACTTTGATCTGACTGCATGGAGACTGTGGATGGGGAAAAACTGGGTTTTGTCAGTTATTATTAGTACAATTTATTTAAGTTTAATTTTTGCGGGACAAATGTACATGAGGAATCGTGCAGCATACTCTCTACGAACACTCCTCGTCCTCTGGAATTTCTCCTTAGCAGTGTTTTCAATCTTTGGAACATTACGAACCGGCCCGGAGCTCCTCTATATTCTTGGACAGGAACAAGGCTTTCATCTGTCAGTGTGTCGGAGGTGAGGAAATTTAATTATTTTCATCAATTCGGGTTAAAATGGTAACGGCAGAGTGATCGTCAGCATTGACAGAGACTATTTGTTTAAGGTTACCAATCAGGATTTTTTGTTGTTGTGGAGTTAATATTGAGAGGCTGTGGCTCTGTGGTACACACATACATACCAGACACATAGATAATTCCATAGGAGTCCTTGTGAGTACATATGAATGAATGTCATGTGTGTGTGTGTGTGTGTGTGTGTGTGTGTGTGTGTGTGTACATCACAGGAGTGTCAGTATTGGGTACTGTGGACTCTGCTGTGAGCCGGAAGTGAAATATGTACACATTTGTACTTAATATGCTCATTGCAAGACCTTTGAAGCGTAAGGATTGGGAAATTAGCTGGCGTAATCATGTGCTACAAAATTGGGACAGGAAATATGTGATGAAAAATTGTGTTGCATACTTTTAACTGACTGATTTTTGGGTTTTTTTTTTGAATTTGAATTTGAAGGGATTACCACAATGTGGCAACGGCATTTTGGGGCCTGCTCTTCACTTTAAGTAAAGCCGTTGAACTTGGTGATACTGCATTCATTGTTCTGAGGAAACAACCCCTCATCTTTCTTCACTGGTAAGTTTTGAAACAATCAGTTTGGCCCGAGTGCGTCAGAGTGACAGGAGACAGTATAGTGTGGATAATGGACCCTTCAATTCTCAGTTGTGTATGTAATTCCATACACCTTGATAAGGAAATGCAGTGATTGATTTGTCTTTGATGAGCTTTACTAATAACTTAGAGATAGTCCTAGTGGGATCTACAGTAGAAAGCTATTGGGGTTTCTATTGTTATTGGTAATTGTTGGTTGAAGGTGTTTCAACGCTATTTTTATGAGTGAGAAATATACTTATACATAGGGTTGAAATTGATGTTCAAAGTCATTTGAAAGTCTATTTTTGAGCTTACATAAGTTCCGTTTGCTTTGTGTCTCTTGATAAAATATTCATGGTTACACTTGGAAAGACTGTCTTTGAGTTTAAAGATCCTTGGTTTAATACCCTTGGTCTCTCAACCATGTAGGTACCATCACATAACCGTCCTGGGCTACACATGGTTTACCTACGAATCTTACGATGCGACATCACGTTGGTTCATGGTGATGAACTACCTCGTACATTCCCTCATGTACACGTACTACGGTCTCAAAGTGAGTAATAATTGGATGATTTCTTAATAACCAAATATTTTTATGCAACTATGTGTGACTACGACTGCAGCGTGTCTCATTGTCAGGTGAGACTTGGGAAAGGGGGGTCAGTAATTTAAATATTTAGTGATAAATTTCCCGTTTACTTCATTGATTTGTCTTGATTGAGTAAAAATTGATTTCTTCATCTATTACCTCTGCGTGCTTTGACGGAGGGAGTTCCCATTGGCTTTGCTCTGGTCCCAATCAATTTCCCTCTGTTTTGATAGCAAACTATGAGTATTTGTACACAAGACAGTGCTTTGCTTACTCTGTACACTAGTACTTGAAATTCGAGACTGTACATATGTATAACTGGCTTCCATAGAGGAACGGATCGACTTTTGAATACGATCTTTTACAAATAAATGGAATATTATTCCTGCTCTCCTTGGGCTTTGGAAAGTATGTGCTCCAAATGTGAGTTATTTATGTCTGATATTATTTTTAATTTTATGTATTTTTAGTCTTGCCGGGTTCGTGTCCCCCGTCCAGTCTCCATGTCCATCACGTTCCTTCAACTGTCCCAGATGGTGGTTGGGGTCGTGGTGAACATTTACAGCCTTTTTGTCAAGCGGAATGGCGGTGAATGCTCTGTGGAGATGAAGCATATAAACTTAGCTCTGATCATGTATGCCAGTTACTTCCTCCTCTTTGCAAACTTTTTCTACAGAGCTTACTTCATCAAAAGGGGAGGTGCAGTTATTAAGACTGTCTCAAAGACTCTCAAGAAGATGGAATAAACTGGATTTAACTACACACACTGCTGTAGTTTTTAGTACATTACATATAAAAAAAATACATACTTACAATTATTACACATTGAATGTTACACACATTTATCAAAATGCTGAACTGCTTTTTGTTATAATATTGTCGGCTGTTGTTTTGATTATTTACTGTGGATTTATTATATTGAATTACTATTCCCTCCCCCCCCCCTCCTTAAATATGTCAGCAATTATTGTATTATTTAATAGTGAACTTCAAGTACTTTACACGGATGCGTTTGGAACAAGTGTGCGTCTGAGGGCTTCAAATGTGCTCGTCTCTTACAGTTTATGATATGGTGACACGTGTGTGCTATGGGTGAAAACTTACTCTATTGTTTAAGTGTGTGTACATATTTAAAAAAATCTATTAGAGAAGGACTATTATATTATACAACTTACAAGCTATGTATGCTGAAATTTTTCGGCGAGATACGACAAAAAAATACTAGTAATCGAGAGGATTATGGCATTAATTATTATTATTGTAATCATGCATTCATTATTACTACTAGATTCCAATGAAGTTCATTGAGATGGATGTTATTCAATATTATGATTCTGATTATACTTATTATTATCATTACATATTATGTATTGAGTATTGTCGTTCAGAAAAAAAAACTGCTGTGCAATTTATTCAACCAAAACTTGCGTCATGTATAATCTACATACAATTAAATATAAACAATCGAATAAAATTCCTAAAAACTTTCAGTCATTCAATCCTATTGATTTTTTTCCCCGCACAAGAGTTCTTTCTGGCACTCTGGCATAATATGAAAAGTCCCAACACAATACAGTGTAGCAATTGCAGTAGTAGTAGTGTGGAGTGTTTGTATGGAGCAGTGCCCTGCGTTAGTTACTCTTTACAGCCAGGGACAGGAAAACATAATTGAGGCAAAAAAAAACCAGAGACAAAAGAAAAAAACCCCATTTTTATTATTAATAGCTATGAGTTGCGTAAACATACAAATGGGCTTATTATATTAGATTCAAGTAATACGAATAGACGTGCTCCGGTCAGGCACCAGGAAACACCCGGGTTTTTGGATTTCGTCTCTCGTCGGCAACCACTGAGCGCATGCACGGTCATGTTTATTGATTATTTGGATCTGTCTCATTTGTGTGTGTGTGTGAGTGCTACACTGTATTATAGGGAATGTGTGTAGTTGGAATTCATCACTACATTACAATAATTTGAGTGGTCAGGGATAATTTCCTTAAAAATACGACAACAGCAGTTTTTTTTTATACTTCACATAAAAACGACGACAGATAAATAACTGCATTGGCCGGAACGGAAAAGGGATTACGCTTATCTTTATCGTAACACATTTGTACTCGTTTGTATTACTCTAAAGGAATTTGTTTCGTCTTCAGCAAGAATTTTTTGGACACAGATTTTTTTATGAGTTTCTTTCATTGTGATATAAAAGTAACCCCGTAACGTGCTTGTTCTGACCATAATAGCCGATTAAAGGGGGCTAAGTATTTGATTTGTAACTGACCAACAAGTGAATGTTCATTGTAATGTGTGACACAAATTAAAAAGAAATATTTTCAATGTAAGTTAGCCGGAAGGGATTAAAGTCTTACGGAGTGTGCATAAGAGCATATGTGATCTCGTGGAGTGTAAACATTGGAGAGATACACAGACCCAGGCTAACACACACACACACACACACATTGTTACTATACTACGACTACTCTCCGACTATCACACACAGCCCATCTCGTATACTACTACAGGTAAGGGGATTGTTAATTGTAAAACATATTTTATTATTTAGAAAAACGAGTTTAGCATGTAGGTTAGTGTGGCTCTCTCTTTTTTTCATTCGAGACTCCTTCATCCACTCCTCATCAGCTTCCAAGCCAGTAGATTCGTCTTCTTTCATTTGTTTTCCTTTTTCCGCATGCTACAATCTTATTTACATTCAAGACTCTGACAAGTGAACGTATCACCTTTAGATCGTGTGCCGTGCCGTGCTCTGCTCACCGTTTCTGTGTTTTGCCCAGTGCCATTTTTATACATTTATATTTTTAACCATGGGGAAACTATCACTTGTAAGTTAATTTCTTTTTCAGTTCTTTCCTTCCCTACTAATTACGACAAGGTTACCCGTGTAGTTTTTCCCGGTTCGTTACTCCGTTTACTGTAGCTCATGAAGCCGCTCTGTGGACGGGCATCATTATTTATCCTGCAAAATAATTTAATTTGTTTGACCGATTTTCGTGTGCCTTCATCTCTGCAGCTACTCTTAAAATTTCGAGAGTTCAGATAAAAATCCAAAGGATTTTGTAGTGATGTAAGACAGATTTTGGGAACTATCAACCAGAAAATTTGTCTCTCACATGCTCACATACCCCGTACACGGCTGTCTACAAAAGTTGCATAACGTGTCTAAATTTTGTTAACCTCAAATCCCACCGGCGGGGGTTGCACACTGCTGATTTTCATGTTGGTTCTCGTCATTACTACTTGCCATGTCAGCTTGAGACAGTAGTCCTCAGCTCATTTAGTGACGGGATGTATTGTGCAACCTTTCAACTTTAATTTATTCCATTTAACTGAAAATAGGGTGCCGGTAATGGGTGTACAATTGTTATAATTAATAATAATGATGACTCTTGTAACTCCCGTGTGGGGTTATAAATGCAAGTATTTATCTAGAGCAAACAAGGAAGACTCATTTAGCTCATAGGCCATCCTCCTCACCATCAATTAGATGAAGTCCAGGAAATCAGACACTCATTAAGACAAAGGACTAGACAAGAACAAAAGCACGGAAAAAAATCTAGTGACATAATTAATAAGCACCTGATTGAATAATTTCAAATGTTTAGTAAATGAGTGAGTTACAGTAGTTCCCTGTCAACACCACTCAACCACACCACTCACACTCTCAGTAATATAGTATCTATATCTTATACATAAAAAGATAATAGGTTCATTGAGGAGTTACTATTACTTACTACACCGTGAGATAAAAGTTGAACAAACTTTGATAATCAGGGAACGTCTGTGTGTAGTTAGTGTAGTGAGAAATTGTAGCAAAAAATAATACATAATACAACCACACTGCATGGGAGAGTAAACATAGAATTGCAGTCAAGTTCAAGAAAACTTTTTTTTTCTACTCGTCCCAATATGCGTACATTACACATTATGTATCTGACTCTGGGGAGGGCACATGGAATGTGTGTATGCAATTTTCTGATGGTGTTGTTCTTGTGAACCCAGGAGAACTTGCATATTCAACTGTACAGAGAGGAATTATTATCTCTGGGGATGAATTGTGCATTTGTCTTCAATAAGTTAGTTGAGGATTGTACGTATATGCTGGGTTCTCCACTCACATCAAGTCAGGCTGATGATGATGATACAGCGGAGTGAGACTCCCTCATCTCAACGGGTTATATAGTTTAATATCTAGTAATTTATTTGCGCGATTAATTTTTTCTTGTAGCAAGGCAGGGAGGTGTGTATTACAGCATCTATAATCATATAAACCCTGTGCTAGTTTTCTCCATTCTGTATAAGTCCATGGGACTCAAAGTCAACTTATAGGAAGGAATGATTACATACTAGATTGAAATAAGAGGAACAACAACGGTAAGTAAAGTGCAAAGCGTGAGGAAGATAACGCACTGACATATTTGGCAATGAACCGAGAAGTCGTGCTAGAACATATAACATTTTTTAAATGACTACTATTCCATATTGACTTTACAGGAGATAACTCCGTGTCATGAACTTATTTACGAGGAGGAATGACAAGAAAAAAGGATTTTGTATTAGGGTAAAGAGTATTATTTGAGAGAGGATCACTTCCAGATAAAAGGTGCATCTCCTTAGAAATGAAATTGGGGGGGGGGGTGTGGAACGGGGAGGAGGGGGGGGTAGTAGGTTAAATGATGTAGGATAACTATTTATTTATCTGTATTTAATAGTATTTACTGTTCACGCACACGTGTGTGTGTGTGTGTGTCTGTGTGTCTGTGAGTAAGTGTATGTTTGTGTAAGTGTGCTCAGCCGTTTTTATCTGATACAGAGTCTACATGGTATTTCTCTATAAGTATGTAGACAGACAGAGGAGATAGATAGATATACCCTCATGCATGAATTCCTTGAAAGAAACAAATAAATGGTTTACTACCACATAGATTTCATCCATACAATTACAAGTAATTAAAATGTATACAAATGTCTATTTGATGTTTTGACTAATTGAGTGAGTGCAGCAAGTCAGATAAAAGTCGCTTTCACTCTTGTAATCTCTTGGAAATAAATTTCATGTAAATCAATACACCATTTATGCAGGTTTTTTATTTACGTTCCTGGGTTCCCTTTGTTTACTCACAAACCTTAACCGTTGACTTGTCGCATTTTTTTTCTGAATATTTAACAGACTTGCACTAATTTCTGAATGAGTTTTTAAGCACAGTTTGTAAATCATTATTTTATTCAGATATATCTATCCCTTCTTTGGTTACAGTACTCTGTCCTATAAGAGGGTTTTCCCTATACAGGCATATGAACCTTGTAGGTTTTGTTGTTGTTACATTATACTCTTCCTCAAGTGGTTTTCTGGTTAAGCAAGGTATGAATTTCAATTTGAAACTTGAATAATTTACCAGCGAGTGTATCCTTAATCATGAAAGTTCTTTGAGGTGAGTGATGGATAGTGGGATAGTAGGGCCTCGTTTTAAATAATAAATTAATATGCAAAATTTATTTTCACTGGGAAAATGAAACGTCATTTGTAGTTATTAAAGATAGTTAAGTTCAATTTACCAAACGGCATTAGTGTAGCAGAGTCTTGGAAAAGTTAAGGGCATATGATGTATGGGTATTCACAAGTGAAGTAAAGTACAAGGGGGGGGATGGAAGACACTACTTCCACATGTATCGACAATGCAGGGAAAAATCCTGTAGGGAAATGGTGTAGCTAAATTATAGGTTTTAATAATTTTAAATGAGTGCAACAAGTTTTGCTCCTAAGGCATAATTCTTAATGGTATTAGTATATTGGGGTGTATGCGGTGTATATAGTTCTCGCAACTGTCATACACCATACGTTGAACTCATACGTAAATGTAATGGCTTTCTCCTACTAAAAGTTACTCTAAATTTTCCTCCTGTTACCATTTAAATGCCTTCAAACTACCCTTTTCTCAAATAACACCTCTACATACTTCTAAGCTCTTCACTTTAACTTTTATTTATGCAAAACGTGAGGGTTACATTGGGAACGGAATCCTTCAAAGAAATCCAATCAGTGGAGTATGGTGCACGAGAGGAAGTTGGAGCTTCAATTGATAGGATTCCTGTAGTGGTATATAGTATCAATTTGAGGATATTTATTTGAGCCCTTAAGGAATCAACCGATTACCTTCCGTTTTACTTTGTACAAAAAGAAATCTCGGCAGTAAATTGTGGTGTTGGTGTTTTTGTGGCTATTTATATTAAATTGCCATAGATTACATGTGGCTCTGTGTGTCTATGTATAGATAGGGAGACCAAGACGGAATATATATTTTTTTTTATTCTCTGAGGATGAAAAAAAAATTGGTGGCGTGGTGAAGAATACAATAATGCTTATTATATCCAACCCTCGTCAGGCATCTCCCGTTAATAATAAAAATCCATCCCTCTCAACAATAAAGTTTCACGAGACTAATCCTCACAAGTTGAAAATAACACTCTTCGGCCTAAATAAGACTCATCGTCAAAGGCTGTGGTGAAATTTCCTTGTTGTTTTTTTTTTCTGAGTCTGACTGACCTCTCTCTTCCTTTTACAACCATGTTCTCACAGATACTTCAGAATCTGCAAAAATCCGTGGACCGGCAACGTCAGAATTTTGTCATCCCTACAATTTCCATAGAGAATCTATTGGAGAGGATGCCGGCCAAGACAAGTACAGCTTTGGAGTTTTGTAATTGTTTCACATCCTCAGGGTCTTCGAGTGATCCACCTGAAATCACAGTGAATGGACTTTTGGATCAGAATTTGGTGATACAATCCCCACCAACTAATTTAAATTCTGAGGAATTTGAGGAACAGTTTGCAGAGTTTGTGGTGAGTTGTGAGTTGTTATTAATATGTCGAGTGAGATTTTTAAATGTGTGCCTTTTATCGTCCGGTCATGCATGACGATAAACTTTTTTAAAGGATCGGCTCCAATTAGAGGAACCTTATCGGTGACCGTTGGGCTCACTATATATTTATATATAATTTGGGCTCTCAAATATATCTCCTTTCATATATATGTGTGAGCTCAGGATGTGTACTGTGTTGTTGTATACTGTAATGTACATAAGTAATGTTTGATTATTTTTTTTTCCTTGACTAAATTTTCAGGAAGAACTCGACTTGACAGCAGTTAATAAGAATGCAATGTTGAGCTTACCAATTAATAAGAAATGGCAAATATATTCTAGTCGAAAGAATAATGTGAGTATTAATACTATCGTTTTTCTAATCATTAAATTCCCTAGTATTGTTTAAATACTTCCTCCTCCTATCGTGCCAGTTATAGACGCTGAGCCTGATAAGATGAATGATGAAGGCATAGCAGAGCTGAACGGCCGTGTATATTTTACTACCTGTTTAACTTCAATAGATTATAACGATGCATATTGACGTTTAGGCTTTTTATTACACAGGAGACTGACACATTACTTTCCTTCTCACCCGAGTATTTTATCGATCGTATCTCAGCATTCATGGTACGTACCTTTACATTCACTTTATTATAATTTATTTATGTGTTTTTGCCATAAGCTAAACAAATCATGTTTCACTTCATTCGTACATACTTGTGCCTAATGGATGACTGTGTATAGTGGAGTATATGGGTTCGGATCTCACAACTATATAAACTACCTCAGCGCGTTTCTCTCTCATCTAAAGTATAGGTAGATATACCTTCTCTGTGTGTGCATGTGTGTATATGTGTATGTGTGTGTGTTAATGTACAGGTATAATAAGTACACGCACGTACTTACAGACTTGTTCACACTCATGCACAAGATCAGATGATTGAAGAAGCCATTGGGAAAAAATTGATTTGAAATTCTTATGGAAACTTAAGGATTATGAGTGAAGGTAGCAAACAACAGGTCTTTTCCCTATGACTCTTGTACCCTCTCAGCGACATGTGTTTTCTGACTTAAGGTAAATTATTAATTACTTCTGTGGCTTTTGCCACGGAGTCTATGGGCAATACATCATGACACTACTGTGTACTGCTTATGGGCAGAGGTAGTTTGCTACCCTGGATGACGTCAACATTCCTCCACACAGGTGGATTTGGGCACTGAACAATGATCCTGTACTTCGTGTACCACTTTCGGAATTTCAATTAAAATTACACTTTTTTTGCACCTCGCTGTGTTTAATGATGATTGACTGAACAGTTGAAATTGAATTTTTACTTTAAAAATCCGATACTATGGTACTACCGTGTGTATGAGGGCCTATCAACAAACATGACTCGTGTGTATTCTCTTACCCCCGTAGAAAGTTATATCCTTCCTACAAGGCACCACTTGCCAAATAATTGTGGTATTTATGAACTTATTGCGGAAAAATTCCCTGTCATAAAGCACATTCCTTGGGAAGTGCTGACGGACGCTGTAAATAATATATGTATTCTCCCTTATGAGAGATGAGGATCACTTTCGCGCTTATGATTTTACTACTAATATGCACATGTATGAAAGAATTAAGAAAATTAGGCCTACCAAAGTGCGGTTACTGACTCAATATTTTTCTTGACTTTTATGATCTCTATAGCCACAAGAAACTCCTAAATTGTTCGAGTCTCTGCGAACATCCCTGAGAACTCAGCCCAACTCATTTGTTCAGCGGTTCCTGGACTTGGAAGGATTGAATATTCTACTGGAAACTTTATCTAATCATAAGTATTTGAAGTATCATCCTGGTATTATCCAATGCATGAAATCAATATTGAATAATTCAACGGGAAGAGCTTACGTCCTTGCTCATCCATCAGCCTTGAATATTGTCTCGGAATCTCTGGCAAGTGATAATATAAAATGTAAAGTTGATGTTCTTGAGATTCTTGGAGCAGTGTGTCTGGTCCCGGGTGGTCATAGGAAAGTTCTCGGAGCAATTAGCTACTTGCAGGAATTTGCGAGCGAGCGAACGCGTTTTCAGGTGAGAAGCTTATTTGCATATTGATGCTTCTAACCTGTAATTTGTCTCTACTTTACATTTAATGTAGGACATGTTCCCCCCACTACTTTTACTTCGTACTTACAATGTTAATGTGGACTGGTAAGCACGTGGATAATTGCTCATTACTTGGTTTGAAATGAGTCCATTTAAAATATTTCCAGACCATTATCAATGACTTGGATCGCTCCACGGGGCTATATAGGACGGATATCTCAGTCAAAACAGCCATCATGTCCTTTCTGAACGCTGTCTTGAGCTATGGCCCGGGGCAATCTTCCCTCGAGTTTCGTTTACATCTTCGCTATGAGCTCCTGATGCTGGGTCTTCAGCCCGTTATTGACAAGCTCCGCAAATTTGACAATGAGACCCTGGACAAGCACCTGGACTTCTTTGAGATGATGCGGATCGAGGATGAGAAGGAATTTGCAAAGAGATTTGATCATGTGAGTCACCTTCTGTCTTCGGAGTGACCATATATCCCATAGTACTTGCAAAATTCAAATCAGATGTGAAATATGAATTAGAAATCTTACGGGAAAATATTTTTTATTTACAATGGAAACAACAAGTAACTATGCCTTTAATGGATTGGAATACAATGAATGTTTATTTATGCAAATCAATATCTAGTTTACTAAGAAGCCAGATATGACATAGTACCTGAGCGTTTTAAGAGCAAATATCATTTACAATTTTTAAGAGGCAAAAGAGATGAGCATTTGTGATATCTAATTACAGTGTTCGTCTCTATGCCTCTTAAAAATTTTATTGGATACAGATTTTTTGTTTGTTTTTTTTTTGCATCTCGCTTTACTTACGTTGTTCAGATCTATTCCTAGCAGATGATATGAATCTCAGTGAAATCCCCATGTTTGTTTACAGACTCATATTGATGTGAAGAACACTCAAGAAAACTTCACCTTACTGAATTCCAAATTAACCCACAGTTCCTCCTTTGCAAACCTTCAATCAATAATCCAGCACTTGCTTCTCTTGCCAAGTAAGTGACGAATTCTGTCATAGTGAAAACCAAAACCAGTACTGGGTTGAGCCTTGATGCTAAAATAATCCTGTTCATGACAATGACTTTGCAGTTGAAATAACTCACCATTGGTCACTCATTGATCGGCTCATTCAACAAGTAGTGCTACAGGAATCTTCCAAGGATCCAGACCACGTTGTCGTTAATATTGATGTAGATAAAATTGTTAAAGAGTAAGAGCTTTTTCATACTCTGATTTCTACTGAGAGATAAATTTCGAGATGTAATGCATACTATACTTATATGTAGTAAAAAAATAATGCAATTTCATCTTGAAGAATTTACATGCTACTGAAATAGCAATGTAATGCTTGTTCCGCTTTCCCATCTTTTATTCACAGATTGGCAAGCGAGGAGCAGCTAACTACCGCCACAAAAAAAGTTGAACATCTGAGTGCTGAAAATACAAAATTACTTAATAGTACAAGTTTAAAGGAGCAGGAGTTGGAGATTAGGACGCAAGAAAAGGTAAGTGTATCAAATTGAGTAGAAAATTGTATGCTGACAGTATATGTATAAATTACTGGCATAAGTACATGTGTATGTGATAGTATATGATAAATGGCATGTGTGTGGAACAAACCTAACACAATCCACTCTTTCCATTGAGTTGAGGAGAAAAGTGTGCCACAAAATCGAGTTTTAGGTCAAGTTGTCACGAATATTTGCGATCTTGTGCGAAATCTTATTTGCAATTATAAATCCTGAAACTAATTCCTAACTTGAGAAATGCAATTATAATAATTCGATTTTAGTAATTACTAATTGTCATCATTCCCGTCGCCCTTCATTAGCGTCCAATTATGTATAGCTCTTTGGCTCTATGCTAATGACCCTGGCTATGTAGTTGACGCAGGGTTATGTATGAAGATGCTAATGGATTTCTAGAACTATATTGACTAACTCCAACTATTTCGACACTCTTTGCAGGAGAACCTGGAGAAGATAATCAAAACATTACGGGAGAAATTAAAGGAAGCCAATAACCGTCCACCAGTCATAATTCAGCAAGTGGTGCCACCTCCTCAGCCGGTTCCTCAGCCCATTGTGACACAACCAGGTCCGTCTGTTATTCAACAGCAACCCACGGCGGCTCAACCGAAGGAGACAGAGGTCTTACCCCCAGCTATTAAAGTCCAGCTACCTGAACCAAATCAGACAGCAAAACCAATTCCGGAAGTGCAACAACCCGTTCTAGCACCCCCACCGCCTCCTCCACCTCCGCCTCTAGTTCCGGGTTCCATACCTCCTCCACCACCTCCTGCACCTCCCCTCACACAGTCTCCGCACCCGGTCGTCATCCGCAGGCAATTAAATGTACCCCAACCAAAAACCCAATTAAAAGCACTTAATTGGTCAAAATTACCCGACACGAAATTAAATGGAACTGTATGGTTGAAACTGGAGGAGTCCAAGATTTACAGTCAGCTCAATTTGGTGGAAATCGATAGGCTTTTTAGTGCTTTTAAACATGTTAATGGCAATAGTGAGAAGGTGAGTGCCGCAGGCTCATCTGCTCTGGGTAGTTTGAAGGATATACATACATTTCCGTTGAGATTTATTTTATATGTAATCAATTCATTATGGTTTGAATGGATGAATCTGGGATTAGGTGATAAAAGCGGTAATTAATTACTCTTATGATGAATTTATAGGACATGGAGTCTATCACCCAATCTAATCATAAACCGTTGAAAAAGGTCATTTCCGTTATTGATGGAAGACGAGCTCAAAATTGTACCATATTGCTTTCAAAACTCAAAATGACTGATGATGAGATAACCAGAGCTATACTCAGCATGGATCAAATGGACCAACTCCCATTGGACATGATTGAGCAGTTGCTCAAATTCACGCCAAATAATGAAGAGAAACAACTCCTGGAAGAGCAGGACATGGAGATGCTGGCACGTGCTGACACATTCTTATTGCAAATTTCAAGGTGAGTATTGTGGAGAATAAATCAAAATATTAAAATATTTAGACATTTCACATGCATTAAGACCTGGCTAAGTAGGGAATAATTGGGATTCACATGTGTCTATTAGGAGGGTGTTGAAATAGAATATGCATGGGTGTAATGGAACGTGGTATAAATAAATACTGGAGGGCAAGAACTAATGCAATAAGTTAATGCACGTTGGCTTTGTTTTTGTTTTAAAGGATCCCTCACTACAGTGAAAGACTTCGTGCTCTTCATTACAAGAAGAAATTCCCGATCATTACCTCAGAGCTCAAGTCTAAAGTCCGAACAGTCACTCAGGCTCTTCTGGAACTACAGACCTCGAAGAAATTAATCAAGTTATTGGAATTAATTCTGGCCCTGGGAAATTACATGAATAACCATGGCTCACGAGGGAATGCCGCGGGTTTCCGTCTTAATTCGCTAATGAGGATTCAGGACACCAAATCTAATTACAAGATTAGTCTAATGAATTATTTGATAACTCAAATTGAGAGTTGTTGGCCCGATTTATTAGATATTGACTTTGAATTGAGGAATCTTAAGACCGCTGCTAAAGTTAAGTAAGTGCATCGGGTTATTTGTTTTGTATGGAATTTTTTGTTCGTATTTGTTTTTTTTTTCAATCTTTTATTCCAAAATGGAGAGATGTAATCAGTGCGGTTAATATCCTTTTCATGAATAGCATGGCCGACTTGGACAAGGAAATGTGTGGCCTCAGATCCAGCATGAATCTGATTGAGAAAGAGGTCGAATTTCATCGAAGTGTTAAAATGGAACCTGGGGACCGATTCTTGATATCTATGAGGGAGTTTACATCTACCGCAGCAAATCAGTTATGTGAGCTGGAAGATTCGTATTCGACCATGAAGTGTCAGGTATGGGAATCATAAATTGACATTATAAGAAGTTCAAGCATTAAATTGGTGGTAACAAGTATTTCTGACTACTACAGTTTCACAAGACACTTCTGTTTTTCGGAGAGGAGTATGCCACTACGGATGAGTTTCTTCAAGTATTTGACCAATTCTTCGGCCACTTCAATGAAGCTCGCATGGAGAATGATAACTTGAGGAAAAAGAAGGAAGATGAGTATAAACGAGCTGAAAATGCGACGGTAATAAATGTTAAATGTTATATAGAATTAATTAAACGGCCTGAATTGTACATAATAATTCATTGCGTAAGTTGTTCAGGTGACCTGAAAATTGAATCCATGAAATTCCTTTTTTTTTCTAGCTTCGTCGTCAGAGTACTAAGTCTGCGTCGTCAAATCCCAATATTCAGACCGAAAAGGGAGAATTTGATGACTTGATATCGGCGTTAAGAACGGGTACGCTGACATTTAATATACAAGTCATTAATAGCTTTGTACGGTTCCCACGCTGTAATGATTAAATAAACGCTATTTTGTCAAAGTTTGCAAACGAAAAATATTTTTGAAAACCACAACTTAAAATTGAAAATGTTTTATTATTCATTGTGGAAGCACGCATATTTGTGTGTAATAATAAATCGTGTAGCTGTTTTCTCACCGCTAGTTCAGATAACGGTTCTGAAATCTTCCTATATATCTGCTGATTCAAATCCTAAAGGTTTTATTTAGCTGTTATTTGAAAACACTTTGAAAATTAGGCTCCAGGTTACTGTTTCGCTTTAGGTGTTCTGGAGGAATTGTATGTATTTGTAAATTTTGCACAAAATTACATACTAAAGTACGTTCATTTTTTTTACAGGTGATGTCTTCACAGCTGATACGGACATCAAGAATTACAAACGAAAGCGTGCTAACAACAATAGTCAAAGATCTCCTGCAAACTTTGACCAGAGAGAGAGGACTCACTGACATTGGGAGGAACAATTTGCCTAATTCAATATTGTGTATTCCCCCTAAATAAACATGTAGGTTCTAAAAACGTGTCTTGCGAAATACTAGGCCAAGAAGAAATACAGGTTGTTATAGTTAGTACACTTTCCATAGAATCGGCAACTTCAGTTACATAATTATATACGTATATTTATTATTATCCTTCCCAGTGCATACCGTGTAAAGTATGTTCATGTAAATTCTTTGGATTTTTGTAATGGATGGTAATACCGGATTTTGTATACTAATTTTTTTGGAAAAAGTAATGATATTGCTACTCCCGCATCGTTTTTAAAAAAACTCTTAACCGTTTTGTACAATAACAAGTCTAATAAACAAGTTTAAAGTTAAATGGACCCGATTTATTCTTTTAGCATTGACTCACTGATTTTGAATTGCTGAATGCTACATACACATAGATACGCATGGATCGAGGAAATTGCATTACAAAATTTTGGTACAAATTCATGCACAATCATGTACGCACCGGATTTAGAGTAGCGACCTAAAAGGTTATACTTTGTGAGGAAACTTTCGGAAATTATTCCCAGAAATGATTACATATATTATGCTCGTAACAGTCCAACAGTTACCACATCAGTGTTTAAATAGAAACACTTTGATTTGCCAACATAAAAAAATTATAGGAATCAATGGGGCAAAATGACATTCTTCCAAATACCAGTAATAGTAAGTCCTATTTCTACAGGAATGTCTTCTATAAGTAGGTGAGAAAAATTTAATTTCGTAGAAATAAATGGGAAATACTGTCAGCTCCTAGTATTAATTATTGTAACATTATAATAATTACTTCCTACACTGAGTTCAGAAAATAGGTTTCAGCTATGAAATAGGAATTTCCTCACAGCTGCAAATTTCTCAGAAAAAATTTCCGACTTACAATATTACTTGATTAATCAGCAACTAAAACGCTCTAATAGGAAATAAAAGCTCTTAAATACTAAAAACCCAATTATACAATAAAGACTGTAACAGGAACAAATACATGCATTGGAGAGTTTTTCACAAAAAATTGTGCTTTGACGGTTTCGTCTCAAACGTTGAGAAATCTCGTAATTTCGAAGGGACATTTTCAATTTCTCTAATTCCAAGAAGTTAAGCACACTGTCCAGGGGAAATAAATCCCTTCAATATGATTTTTTATGGTTGGTCAATCTCAATGAGTTATAAATTAAAAAATTATCGAAATCATAAAATTAATAATAAACAAAATGCAAAAGTTTTGGGGGTATTGGGTACTTGCTTTGTGAATTGCTTACGGAATGCATTCTGTACATGTGTTAAAGTAAATCTCATATTGGTGGTGATGTGGAAGCCATATTCCATTTCTCATGATCCACCGTTACCGTTAGTGCAATGCCAATGTTGAGTCCTACATTTTGTTGCCTTGCGAGGCATTCATCTTCATGCTCGGTTGAATGGGAGACGCCTCATTCTCACATCACACGTACGCCTCATATATGACAATCTTCGTTTCTAGATATGTGGAGGGGAGCTTGTGGTTTTGGTTAATTTTTCTGAATCTAATAAATATGTCTAGGATATAAATATAATATGGGACGTACCTCATTATTAATGCCAGAACAATAAAAACACTCTAACTTACTATCCTGTTCCAAAAAATGCAACAGTATCGAACAAACCAGTGCTGGGGGAGCAAGGGTCAATATTCCTTCCATAAAAAAATGGAGGGCAGTGTAAGTTGTCCACCCACTTTCCGAATGAAATTTCTATAACAAATTTAAATTTTTGAGTAGATTTTGAAATTATGTCAAAATCCACTTCAAATATTTATAAATTTACAAAATAATAACAAATAATATTACTGGATAAAATACCGAAACTACGTAAGTCTAACTTTATCAAAATCCCATGAAAATATTACTACATGGCTATTGGACAGGCATCTCCAGGATTCAGGACATATTGTGAGTAATTGAAATTAATTAATTTAGGTAATTTCTAGCTTTATGCATTACAGTACTGTGAGGAGAACCGACGGAATTTTTGTACTGACTCAGGAATAACAAGGTAATAAAAACCCATATGTATTGGATCGAATTGATTATTTACAGAATTAGCTGAATGTATTTTAAAACTAAATTCTAACAAATTCGCTCGCCAAATGCGTTCAAGGGGGACTTTATTCCAGGTGTACTTAGTTGTTTGGCCTTTAGTTGTCTTTACACATGCGGTCATGTGATTTCCTTATGAAATAAAATACCCTAATAATTGTTGTCTCCCCACTTTCTCAGAGTTTTTGAAATGTGCCTGAACTTGAACAAATTCAAACTACCTAGAATTTCGGCAATTAACTTGAATACACAATAGTTGTGTAGATCCTTAAAACTGTAGTCAGATCGATTCCGGATGTTCCATCGTTCCATGTATAAATAAAATAAACTTTACTATTATAACGCGTCATCGCGTGTGTGCGCCCCACAAATTTTACCCCTTTTAATACTAATTGCAGAAAGCTTTTTGGGGGAACTTTAGGCTTTAGGTATACGTTAATGTGAATAGGAGTAAGGGCGAATTTACGCGTGAGGGATAGGGGAACTTTATACGTGGGGGGGGAGAGGTGAAGGGGTTATGCGTTAGAGGTAACTTTATGTGTTAGAGGTAGGAGAACTTTATGGGTGGGTCTCACTTCACCTGAAGGCAAGACCTTACTGTTTACCATGAGTTTGTGACACTTCGGAAATACGTTAGTTGGGTTCGAGGTTAGATTGGGTGGGGGCGGGGGAATGCGCTTCGCGCATAATTCGTAGTTCCACTACTCGCGAAGCCTACACCAATGGAAGAAGATCGCTGGTTGCAAATAAATGTGAAAAAAATCATGGGAGCATCGTAATAACAGACGCGTCTACTCTACGATGTTGACCTATATAGTTTGATAACATGCGTAACTTAAGTATGTTGATAGTTTGCAATGCAAAAGCATGTCGTGCAAAACAGCTTGTTTTCAAACTATATAGATCAACGTTGTAGAGTAGACATGTCTGTCTACTCTACTCGACAGTAACATTTACAATCACGTTGGTATTATGTGTTTGTCATTGCCATCTTATAATTACCAATTGACCCAAAGAGTTAAATGTTGTAAAGATTAAAATTTGTCGAAATTACACCAGAGCCGTGACATCCACACACTAGCCCGTCTGCATAATTATAGTTGTAAAATAGCACCGCCATCTGGATAACTAGTACCGGTAGCCAAGACTCCGCATCTTTGATCGACGTTCCAAATCAAACCAGCCTCGTTGGAATCTGCTCTACTTCTTTAATACGGTATGTAAACATTAGCACTAGAACTGCTTACGCACCTTCACCTATCTTCACCTCTGCTTATATCGACTTAATTAGTAAAGGTAGCTAATTCCCTTGTAATAGTGAATTCAACTATTAACGTCATGAATGTATTTTTGTAGGTAAAGGAGCTACCTAACGATGTATGTACATATGTAGTTGTAAGCCGTTGATAATGTTCATTTCTGCAATAGGAAACGGAAGACGAGTTTGTATCTGAAAATGACTGATATGAGGATGGCTGTTGATGTGATAAAATAAAAATAATTACATTGTCAGTATTACAAAGCCATTGAAATCGGTCAGCTCCATTTCATGTGATAGAGCAAGCCATGAAACTCAGGACAACAAGATAAACAAGATTCGAGGACAAGTAAAGTAACATTTGTAACATATCAAATCGTATATCATAAATCCTAATAATGGAATACTTGCGATGCAAACAAACCCAATATACTCCTATTTTCTATTCTCATTTATGAGTAGTTAGGACCTTCCACGATGTTTCATGAATAAATCTGTATAAGTAATTATTTCAAGCAATTGAAGTTGCAATTTGCGACGCGATCAAAGAAATACTGATTGGCCAATTAGAGAAATTAATGCAAATTGTAATGATCATAATTTGATGTAATTGTTCCTGCCTTCTCCGAACATAATCCAGTTCTTCGCTTTACAAAATGGTCGCAACCCCTTTACCATTGAAGTCCAAACCTTCCCGTCGCTCTTTTAAGAAACTCTAATATGAATTGCACCATTGCAGGAATATCTACAAAATAGCTCCATTCATTGCAATTATTGATAACAGTATCTGGAAAAAAAATGAGTATTGCATGGTTGCCCAGAACATGGAACTTTCAAAGTTAATTTCATAATCAAGAATTCAGGACAGCAACTTAATCATTGAATAAGTCACAGAATGAGTTTCATTAAGATTGAAAATTGTTCCCTCGATTGTTAAAAATCACCCATGAATAATAAAAACATCCGGTAATACTATACCCAGTACCTCGGTGATCTCGTTAGTCTTTGATGTCAAGATTCTAGCCTCTGTCTGTAACTACAGATCAGCTGCTTTCTTGAAATAAAACTCTTATGTACTACCGTTTTGTAAAAACAAATTTTATGGCTAGGATCGACAGTTTGCTTTGGACTACCTGGAAACAACGCTGAAATTATAAAATAATAAAAGTCAATAATATGAAGGATTGAAGTCAATTGAGCTGGAGACAACACTGTCACCAAGGGTCAACATGTCAACATCATGACCCCAAGTTCGATTCCAAATGAATATAATGTCAGATTTATGGAATTCGTCCAGTTATTGTATATCAATTGAATGAACTGGAAGATTCGTATTCTATCAATCAATCAGTGCGAAGAATTCTCTTTGGAAATTATTTGGAAGTTTTCAGCTACGATAACACTAAGTTTAGTATTAATTACGATCACTGTTTTGTAGCGTTTACACCGTTTCACAGGTCACTTTTGTTCTTCAGTTGTATTAACCGTAATTCGTGAGTAACACAAAAACAACAAAGGATTACAAAAGAAATTACCGTAGAATTGTTCACATTGTCCAGGAACACCTCAGAAACTCATATCAGCTGGCGAGCACCCAGCTCCCTTGCTTTGCAATATTATGGGATAGCTGATCCAGTTTAGAGAAATTGTTTTCGTTACTTGTAATTGCTTAGTAGGCACAAAATCCACAGAATATTAGTGAATTATATACGTATAATTTATTCTTTCCATTAAATATTGATAATATTTATATAACAATTTCTTTAAATTTTTTAATACACGAAGAAATCGGATTTTGTTAACTAATTTTGTTGCACACAGTAATAATATTACTATTCTTACTTCTTTTATAAAAGTTTTTCAAGCGATTTGTACAATAATAATAATCATAATAAAAAATAACACAAAATTTACTTTAAAACCATCAGTGAAGATTTTACATACGTAAATATTGCATGCATATAACTTATTACATATTAATAATTATTTTACAATTTTTTTAAAAAAAGAACTCTTCGCTTCTCATTAAAATTTGACCCAGTATCGATTTTTTCATACATGATATAATATAATAGTAATATATATATATATAATAGTATAAGATTTACTTTAAAAATAAATTAAAAACAAGGGAATCGCATATCATCCAACATTTTCATAATCAAACCAATCATCATGCATATGTGTATTTGTTGTGTGGATATAGTATTTTACATAAGATACTTCGTAGGTTGTACATACATTCAAATACAAACCGAAAACATAACTCACTTCATCTATATAATTCGAAACATACGTGTTGTGTGTGAACCATTTTTTGACATTTTTCATTATCATAATTAATTAATAATTAAATAATCGTGTATATGCTCGAACCTGCTCTAATTCTAGTGTAAATCAAACAAATTAGCAAGACCTTCATCGTCTCCCAGGGTAAAGTTGTACCCACTCTCAGGCAATAATTCCAGTGGATAGAAACTATCCAGGTTAGAATTACTTGTGATTATGGGCGGTGGGGACATTTCTCCACTTTGAGGTGTACTTTCTGGACAATATTTAATGGGGGTTGAATTATTTGACGGAGCATCGAATTGATCTTCTTCTTCAGGACAAAGGTATACACCGATCTCTCCCCCTTCGGCTTTCATGTGCATCTGAAGACCCTGATAATGACGAAAAAAATAAATTT
Organism: Allacma fusca; assembly: GCA_947179485.1. Taxonomy (NCBI): domain Eukaryota; kingdom Metazoa; phylum Arthropoda; class Collembola; order Symphypleona; family Sminthuridae; genus Allacma; species Allacma fusca. Next base: position 14,113,596 of record OX359247.1, on the reverse strand, counting down.
GATTAGGTTAGTTATGTTAAGTGTTATTACTCGTAGCTCAGTCTGCCATAATTACAATCATCCTAATTTGATCAAGAATCATAAACTGTGCGAAACCACTCACTTATTGTTAGCTTAACCCGCTTATAACTGCACAACGATGTTCATGGGTACATACTTGGGTACCCCACTAATATCTATACTTGTAAATCTCCACAACAGTTTACTCAATTTGTTCGAACTCATTCTATGTGGCTTACGATTTATATTGTAAATCTACTATGGAGGGACAGTTAATACGACACTAAAATCTAACTATTACCCTTGTTCCCAACAAAGTTAAATCAGGTTGCAGGCCATATACTTACATTATAGATTTGGGAGCCTTGAACAAACTTAAACTTCCCATATCATGGCGGGTTAAATTTGTCAGTAAGTATGAAGTAACTATATACATAATATTTTAAAATTAATATGTAACTGATTATATGATAAAATTATACAAGATAATTGCTCCTAAAATAAGGTTTAATTTTGACTATCACAAACTGTTGATACTGCCCAGAAACCGTGTTAACTGCATACTACATGTACCGGTTTTTCGCCCGAGTTCAGACTTTAAGACTCCATAACGATATCGTCGGTGAAAAGGCTGACACACGTAATGTAGGGATGCATTTTCGATAACAAGCAAAACGGTCTACAAGTCTTTTGCTTAACAGCAAAATGAAGGACATGCAATCCTCCCTAAGTGCAAAGCGAACTGCATTCAGTTCTGACGAAGAACAAAATTGAGTGAACACTGCACTTGCAGATGATGCAAGTGGTCTATTTTCCTTTTAGGATTAACTCCACGTGGTTCATTGGCTTTGTTTTTTAACGCACTAATCATAAATACATCCAGACCATCTTGCCTCCTCAGCGATGAAAAAGCGTATGAAAAATAAGTTCCAACACACATATAATGGACACCCTTTTCCCAAAGTGTAGTTACTTATCACGACTCAGGACCATTGACAAATTAATGACCAGAATTATACAGTTAACTATCACAACCTGAGCAATGCATTTGAAATGAAATAGCAATATAGCACCATAGCACCACAAAAGAGTTTGGGTTACGTAATTATTTCTAGTTAAAAATTGTTGTCTGGTTTACCTCTTCGATGGGTGGAACAGTCAGAGAAGTATTAGGTGGTGCTTTAACTAACAGTAAGGTTTGATCTTTGTACACGGGAATCGTACGAATGTCAGTATGTGTCAAGTAAGCCCATCTCTTCTCTTCGGTCATACTCCTCATCGAGGTCTCCAAGGATGAAATCCAGTTATCGATTTCCTCTTCCTTTTTGGATAAGTAAGCTACATCAGACTCTAATTTCTTCTTCCTTTTGTCACCTTCGAGTGTTGACAATTTGTCACTGCGAAGAGCGGATACAATAATTAGTCATGGCTTTCGAACGCTGAACGCTGTAACGGTACCCGCACCCATTGATACAATAATAGCGATCTAGTTTCCCTACTCCTATTTCCTACACTGCGACTGACAATTGCTGTATTTCCTATGGAATCAGCATCATCGGTTGTTACTCTCACTTTTGATAAAGTATGAACCTCATCAACTTTCACCGGCTCTACAACCAACATCATCTGAATACCCAACGCTTAACTCTGCATTGGGAATCCTAGATTCATTGTACTAGGAAGCCAAAGCTCCAGCACCAACGATATAATTGACGAGTAGCTCTTGATTACATAAGAACGACAACAAAATTCAAAAGACTATTCCCAAGTCTCCACATCCGTGATCAGACAGATCCTCAACCGCCGAGATGTTCTCCTCAAAATCCCTCCTAAATAAAACAAGCTCCCTCCTCTCACCGAAAGCTTAAACCTCCAGACTCTACACCCCCATTAGAATTTAGCTACACATAAAAATTCAAAAGTGTCACAAGCAAAACAGCATCTCCTTGATCGGTTATGTCATCCCTCAACCACCGATCTCCCCAGCCTCCCATGTCGTCCACTCCCTCAAAACACTTAAAAATCTCTCAATCCCAATGATTACTTCATCCCTAGTATTACCTCCCTCCCTGCAATAATCCCCAAGAATCAATCCCCCCTCATCATCCTCATCACCACCACCACCACAATGACCCACCTACTTCAACTGACCTACCTCACGGAACCTCTCCAACAAAAATCAACTCTCACCTTCACTCCCTACCACCTCCTCCCTCAACCCACTAACTTCCTCAAGCATACCTCCCCAGCAAGTGGATATACCCCACTCACAAGTCTAAAAAAACAAACTCCATCACTTACCTCCACTGAATGTTATTTTTTGATTTCTTTGTGAGAACTCCAATACCCTCAAGAACATTTGTAATATCATAGATTCTTCTCTTTTGAACTTGGAGAGACCTCGCAGCGGCATTCAAATCAAGTGATCCCCCATTGGGGATCAAGGTGACGAATCGGCGAGTCAAAGCTGACAGGGAAGAGTCAATCCGGGTCTTTTTCGGCTCCAGATCTAGTTTCCGCTTTGCATCAGGTTTCTTCGGTGTCAGGCGTGGGATGCCTTGACCTACAAAAAATAACAAATACACATCCCCTCATCAGTTCCTTCCCCCCTTGTCATAGCCCATACATGACCATCCATTACAACAGTTAAGACACATGCCCTGCCATCATGCTCCACTACATCCACACATCACCGTCCACATCTCTCTCTCTCCATACATAGACCGCATTATATATAATACATCCCTCCCATTTACTAATCCATAAGTGCCACAGTATGGTCCCACTCCATCCTCAGCCTCCGCTGACCACCCCCTCGGCCCTCTCAATTCCACCGAGCCGTCCAGCCATGGTCGGGATTTCCGGAAGGGTTAATAGTCAATTAAAATAATTTACCTTGAGGTGTGACAGCACTCTCGGCAAATGATCCACCGAGTAACAACAGAGCCTCAGATGCTTCCTCCGTGTCTGGCGTAATTCCATCGTTGAGTCTGACCTGACCCCCTGCTGGCCTCACTGGGGTCGTGGGGAGCAGTGGATTTGTCTTACGGGGCATTCTCAATTATGCACAAGTGGTTACGAAATTCCCAAAATTTAATATACCTCACTTTTCACATTATTTGATGAAATGGAGGGAACTTTTCGTTGTCCGTTTTTTCTCTCTCGCTCTTCCCTCAACCTTGTTTATGCATTGGTTTACACACACTTGCTCTCCCCTTCTCTCATATGTTTGGGTGAGATGTGAGAATGCGGGAAAATTCTAGACATTCTCCAACCATCAAGGAAAATACTAACTTCAATGTGTCAGCCATTATCATCTCTCATAGGAGGTGGAGGGTCTCTGTATTTAAACTTATAACTTATATATATGCAATTGAATTTTTCCCATTTATTTTTTCTCCAATCCCTAATAACTATACTTCCTCCAGTCAAGTCAAACTTTGGGAGGACTGTAGTCAGTTCCATGGGATTTGGGTTGGAATAATAATTATTGAGGAAAGTTAAAGTCCTGACAGGGGAAGCTCATTCTATGACTTTGACTCTATGAGAACAGACCGCTCATGTCCAAAATTCAAGAGTCTCAGGTTCCTCCGACCGGATGAGACCCTTATGTACGGACGTGTCTTTCAGGCGGGATTTTGCCGGTTGGCCCATGTGGTCACCTTAAATATGTACATAGTTAATATATCCTGGAAGGAATCCATGTCGGCTCTTGACACCTATTTATATAACCTTGTATAGGTAGACTGGAGGAATTCAAAGGGGATTTTTTGGATGGAAGTTAAATAGTTCATTTGTGGGAATAAGGCTCGTAGGGATCAACAGACTCTCTGTAGATACAATGAATGAATGGGGAATGAATGAGATTTTTAATAGAGCTTCCTATGACTATCTACTTAATAGTAGAACCTATGGAGCTTGATAGGGCTTTCTTTTTTGGGATTTTGTAGGCTGGAGATTAGTATTGAAAAGAAAGTATGGTTACTTAATTGGTAGGATTTAATTCCATGGGTTGAGATTTGATTTAATTCGGATGGTAGTTTGGGATTTTAAAGGGAATTTTTGACAAGGGATTAGTTGGAGTAGTAATTATTATCAGTGAGTATATTGAGTAATTAAGTATTATTTTAATCAACTTGAAAATGTAAACTTGGGAAAGAAATTTTATGGTCTTTGATTAAATTTAAAAAAAAATATAGGTGAAATGGAAGCAATTGGTTATATTAGGGTTGGAGGGACTACATTTAATTGTATTATTTTTTTAAGGGAATTTTTGTAAATGTTGAGAATATTGTGTGAGTAACTTTAAAAAATAGGGATTTAATATGCAATAGCTAGAAGTGTAGGAAATTTAGTAGATTTATGAATATATTTTATTATTTTAGTTCAAATACAGTCTTATAGTCTTATTATTATACAGACTGTTTGTATTGAACATGTATTAAGTTAGAATTACATGGGCTAATGATTTTTTTACGCAACTGTTAATATCTTTAAATGTATAGGTTTTGCCCAAGTGATGTAAGGTTGTAAGGGGAGTTTTATTGATACATATGCGTATAAAGTTATAGAAATGGGCATTCGTATGGTTTTTGTATAGTAATTACTTATATGTAACTGTAGGGTTACTATAGGAATGTCTGGTTGGAGTGAGGTAATGTAAATGTGAGTGATGTAATTATTGGTAGTGTATTTAATTATTAGTAAATACTAAGATGGATTTGTTGAATCCACTTGACTGAAACGAGTTGAGGAAGTTGTTAAAATGGAGTAGGTCATGTCATTTCCCTTTTGGTGGAATGGAAACCTTACACTTACTATTTTTTATGATTTTCATTGAGTTGGATAACTTTTGAGGTGAAAATGGCAATTGGCAATTAGTAAAGGTAATGGGAGCGGAGCGTGATGAAGTTTTTGTCTTGAAAGTGTCTCAGCATGGGAGAATTTTGTAACGTCAATATGTAACATTATTATGTACTGTCTAATATTTATTGGCAATTTCAATGTGGGATTTTTGGACACAGTCAATACTGTATTATATGGGAATTAAATTCAATTTTTATTTATTTTGGGTAAAAGGAGGATACGTAGGGAATGCTACTTGATGACTCACAGTCAGGGTTGCATTTTTCAATTTAATTCAATTATTTAATAACGTGTTATTTCCAGGTCAATGCGTAAAGACTGGTCTCATGACAGTCTCTCTCTCTCTCAGCAACACATGAAATTGAATATAAGTAATACAGTGAATTTGGTTAGTTTAGCCAATTCTTGTAAGGTCAGTTTTTGCAACTGAATTTAATATAACAAAATATACTAAAATACCTTCGTGTTCAACCATTCTAAAAATAACAATCAAATTATAACTAGATGCACATAATTGTTTTTGATGTAAAAACAGGACGTTATCAGGCTCCAGAAAAACAGATTTTCGGGATTTTCGACGTGGTATCCATATGCACATATACATACTCAATGCATCCAAACATACCCAATGGTAAGGAATATAATTAATCATCATTTCTGCGAATTAGGCTTTTTATCGCAAGATTAACTTTGTCGGTCAGTGCTTTAGATTATCAGGAATACTTACATAAGATTGACAAGGTTTGCACAAATTAAGTGAATTCTGAGTCAGTAGACCCTTGCAAGGCTTGGCTTCGTTACACTTCAAAATCTTAATATATTTTATTAGTTTAAAATTTGTCAGGTTTGTTGTGCAATTTTTAACAAAGATCTGATTGACTTTATACTTCATGTGGTTTACAATGCTTTATGGAGTTAAATTGAGAGCTGTAATGCCTTAGTTATGCAACTGGAAAGGCTGACTTATGATTTTAGAATTCTAAAATTAATATCTTAATGGAGTACATAATATCTCCAAGATATAATGGGATCCGGCGTAATTTAAGTCAGGTGTAATAATTGTAGAAAAGTTGTAAGTAGCAGGAAATCATTGAATCCATATCTATATTTTCTGTTGAAACAAATACTAATGTTTCCAAGCTATACACACAGACAACTAGTCATATTCAAAATAATTACATATGTACATACATCTTATTACTTGAATAGTAAAAGAAAAGGAAGTTAATGCAGTCTGGCGTCTGGCCCTTTCATAACGGTCTATTTAAGATATGTCCAAATTCGTAAACGAACTTACAATTAGTTTTAAACTATTTCTTACCCTATCACAGTGGAAGCTCTGAAAAATAGAAAAATGGTAACTATGCTTCACAATACATATGTGACCAATCATAAACATCTTTACGACTCACAACTGAAGTAGTATTAATAATTTTGAGTACTAATAATAATTTATTATCAATCTGGATTGGGCTGAGGGGTTATGTAATCAAGTAGTTTTAATTATTAGAGACAAAGTATCCCTTGCAAATATTGTTCGTGTGACAGCCCACGCCATTACTACAATCATGTGTGGCCATGATGAGTCCGGACTACTTTAAAAGTAACATAATACTTCAAAATATTAAGAATTCCTGCATGTATTTCCATATGTATATAGATCTATGTACATGGAAGTTTACGAGCTACTCACAATGGGCCACACTCCCAAACTAATAAAAAAGATAATAATTTATTAAATATTAGATTGGATTGCGAATCATATTTCCAACCCTGGCATGTCTATGTTACATATGTAATCCAGTCCCCATTGTAGTGTCATTGTTCGTAATGTTTCTCGTCACAACTTTTATCATATCAGTGAAGCATGGCCTTAGCATTATGATGGTTTCAGTTTGAAAACAATGAATCTTGACTTTACAGCATACATTAATATATATACTCCTACCCGTAATTAAGATACTGACTGATTTCAGTAAGTGATTAAACACACGCAGTATGTCAGGATGAACATAGAATTTACACATGAAATTGCAGGGAAGATTTCCATGCGTACAAGTCCAAAGTTTGGACGTCAGGAGTCAGGAGCAAACGATGCCGATAAAATGCGGTAGTTTCTCGCAATAGTATCCACACAAGTCCATGTAGTAGACAACAACCACAAAGTAAAACAACTGGGATGTAAGCACCATTTTATCGTATACTCCCCTTCATTGTCCACATTTTTAATCTTCCCCGCAGTTATGACAATCATTTCACTAATTAAACTACGAGCCACCAGTCTTTTAAAATTAGAGCTGTGAATAAATCCTAATTTCCAAGCATCATCCTATAGGCCGTAACACCTCATAGATCCTACACTGTAACTGTATATTTACGAACGATATTTATATTTACTATTACCCGATGTCCGTCCTAATTTTAAATTAACTTAACTGCTCTACGAGAACTGGACTCTTAGGGTCCTTGCTGTCTACAAATTTCGACCATCAATAGTACCCAATGAACTCCAGCTATGTTTACACTTCCAGGGAGAAATTATAGGCCAGAATCCAGTATTTTATTATTTATAGTTACCTTATGAATACCTCAAGGCACTCTCTTCCGCATGACAGATAACTGAGTTTGAACCACGGACAAGCGTCATTGATACAATACTTATTGTTAGTACGGAACAAAAACCTTTTTTAAGCAGGAACCTAAAACAAGTCAACTTATATTTAGACTGGAATAAATGTAACCCCTCCGGCTGCACTGATTTGCATGTGTCTATGTATATGTTCTCCACAGAGGGGTATTATTTCAATATCCTTGTAAAATATGAAGACAATGAAAGGAGCTAAAATTTAAGGTCACATTTAGTTTCCCGGTCAAAATGAACAGCAACCAGGACTCTGTAGCTGGGACCAGCTGGATAAACCCAAATAAAAATAGGGTCATAGACCTGTCAGTGAGCTGAAATTATGATGGTTGACTTGCATACAGGAGCCTTCCCTACGCTCTCATGATATCTCCCATCCAATGCTATTAACGGGATGCACATATGGAGATGCTCTTGTGTATATAGGTAAAAAAATAAAAGTTATACATAATTTGGCCCCTGTATATGCACTAATGGGAGGCTCATGATACACAGCAATATCATACATGAACTACACTCATAAAAGAAAGAAGCGTTACTTAATTAGCTCCTTGGCTTTGGATGAAGAGTAGATTTATTGATAAATCTCTCGATTCCCCGCAACAACGCACCCTCTGCGATAATTTAATGTATCAAGCCAAAGATTTGCGAACACCAGAGTCATATATGTAGGATTTTTTTCTCGTCTCTGTCTGCCAGCATGTGTATACATAATTACGTATGTATACATTTGTGTATCGGGCAGGAAGAACCCCACGAGGAAAGAGTCGTGAAGACCCCCTCTAAAAACTCTAATAGTTAAAAAGTTACAAACTAAATACTATCCCGAGGACGATTGTGTGTCTCTGAACTTGTACGAGTGACTGTGAGGATACATATAAGTAATGTGGGTCCGTGTGAATGTACGTATGCATGCGTAAATAGGAAGGAGTCCGTGTTGTTGAAGGTGCGGATTATATCTCGAGAGAATGTAAGGTATGAGGGGGCTCTAATCCTCAAAGCCAAAAAATTTCGTTATGATCAGGATATACAGAGGATCTTAAAGAAGTTTGAGTCAGTCAGCATCCCCTTTCATACCTTGGCGATTTCTCTTCTTCGTCTTACAACCCCATTCAAGAATCTGACGACGAGAGGTGAACCTGTCAAAATAAACTCTCTCTTTACACATAGTTGGACTTGGTTCTGGTTCGTGTCTCTCTAATCCCTGTCAGGTGAGTTATAACTATACGCTAACCTCTCAACATTTTTTTTTTCTTCCCGACATTAAGTCAGTTTTTAGTGTTTAACATGTCAATTCTCTCGTACCATTCTGCCTGACCAGACGGAAGGAACCGCAGTAGTTCCTGTTGAACTAAATTTGTATTCGTTTCCATTTGGGTGTTCCCATTAGGATTGTAATAGTTTGTTTACTGGAAGGGATTCAAAGTTTTCCGTGAAAAATTTCGTTCAAAATTTGAAGGCAAAATTTTAATTTTCATTGATTGTGTGTGTGTAGGTTCAAAAATGCCTTTTGACTACACCTCCAGAACGGAATGGATGTCGAAAAATTGGAATATATCCCTCTACATTACGGGTGCCTATGTGCTGTCAATCTTTGCTGGTCAATCTTGGATGAAAAATCGTCCGGCATTTGTGCTCCGTAAACAATTAGCCATTTGGAATATTTCTCTAGCTGTATTTTCGATACTTGCGACCGTCCGGACACTTCCAGAATTACTTGGAATACTAGCTAGACCTAATGGCTTGCACCACTCCGTTTGTTCTCCATGGTAATTAATTCAATTACAAATAAATATTCTGAAGCAATCAATCAATACCCCAAGTGAGTATTTTATTTCTCAGGTAGAGTATATTATAGCCCACTAGTCCAGAAAAGTATTGGGCTGGGAGGGAGATGAGCGGAACAAACGTTGGAGTTTGGAATTCTGCAGAATTTACTTGACAGTTACTTAACCTATAAACATACATTAAGGCTCTGACGTTGGATTTTTTTTGTACAATTAATACAATAGTAGTCGATATGTGGTGGAAAGTTTTTGTGTGTTGAATTATGTTTGATCCTTTCGGACCAAACCGGTTTCAAAATTTTTCGCATATACTCTCTCATAAGTGCAAATTGTCTATTTCCCTACAGTGAAGATGTCTCACCAGACTCTGCATTTTGGGCCTGGGCTTTCGTCCTCAGCAAAGTTGTTGAACTAGGTGACACTGCCTTCATCGTTCTCAGGAAGCAACCTCTCATCTTTCTTCACTGGTGAGTATGATGATTTATCCTTTTTTTTCTTCTTGACATGAGCCATTTTTTGTGGTGTGAAGGATCACTAGGTAAATTCATTTTCTATGGGTTGATTACTACTGCGTGAGTTTTCTAACATCACGTTCAATTATTTACCTTTCAGTGTCTTTTGACTATACGGAAGTGAGCAGGTTAGGATTGCAAAATCTTGTCTGCTCCATTTTAAATAGGCATTTCCATACTGTCGTTGATGTGTATAGTCACTGTAGTCTCACAACTTCAGTTGAGATAACCTTGACTAAAGCTAAAATATCTACGTGTAACCATTTACAAGCATTTTTGGGATTTTTTTTTGAGTTAAAAAAGGGAAGAGCGGAATTTGCATTGTGGATAAGGAATGCGGTTGTGAATTCTCATTCTCATCCTTTATTTATCTTGGGTTCCCATGGGAGTTGACAAAAAACGTTTTAGCAAGTTTACATATTTACCTTTTATTAACCTAATTGTGCACAGTAAAATCTGGGCTTTGGATCGACGACGAAATGGGATTGTTCTTCGTTGTCTGCTTTCCGTCTCACCCAATGATGTTTTTATTTTTGGGAGCTGGAATATTTCCTGCAATCAAAAATTTCATACTTCCTCAATAAATTGACGCTCGCCTCACACATGTAACTTCGAGTATCTATAAGATCCTCGAATGTGATTTCCGTAATTAGAATGTTATTTGTTTTTCCTTGATAATTATTTGCAAGACAAATAGAGCGTATTTCACACCCTAATTCAGACAAGCAATCGACAGACGTTAAGGGTGTTGAACAATAGGGAAACATAAGTAAATCATAATGGCTTCCGTTAAGATTCCAACTTATTTTAAAATCTGTTTGTACGCTTGCAAAATTTTATTTTGAAAAAATGTTTGGTCCAAGCAAATTTCGGAACTAAAAGTTCTTTCTCAAATCTAAGTATCCACACACAGACGCACTGATTAAAATAAGGTTTTATTTGGTCAGTTTGTATTTCCCCAATTAGCAACCTCGTAATAACTATGGAGGTAAACAAGCGGTAAAAATGTGTGATGGTTGAAGTGGTACGTCCCGGAATTACCTTCAAAGATTGCTCTTGTACATATGTGTCTCACATGAGAGAAAATTCGACTTTCAAATATCATCCCTGACCGTGTTTACTCAAATCTAAATATTAGGCAAAGGTTTTAGCAGCTTAGCTACTCACAAATAATTACGATTAGGAGAATGCTTGTAAAAAATGTGGCAGCTAATGAGTCTATCTTGTTTCAGCTGTTGCTAAATACGTATGTATACCCCTACAGTATCAATTCTGTTGAAAATATTGACAGTGCTGGACTCTTATGGACTTTATTCTCAAATCACACGCATATATTATGCATGCATACAAAGACTCCATACGTACAATTGTATGTAGGTGCGTAAACACTGTGAACACAATGTGTACATCTGTACATACCCATGTACTCCGTAGAAAGTTACACAAACACGTTGCAGCGATTACGTTTTCATATTTATGAGTTATTGCCTATATATGTAGATTGTAAACAATATTTTTCGATAAATGCATTGGAAAATCCTGAAAACATGTTTCTTGTGAAACATTAAAGGGCTCGGTGGATTCACAATCAGTTTTGTATGAGAAACTATATGATGATAGGTTTTATAGGCATTTTTAAAACTTCGAAAGCCCAATTCAAATACAATGAGTCGTTACTCTCTGACGGAGCAAGTTATGTCTTCATGCCCTTTAATAATCAGGATGTGTAGCCCCCTGAAATTTGTATATACGCAACGAAGATGATTTTTACAACATTTGAATTAACAGGAGGACTCTCACTCATGTGAGGGGATGATGCTCTGGAATCATGTGTGCAATCATGGAGTCTGGAAATTATTGCTTAGAAACTTTACCCTCGCGTCTGGGCTCTGTCTCACCCTTCAGGATTAGTCAATGCATTTCATGTGTATAAACAATGTGTGGACATGTACTGCAATTGCATAATAACACTTAATGCACGGTGCATTCATGCAACTTAGCAATACGTCCTCAAGGTATTTCCTGATCCAGCATTTTCGCAGCCTGTGTAACACGGGCTCTGTTACTTAATTCGTGAGTGCCTTCAGGCTGGTTTGGAAACTACAGGAGCATGTTGCAATCAATTTTCTGTTAACTGTACATGTATATACATATATCTATATCTGTATATACATCCTCCCGTATAATATACAATATCTTCGATATATACCTGTCTAGGCATATCCCCTTAATCTTGTGTTTATTGCATTCATACATATGTATGTAGACGTATGTGGAAGTGTACGAACCCAGTAAATCCGTGGTTTATAGTAAAGGCACGTAGTTTGTTGTGGCAGGTTTATGCGCAAATGCTGTCATGTTCTCTGTTTTTATAAATTAGTGATTTATATACTTACTCGTGTGCTCAACGTCCACTGTGAGCAACCATTTTTTTTCCCTAAGAAAGCCTTCTTTGAATTTATATTTTGAGTGAGAACCTTATTTATGTAATTACATGCCAAGAGCACCTTGTGCATTTGATGCGCCTTTCAACAGAAAACAACTATTTAATTTTTGTATTCAAAAATAACATATAAAGGAACTATTTCGGGCTGTTTGGTGCAGCTACTTCCTTATTCTTTGAGCTCCTTGAATGTGACAGGGTGGATGGTTATTTCCAGGAACGTTTTATATTTAGAGTTCCCTTTTCAGAGCAAGTTGCTTCCATGGATAGGAACAAAACCCTGTAGTCATAATGCGTTCCCCAGCCCAGCATTGTATTAGCTGCAATTCCATTGCATCCTAGCTATTAATTTGTTTGCATTATGTCAAGTTGATTTGAAAGGAGAGTGTGACGTGGGATTGGGTATGATTCATTAATGATCGGTCTTGGGGAATTCCTCAAGTGCAAAGTTGGGTTTGTTGTGTAATCAATTTTAATAAAAATCTCATCATGTTGTAAATTTAGCCGACTCAAACTTGCTTTGGAGCGGTTAGTACTGATGATTGGTCCAATTTGTAAAAATCTGCAGTCTTCCACTTGTGCATCTCACTTGAAGAATTTAAATGTCATCTTTTTCGTTTCCCCACAGGTATCATCACGTAACCGTTTTGATTTACGCTTGGTATTCTTATGGCGACTACATCGCTCCTGCTCGGTGGTTCGTCGTTATGAACTATACCGTTCATTCCTTCATGTACAGCTACTATGCTCTCAAGGTATGCTGAAAAAAAATCATATTTTCCCATATACGGAGTTGGAGTCTGGTTTTAAATAAAATTGTCTTGATTTTGATTTGTGTAGTCTCTTCGTTTCCACATCCCCAGACCCATCAGCATGGCCATCACTTGTCTTCAACTCTCCCAAATGGTGCTCGGAGTGACGGTCAATCTGTATGCCTATAGTACAAAGAATCAAAATGTCCAGTGTGATGTGAAATATCATCACTTGAACGTAGGGCTGGGAACTTACGCCTCATACTTCCTACTCTTCAGTAACTTTTTCTATCGGGCTTACATGCACGGACATGGTAGGAAAGCCAAAGTCCAGTAAGGGAATGGAACCGGAACCAAAGGATTATATATATTTTTTAAATGCTATTTTTTCTTGACGAGAAAAAAAGACAAGTTTTGTGAATTCTCATGTCTAAGATATATTTAATACTATTTTACATATAATTTCGTACTCCAACATTATATAACTGTGTATGGCCAAGACCCTGCTGCTGCTGGTAACGATATTTTATAATTTTTTTAGGCTGTACACAGTGTATAGTGTCCCCCCTCCAATACATTCATTGTATTAAAATAATAATAATGCTGGGCATTTTGTAAAATCCAAATAATAATAATATTATATAGTACAGGCAGGAAAATATTTAGGAATTTCTTAAAACAAGATAAATTTCCGCATGATCGTCCCCCCATCTAATGAAAACTGGACTCTTCCATTGAACTGGACAATACAATAAAGCCTTTTCAAGTTACATCATATCGATTAGTTCAGTTTCCACAGACTCACTTTATATTTTGTTATACCAATGGAGCTCAACCTCATCCCTACATCTATTTTTGATACTGTACTTTAAGTTCACACACTCCTGACAGTCCTTACGGTCCTGTACCCCAAAAGTACAGGGAACTAGTAAGTACTCATAAAGTTATATGGAGAGATATGTGAGTCATAATAAAAGTACCTTTACATATGTATATGTACGTCCTTACGAGTTATAAATGATTGTTGTACAATCACCGCCCAAATCTCGCACATTGTCTTGGGTCTGCAAATGAATATCACATGGTAGTAGCTTATATATAAGTATGTATCTTCACATATGTATACATATATACAGCACAGTCCTGTAGATACATACACTTCACACACACACATGTACATACATATATTATACATATTACAGATAGATACACATATGTAATTACATAAAGTATTCACACTCATATCCCTTGATACACAAATGTATACTTACACCTACACACTTCCACCCGAACCGCATCTTTTAGACATGGCCACATATACAAACTGCTCCTTGCTCCTCACTCTCGTTCTACTTAAAATACTTTAAGTATAAGCGTCATTGTGTGTCTGCGTGTAAGTCTCTCAAGTGTATACGGGTTTGGGTGAAGAGAAGTGTAGCTATTTATGTGACTCCGATGTATCTATCTCTGCGGATGGGTTTTGTGTATGTGTGTAAACTAATAAATCAATAAAAGGAGACGAGAAGACAAGTTAAACCGTCTGTGTTAAAACCCTTTAAATTTCAATACCGAACATCTTCTTCCCTTTCTCCGGGGCTCTGAGTACAAGTACCCCCGTCTTTCACTCCCGCCCTTTATACATACATGGTTTCACGCTTCCTAAATGCTTTCCCGGCTTTCGGCAAACCACAAAATCCCCGTCCATTTTCGAGTCGTCTTTCGTCTTCACATTTCAAACTCCCCTTAAGATTAATCTGTAGCCAGCTCAGACATATGAGGACATGGGTACATCCGCTTGCCTTCTCGCTGCTATGTATAGATAGATATGTATCTATAGCCTTAGCACTCCTCCACTAACTACTGCAGTGGTTGAACCCTCCTAACTAGATCCTTGTCCTACTCTCTTCCCATTCCGTCATGTTACAAGATGATCGTCATTAGCATCAAGCAATTCGTCTGAAGGTAGGTATTTACATACTGACTCCAGACTCCGGAACGTAAATTGCTACAAGGGAAGGATGCGGAGAGACCCAAGGCAGGATATGTCTATATATATGTGTGTTCCCTGGAAAATAAAAATTCCTACTCAGAGGTTTCCCCATTATTCAAAGCATGTAGGAGGAAGGGCGGCTCCGTGCATACTACAGAGCAGAGCTCTTCTCCGGGATGAAGGCAAGACACCGGAGAAAGACGATCCTCTCCTGCATGTTGATGTTCCTCTGAGCCGGAGTGTAGAGCAGTGCTGACAAACTAATTTCCATTATGTACTGTGCCACTGACATTTTCCTCCAGAATTAGCTGATTAAATCCAATCACTTTTCTCTAGTTTTCTCATTTACTTTATTAGCTGTGATTAACATTAAGAAAATGAATTATCACCCTCAATATGTTCCACATGGAAGCCCTCCAAGTAGTCTAGGGATCCCCTGGAATTTACTGTTAATTCTACCCTGTATAAATAATTATCCCTCATTAGAGGAGCTTGTTCTGGAATTTTTAGGGGCATTCCTTCCCCACTAAATCCGCCCCAACTTGTAAATTTGAGATCTATACATATTACAATGACAATCAATGATGTCCTGTCGTCTGCTCAAAAACCATACATACAAAGATAGCGCCCGTATAAAAAATTTAAAAATACTAGGCCTTTCGAAAAAATAAAGCCGATGCATAGTCTTTAAAGCCAGCCAAATACGGATTTAGATTTGCTCCCGAAAATAGCAACTCAAGTTTGATCCAGTTGCTTAACATTAAAGAAAGGCTATTATACAAGGGAAAGGAGGAAAGGAGGAAGGATGAAAGAGTATCTGTTTTGGAACGAGTGGGTAAAAGAAAGCAATTGAAACAGCTAATGGCGCAATGGAAGGGATGGTCCAAGGGCAAAGGAAGAACAAAGGCATGAGGAGAGATCGTGGAAGAAAAAGTTTATTTAGATTGAGAGCATGTGAGCTTGTATGTAGAGTACAGTGAGGGTCTGAGACAATACAAAGTCATGCATGAATGTGCGATGGGAGGCAGAACAAAAGGAAAAGACCCTTTTGAAAGAGCAAAAGGAAAACAAATCCCCAAAGAGCCGTCAAGGTAAACTTTTTCGCAAACATTTCCCCACACATGACTCCTTCCCCCCCAAGTCCATTTCCATGTGTCTATTTTGCTCTCTCTCTTTCTCTCTCTCTCTCTCTTTCTCTTCTGCATATTTATCTCTCGATAGGATCCTTGAAGTTCCGACTCGAGTTGCACGTTCCAGGAATTTTTTGCGAAAATCTCTCTCTCTCTCTCTCTCTCTCTCTCATTCTCCCATCCTCAGGAACCAATCCCCAGCTCCCTAACATCTCCCGTCCATTTTAATTTCCAGTATCCAGCGGACCAGTCCACTCTGGAGCACTCTCCCAGCATCACACATGTAGAGTTGGACTTACTGGGGAAAATCGTAAGCATCCATGTGAGTGTAGATTGGAAAACCCCAAAAATCGATATTCTCAAAGTCTTTCACAATTAAGGGGAGAGAGAGAGAGAGTTAGATGATCTCTTACATAGACTTGACGCGGGGAGTAGGCATTGTACGTGGGAAGAGGAGAGAGAAAGAGAGTGAGAGAAGAGAAAATTGTCCAGCTCAAATGTGGACCTCGGTAAGGATTGGCCGGTACTTGTGTATATATGAGATGGATGGAGCACACGGAGCACACACACTCACATGATGTGTTCAAATAGCCCTTTCTATCATACCTATTTACAATGTTCCATATCGGCTCGTATGTAATGATAGTGTAACACCAGAACACAAGTGAAATTCCCCGGAAAACCCAGACGGTCGAAGTAGTAGTGAAGGTTCATCGTGCAACAGAGCAGAGGAAAGCAGTGAGCCTCGGCTTTTGCACAAGAGAAATTGAAAGTTCTGTCCTTTTGTGTAAATGAGCACACACATGCACACATCTCGAACAGATCTCCAGTGGATATAACGTGTAACCATGGTGAAATAATTTAAATGCACACATACACACACACATGTTCACATATGGATGCTTCAAAAGCACACACACACTCACATACAGCTCTGGTTCACGGGTATCTGTCTCTCCTCTCTTTATATAACTATAAAAGCTTTCCCCGGGTATTTTGACTCGCTCTCTCTCTCTCTCTCTCTCTCTCGCTCTACAAAAATCAATATTCTCTGGTCTTGCTTCTCTAAAGTATGTGAGTATGTGTATGTGTATGCGTTCTCTTCTTCTTGCCTTCAACCCTTTTGGAATAGCTGATGTCGTTTTTCGACCAAAGCTAAAATCTACTTGAAATGCTCGTTGGTCTCTCACTCGCCTCTCTCTCTCTCTCTCTCTCTCTCTCTCTCGCTCTCTCTTACTTATACTTACTCTCACAGAGACGGACGAAAATCCTCCTGTCGTAAAACTAACCAACGTCCGGCCTGCTGGTAGTCGTCTTTGGAGGAGTAGCAACCCGAGAGGAAAAGATATATAACCAGTCACACTATCTCTCCGGGGTTTTTACCCACTTGCTCACCAACCTCCCTGTAGAAGGAAAAAGAGTCGACTGATGAAAAGAATTGGGAAAATTTTCCATCCTTTCACGTTTTTGTATCTGACAAGAGATAGTAGTAGCTTTTTCCCTCTATATACTACCCGTATAAAAGGAGAAAAATCCATGCGCAAAGAAACAAGAGGCTGAGGCAAAAATAACCCTCCCACGTCTATACCCACAAAGGACCTATAGGAGATGGAAAAACTTTCCCGGGTAGTCAGGCCTTTTCCCCTTTGGTGAAGGGTCATACTCTATATCAGCCACGTGAGTGGTTGTATGTATACGTGTGCCTTCTGGACATGACCTTTTTTATTCGGGAGCTTTCTCTGTAAAAATCCTAGCTCCGTCTGTATATATATATATGTATAGATATATGTGCATACATTTCAGGAAAATATGCTCCACTAACTTCTGCCGGTGTAGCTCCTTGCTCTTCTCCTCCTCTTGCAGGATATCATACAGGACTCGCTGTGTTGGAGGAATCCCTTCCCTCCGAAAGTTCGCATGGTATTTTACCACCTCGTGTGTGTGTGTTTGGGTCTGTTAAATAATATGTGATCATAGGAGTAGATGTCGGAGCGTGCGATTGCTGGGGTGGCATATTATGAATAAGGCAAAACCTACGCAGTTATTAGAGCTATTCGGAGGAGATTAGAGGATATGGTGATGAGCCCAGTCACATATCGGCTCACATCTTCTGACGAGAAGCAGCTCATTTCAAAAATGCATGCTGGATGCGGTTTTACTCTCACTGCACTTTGAGATTCGAAGGATGTGTAGTACAGTAGATTCGGGAGATGTTATTGTATCTTATTTTAATTACGGAGGCTTATTTGTTTTTATATTTATTTAATTATATTTACTTAAGTTACTACTTTATACTACTACTTACTTTATATTCACTGAACTGTGTCAGGGAATTACTCTCCGTTACACAAGGGCTCCCAAATACTCAAGCATTTATAGGATGTACAACTGTATCAGAGTAGCCCACTGGTAGAGTGTAATTTAATTAAAGTGAAAACATGTAAACATATTCGGATAAATTGGATTTTTTCTAACTAGCCCCAAATTTTTAATTTGTTTGAAACAATTGCGGACGGCACTGATTATATTATTGATAACCACAAATGCACAAGTCTCAAATAATTCCTCCTCGTTCCATTGATGGTACACTTTGTTTACAAATGAAGGATATAAATTGCAAACATACATAATCGTCATCAAAAGCTGGGCAAAATAAAATCGACCTGTACGAGAGCACATGTAACCAATTATTTTGGTATGGGTTATCCAAACAAATACAATCTAGAAGACCGTAATTTTGTGATTATTATCTAAATACAGCAAAACCTCGCTAGTATGGATGGAATTAATTCCCTTACCGTCCTTACAGGAGTCTAGTTATTAGTCACTACAAGTTTTGCATCCCTATGTGTTACATGTTTTCATATTAACATGACACACGGTTATAATTTTCCCGGTGTGTAATCCCACCGTCAGGAGTCATACAGACTACAAGAATGTCACTCAAATGCCCTTTAGTGCATAAATCCAGCAGGCGTCTGTGGTTTTGGTAATGACACAGTCACAGAAAAAAATTTATATGCTTTTTTTTTTATAGATAGTATCACATTTAACTTGAGTAATGTCATGTTAAAACCATTCCTCATTCATTTATTTCATTTATCATTCCATTGAATTTGATTTATTCTCTGGATTAAAGAAAGCCCATTTTCTTGTGAAATCCACACGCTCTTTGGAGCTTCCTAGTGTGTGTGTGAAGTTAGGTTCATAAATATATTATGGGTGAAGTCCTGAAGCGCTGAAATTGAATACATGTGAAATCCTCTATCTTGTATGTATTTTCCCTTTAAGCCGTCGACAGCTTATCGAGACATTGCACACACCAACGTCCGAACGGTACAGTGCACAGTATATATGTTACAGTGTACATATAGAAAAGGATAGACATATATGCACGAAGGGTAAAAGTGGAATTTATGAAGCAACGCCATCCATTAAAGGTTGTGGGAAAAAGAAAAAATGAGAAAGTTTTTCCTATATAGACACAGCAGGAGGAAGGAAGGGGAAAAAATTCGACGTGTTAAATTTTTCCCGTAGGTGTCATCCTGTTTCCAACTTTTGTCTTTGATCTCTTTTCAAGTAAAATCTCCTTAATTAATACTACGAGCGGAGAGTTTGCTTCGAGACAGAGAGAATATAATATAAAAGGGGAGAGAAGACCGACAGGGAAACAAAGTCAAAAGGATTGTAGCTACCAGTGGTAGTAGTATTATTAGGGATGGCGAGAGGATGTTCGTTGGGGAAATCTAACGTAACACGTTCACCACACTCAAATTGACCAACACAAGACGAAACCTGGGCATTGCACAGTATCTACACAAAACATGTAGAGACCCATGTAGCTCCCTACCTAGTCACTTGTGGTAGTGCCAGGGAAGTAGTTAGTTTGCATATCATGAAAACTGTCAGATATCTAATTGTAAAGTAGGCATACACATTGACAAGAGTGAGAGAGAGAGAGAGAGAGAGTGAGAGAGAAGAGAATGAGAGAGCCGGGAGACTTGCTCCTGTACGTTCCATGCCTCTCCTTTCCTTTGAACAATCTCGAATTTATTACACTGTCTTAGTACACTGTCAGCTCCTTCCAATTAGTCATATTTTCAGAATGCTCTGTCTTTATGTTTACTTAAATCGAGGGAAAGCATGTAATTTGACATTGCCTCTCAGCATATAGAATCCGCTTGTCCAGCCCGGCTGCCAAGCTGTCTTTACTTATCTCCAATCTGCATCTGTTCCCTTGTGTTCTGATATGTTAGTTACATTAAAGTATTATTATTATGTTTCCTCATTTGTTCAATCTCACTCTCTCTCTCTCTCTCTCTCTCTCTCTCTCTCTCTATGCCGTATCCTCATCTCTTCCAGATAGCTCCTGCTCCTGCTTGAAAGGAACAGAGTTGAATCTCCTTTTACAGTTCCGCAATGATGGGAGAGAGGTACCTTGCTTCCGAGTATTATATGACGACTACTCCGAACGGCTGAGAGACTTTCCTGGAGAAACGCTAATGTATGTAGATAGACTCCAGACTACATTTACATTCATGTTTACTTCATTTTAAGGAGAGGGTGAATTTCTAGCATAGTTTGAGGTTCTCCAGACTTGTATATACGGAATTCCTATTGTGTTCCGATGTTGGATTCTCAACAGATTTATTCTTGTACAAGTAGTCCTAGGAACTGTAGTAGCACTGTAGTGTGGTTTCCACCACCAAAATAGTCATATGAGAAATGAATGTAAGCATTCCGAGCAGTGGATCTTGGCTCCTTCATCTTCCTTTCTACCTCATTACCATATCTGTATGTAGGCTGGATGACTGGGTGCCTAAGTTCTGCAATCTTGCTTGGAGCTGATAGGAATCTTATTAGATTCCTATTATCTATTTTTGATTTATTACTCCTCCGTTGTGTGCACTATGTAGGAGTGTGGGAGTCTTGGCGAGTGTTTGTCCCGAGCTCCCCCTTATTGGGAAGCATAACGTTACTCCATTCCTCACACGTATAGGGATTCCATTAATGAGGGTTAACTGCTAGAAAAATCGGGGTGAACTTGGCTCCCTTTCACGTACATGATTTCCCATAAGCTACCCACGTCCTGCGTTTCATATTTGGTTTTTATTAATTGTTTATCTATCCTTTTACTCAATTGAACAAAATTGGAGCTTTGATAGTGTATTCTTTACAGAATTATTCAAAATACGGGCTCTTCCGTGCTCTGTTGTCAGTTACTTGAGTTGATTGTAGGGACCTAAAGTGTTAATTGAAATTACGGCTTGTGGAGTAGAAACAGAGAATGCATTTGAGAGCAGTTGTTGTAATTTACAAGTGGAGGAGATTCTACAGGGTTGGTTGTTTCAGTTGTACGGACGGAAAGTGTCTAATTGGCAATCCTTTGTACTTCCTTGGTAGGTTGTTGAATTAAGGGATGAAAGGTCTGTCTGTAGTCATTGAAACGTCTTAATCGAGGGGAAAATGTGGCTGTAGGCTTTCTGATCTAATCAAGACATCTCAAAGGGGTACACAATCGGAGTAATATGAGATGCTGGAGCTGAACGTGTCTTTGCCTTGCATCAATTTATAACTTGTATGCATTAGAAACTATAGTTAAAGTACATAATTACTTTAGATCCAACTATCTATATATACACACATATGTACATATGTATGTACAACGCTCCCCATTGCAGACGTTCTTATATCAAGCAAAATTTGGATGTACAATTTAACAGAAATTTAAGATTGCACAGAAAATTGCATCGAAAAGTGTTCTGAGTAATTGTGCCTAAATCCGAAAGTAAAAAAAAACTTGGAATAGTATTAGATACTTTACCATGAAAAAAAAGCCAAATCGATTTCATTGTAGTGTAAACTCAAGCTCAGAATTGGTTCATCGTTCGTACAGTGGATTTTGCTGAACATACTCTCGCTATGTACGAGTAGAGTAATTAGGCAGGGATATTTCTGCTATAGGGAAATTACGGAGCAAAGGTGCAAACAGAAACTCGGTTGAAAGCTTACCAATAATTAAAGAATTTAATGGCTGGAGTTGACTTTTTGGCTCGGAAAAAGTAAACAGGAGTGAAAGGTACGTGTGGTTTGAGATAAGTGTAAATAAGTCTTATTTATTTCCCCTTACTTAAAGTACAATTATTGTGTGTAAGAAGAGAGCGAGGCCTTTGTCCAAAAGGGAATAAATCGATATGCTCAAGAAGCTTACATGAAAGGTGCCAGTGGTAATTACCCGACATAGCGTTTGGTCGCTTTCCTGCACAAGTACGAGAGTTAATTACACAGGAATCAAAAATTTACTGACAGTTATAACTATATATCGGCACTGGAGATATTCATGGTCTGTTGATACTAACTGAAGCTTATTAATTTAAATACTATTACACACATACACATCTCATACCATGACCTCACCCTTCTCAAACCTGGTTTTGCCGAATATTATTTCTCTAATAATTATTCTAGCCAAATTTTTCTCATGGGATTTTGGAACAGAAAAATTAAAAAAGCTATTCGTTGCTCCTGAAATGGAAACCTTTACGAATAATTTCTTGTTAAATTTATTACCGTATTTTACAAATTCATGTACCAGGGTTTGATCCCAGCAACCCCTGGTATTAATTTATGTTTAGATGGACTTCCATTTGAAGTTAAAGAATGTAATAATTCTATCTTGGGGTTTCGGAAGTGGTCTTTAAAATTCGTAGCTCTTTGCCGGAAGTGCATGTTGTCTCTGCATACTTTTGGAAGTTATAATGAAATAATTCATGACACGAATCTTTTGCATGTTTGAAGAGGAAAAAATGACCTGTACACTTTGCCGTGATTTCCAGTGTTACACAACTTCAGTAAATGAGGCTTGGAGAAACAAACAGGACGGTGGGCTCAAGTACCATCGTACATATTCCAGAGCACTCTCAGAGTATGCAAAATCCTTATTTGATGTGACTTTTCCTCCATCTACAATAATTATACAATGATTGCACATAAACGAAACCAACTTCCTTTGCATTGATACACACATCTGACATTACTTGTACCATATTCACGAGGACTTTTGCAGATTCCTCCCTTTGACTCAATGGAAATAATGGGAGAGACAGAAACGAAGCTAGGGAATCTCTACTCATGCTTGATAAATCCTTTTTTTACACTTTAAGAGAGATTTATACATTTGGACTGCTTTTTGTTATTGAAATGGAATGAAAAGAGTTTCTCATTGAAAACTTGAAGCATGTTAAGTGCAATGTTTTCTTTTTACATATGCCATTGAGAGCACTATGGAGATGGTTTATTGTATCCACCGGAAGTGCCTCGGCCAATTTAAGGATGTGCTCCCCGCTCTAAATGCCGTGACTGGATAATCATCATAGGTAAAAGGTCTCTCTCTCTCTCTCTCTCTCTCTCTGTAGGTAACATCACAAAAATTACAAAAGCCTATGAAGAGAGTTGGGTTGGAGGAGTGGATAATATTGCAAATGGGAAAAAAATTCTCTGAAATCATCTTGATTTGTCCCCTTTCCTATTTGACTGTACTTTATCTCCTTTTCCTGTTTGCTGACGATCACGTCAGCTCTGCTCTTATTACATCAATCCTCTTTAGCTAACCTTTAGCTTTGACTTCAGCTCACAATAACTCAGGTTTTCATGCACGGACAGGGCAGACACTTGCAGACCATTTTATAATTAAAGGTAGCACAAAGGTATGTGAGTTGTCACCAGAGGAAAATGATGCCTGGAGCAGTCTCACGGATTTCCTGAGTTCAGTGTAGTAGTATAGTCTAGTAGTCGTGTAGTAGTCTTTTACAATATCCTTTTTGGCACGGATAAAAATAAACTTGGATCTTACTACGACTTGTTGGAGGGTACCTTGATGATGTACGCTAATACCTTACAGTGGACATACTGACACTGCTCCCACCACAGCCTATGGAAATGAGGCAGAGCCTCACAATTTTTATGTCATGTCAAGCTATCGCCCACACCGGAATTAATTACACAGAACACATAGGTTTCCGAGGCTTCCTGCAACTTGCTGCTAATCACATAGGCGGAAGTATGTAAGTAGTTAGATGGCCAGATACGAACAGATAGGTGGGTAAAATATCTTGCTGAGGGAAATCTCTAATAAATCTGTAGGGCATAAGTAGACTGTTGTAGACTGTATATGTGTGGAAAGGTAAGTGAACATACGAGTATACATACGATAAGAATCACGGCCGACCATAGAATATGCATTTCATTTAAAGCATTACTCCCATCATCCCAGTTTCACACGCAACCAACCTTGTCTTCCCGAATGACTTACAGCATTTCACCCCTTCCTTTTTTAGTTGGAGGAACTGGCTCTCTCTCTCTCTCTCTCTCACTTGCTTTCCTATGTGTAATGTTCAAGTTCCTACATAATTCACTACCCTTTCCGTAGTCTCACATAAAGCTACTCTCTCATTCAGTTACTGGTGTATGTGTGTGTGTGTGTGTGTGTGAGGAAATGTAGACACATGTATCCAAGGTAATTGTAAGTTGTGCTGGGTTGGGCGAGGGTATCTCTCTATGTTGTATATAATGACACTTGAAGCAAGAGAAAAATATACCGGAAGTATGCCTTCTACTACTCACCACTTTGCTCATAGATGCGGTTTTCAGTTGACTCCCTTTTATAACTCTCAATCTTTCACCTTCTTTTCTTCCGACAATCCCTTTCATCTTGTCTCTTTCCCTCTTCCCACTCTATACACACTGGCTTCGTATTCGGCTAATTGTCTGTCTTATTAAACTTGCTTTCTTTCTGGGAACTGACTGAGAGTGAGACTGACTGAGGAGAGAGAGAGAGAGAGAGTGAGAAGGAACTTCTTACTTTTCACATGTGTTCACTCTTTCTTTCCTCTCGCTCTCTCTCTTTCTCTCTCTCTCTTTGTCATTAGTTTTTAGCTTCAGTTGCTCTCTTCTCCATGAACCTGTCAATTAATGTATTCTTTTCGGGAAATGCTCCTAATTACATGGAATGGTATTGTTTTCCGTCTGCATTCAGGACCCCGCACTCTACATACTTTTCCCTCTCGGAGTAATCACAGTACATTGAGTCGGCATTTGCGCTGGTGTCTTTGGGGCTACAAAGGGATTCATTTCCTTTCACAACCTATCATCTCTACTTATGAATATGAAATGTACATGGATGCATGCACATATGAGAAGAGCCTGTATAAATGTCATGCTAAGGGACGGGAGCATAAGCTGTCATGTATCCATATGAAGGCTCCGCGGTGTGGTTGACTTCCAAGATGATTTATGCACTGGTGTTATGGAGAGTCTACCCTGAGCGTGTAGACACTGGGGTGAGGGAATGAGGAGGAGGAGGAGGAGGAGGAAATGAGCGAGCAGAGATTAAAAATGGATTATTTTATTCATAATCAAATATTCTATTAACAGTTGCTAATAAGAAGTATTAAAAACCAGCTTGTCGTTATAATATTATCATTAGTCAAATGGAATGGCTAAGAAAATTGTAGAATCAATGTAGTAAATAAGTAGTTAATGGTATATTTACATTTAGTTTCGTATATATCATAGTAAGTTTGCAGTAATAATTCAAAAAGGGTGACATAATACAGAGTGGTAACCATGGTTCCAAGTATTTCATATGTAATCATCATCATCATCTTCGTCCTATACAGCAGGAATGTACTCAAATACAGGAGTATAGTACAGTCATAACAAACTACGCTATATAATACACAGCAAATAGCATTCGGGTGGAAGTATGTGTAATTAGTTGTGTGGTAAAATGCGTGACTAGGAATAAGTCAAAAAAAAGGATGCATGGGGGATGGTACTAACTACATAAAAATTTTTGTACAACTTACAACTAAATAATGATAAATTACTACTTTGTAAACTGTAGTATCATAATAGACTATATACTATGTAACTACAGTTAGTGACACATTGATGTAGTCAACATTGCAATAAATAAACGTCTAGAAATTGACATTTTTTTTAGCATATACTCTCACGTGAATGTAAGGTGCAGACTAAAAGGGAGACTAGTAATGTGGTAATGTGAACGTTTTCATCCGAAGGGAGAAACTCCAAACTGAAAATGTTGGTGCAACATTTTGAGTTCATACCTCTAAAAAAAAATCTACTGTGTCCTTACATACTTATGCAAAATAACAGTACACTCATCCTCCCTGTAATAATAAATACAGTCAGTACTTACTGCTGTAATTAATGCTCAACCTTTGACTACTCATAACATTAGTATCTACTTTATATAGTAACGTTGCTAATCCTCCCAAAAGTTTTCCTATTTTTTTTTATACAAAACCATCTAAACTTCATATAATTATTTTTAGAATGATAGCAATCATAGATCATATTATCCTCAAGTGTGGGTAATTATGTAATATAAAAAAACGCATATAATTAAGAAGGTTCCTGTTTTGTAGGTTGGGGAGGTTGTGTACACACTAATTGGGATTAATTACTAAGAGCTAATAATACTTAATAGTATATGTTATAATAAGGTAGGTATAATTCATAACCAATAAATATTTTTTGGCTTAACAATTTACTGGGTTGCTTTACTCGAGTTGCTCGAGGAAATTAGGTGACTTGAAGTACTCCGGAACTGGATCATCCAAACGTGCAATAATCTGCTTTGAAAAAGAAACACAATAAATGTCCACTGTTAGTAACACTCTAAAATTTCTATTGGAAACCTAGAAAGGCTACCGACTGGTCGTGAGAATATGCTTAGGAAATAACCTTGTATATAGCCTTCTTCCATGACTGCTCCGCATCCTTCCCGGACTGAATTGCTTTAAAGAACTCCCGAAGTGTTTGCTCAACCACGTAACGAAAGTTGGTGGGTACCTGTCAAGGAAAACAACCACATGGGATTTTTAATTAACAGTCCATACTCTCCAAAAGAATCCCTCAGTCGACATGGTAACTATGTACGTACATATGAACATATGCCTCTATGCATGTCCATATGTACATTCATCCATGGAAACTGTATTACAGCAAGCAAAGACTCCTCCCGATTCAATTCCTTATTAGGATAAAAATTTTTGATGATTTTTCTTTTTTCCCTCTTCACAAATAAATGCAACTGGAGGTACTGATTGTGTGAGTACAGAAGTTTCTGTGTACTACAAATCAAGGTACATATGTAGGTATACATGCTCCATGATATGCCACGCATTAAAAACCCCGTATGAGCTTGACGTAATAATGCGGATGAAATGGAACAGAATGGAAGTAAATCAGGGAGCCAGATGGAGAAATCAAAGAGTCTTATGAAGCACTTGGGTAAGTCGGGGGAAAAAAAAGTAGTAAAATAGTTCATACCTCAATGTGGTTATTCCGATTATAATGAAGATTCAGAACACGGTAGAGCTCATTCTCGGTACTAACATGAATATCTTCAGCGATTTTAATTCCTTCAGACAGTGCTTGTCTTGCGTATTTTTCCATTTGGATGTAGTAGAACTCTCTAATTAAAACAACATGCAAAAAAATTCACATTCATTAAGAATGTCGCGGTCCAATGAACAACATCAAATAGAGTCATGAAGTCATGAGAGAGAAAGAGAACCAAGAACGAGGAAAACACTCAAGTTCTGAGCCTATAAGGATCGCAGGCAGAGAGTGAGACAGAGACTGGCTGAGAGAAAAGAGATGAATAAGCAAGCACGTGTGAGTGTGTGTAGTACTCATGTCCTAGGCACGCAACTCTCATACGCGAGTGCATATGTAGAAATGCAAAGTGAAAATTTTTTTTTACAAGAAGAACTCACTCATTACACGAAAGGAAAATCAAGACAGAGAATAAACGAGCAGGAGACGAGAGGCGAGAGAGATGGGGGTAGGAGAGAGAGAGAGAGAGAGAGAGGAAGAGAGAGAAGCCAAGAACTTCAAAAAGAATGAAGGCATTACATATAGATATGTACATGTACATATAATAGAGAAAAATAGAGAAGTACAAATTACTATATGGATCACACACACAAACACACATGTGTGAGGATACAAGGTGCAAGTGCCATAGCAGAAGTATTGAAAGCATCCGCAAACCTCTACAAACTACATACATGTGTGACTAGCACAGAGAACAAATGTGACGGTAATATAATCCAGAAATACATACCTAAAATTAGAGAACCACTTCACCAACTGTGCGGTATTATTCTTATTGAATTTAATATCAGGAAAGTACATCTTGAGAACTGCTGAGGATGGGTATCGTACCCAGAAGAACATGAGTTTAGCTTTCCTCAAATGCATTGGGGTTAGGGTTGAGCTTGAATGACCTGTGAAATAAAATACACATGTATAGATCCCATCCGTCCGGGTATGCATGAACATGTACAGTCATCATAAGACAGGCTCGTCCTCCTATGTAGGAGTACTCCTGGAGTATGGATGGAGTAGTCAAACCCTAATACTGATACGAACGACTTGGTTCAGGTGTTTGATTTCAATATTCATTCGTAAGTGATATGTACAAAGGAGACAGAGGCAAGTGTGAGTTACTTTGCGGTTTCATTTTATGTCTGTTTTTCTCTTTCTATGTGTGTGTGTGTGTGTGTGTTCTAGAAAAAGAAACCATATGTCCGCATAATAAATACACATGGTTCGTTTAAGAATTATTGATTCACTCCATCTCCCTGTAAGTACCTTTATCTCAGCTCCAGATACTAGAGCTTCCATCCACTCCCGTATTGTACAAGTCTAACATTTATCTTCAATTTTCGCCAATAAGATAGTCTCAACGGGGAAATCTAATGATATTAATTTTTAGTGGGATTCTGCTATAGAAATAAAGAAGTGGTTGATACTTGAGGATTCTCTTCCTGCAGGAGTACTACTACTACTATTGGTTTACTACTCTCGTGTTATTTAAAGAATGGAAGGTAGTATCTACTATAGGGACAGTTCACCCTACACGACTGTAATCTCTTGCCACATAATTATGTATAGATATGGCATGGGTTTAGGCTCCTTGAACTGAAGGAACTTGTAAGGTATCGAAAAGGTGTATCTCTTACCAGGTCCGTACACAACCCCTGGAGTAATGTCAAAGCTTCCTCCAGTCGTATCCCCTGAATCCGCCGATCCAGCTGAGCCACCCCGCTCTCTCTCAAGAATCGTTTGTTGATGAACGGGTTCCCTCTGCAGATCTCTATGAGCTTGTTGTTGAGCCGCGGAAATCTCCCTTAATTGTTGTACATAGTCAGCAGGGTTAATCATAGAGTGAGGAATCATCGTCGGGGGCGACTCAAGACTGCTGCGAACTGAATTGAAGAGTGGAGCATAGGGCGCGAACAGATGCCGGGATTCGGTCAAACTTGGGTTCGGGATTGCCACGGAGGTGGGCAGAGAAATCGGAACTGATGTGGGGGGAGAGGGCATTTGAGGTCTTGGAGATGGAGTGGACTCCATGTAATGGTCGGATGGTGTGGAGCCATTGCCGAGTAGTCTGCTCACAGCACGGGGTGTCAGACGCGTATCCGTTACCTGTCAAATGCATCACATAGTTGTATTATCTTCATCATTATTATTCCTCTTAATTAAATTCTCACACTGCCCTTTCCTCTCGGAATCCCAAATGCCAAATAGTTTTTTCCACTTTTTAACTTTCACCTAGAGACACCGCCAGAACGGCCGACAACACTCCGTCAAGTAACTGGGTGTAGTCACCAGGCGGAGTGAAACTTTTCTTAAGTGGAATGACAGGATTTTAATCAAGAACGGCGGAGCAAAACCACAAATTCCTTTCTCATTGTATCATTCCCGGAGTCGGTTCCAAAGTCAGAACTTTCGTCCTCAAATATGTACATCCTATGGAACGGGACCGCGGTCCCCACAGAAGTAACTCCCGAGAACATACTTATCTTTGTGGGAGCATTGGAGCACAAGTGAGCATTTAGGAGGGAGTTGGGGACTGGTAGAGAGAGTGAGTGAGAGAGAGAGAGAGAGAGGACAAGGAAAAGCCTTATTGTTGTTAATGTTGTAAGAAAAGCACTGGCTTTTGTTTCCGCCACGATTAAAATCCCTCTTAAAGAGAGAGAGAGAGAGAGAAAAGAAGAGAAATTAGTACGCTAATGAAGACAAGTTGAAAATTGACTCAACATCCTCAAAACCATTTATTTAGCCATATATTTACATAAAGTCTCCACACTCTCAGCCAGTTACAAGGTTGCCACAAAAGATCTAACCGTATTTTATAAGGTAATCAACTCAAGACAATGAAAATGAAATTTTCTTATCCGCTTAACATTAGACATTTTCTCGTATAATTTTCCAGGGCTGTTCTCAAATCTCCCTATGCACGGCAACTCCCTCCATTGAGGCTGGATGGTTCCCTCGGTATGTACTACTCTGACTCTGGAGGAGGAGGACTCTTATAGACATCATCAACGCACTTTGTCTCCCTGAGTTTTCCTCTCCCCTTTTCCGAGTGAGTCTCTCTTTCGTCTAATCTTTTCATAAGTTTAGTTTCCCCATTGACACAGACCTATTATGTCTTGTTAAAATGTTTCTCCAGCTTTATACTACCTTCCTCACTCGAGCTACATCCAGCCGTTTCACTCATGACGAGAAAAAGATCATTTCTCAAGTAGTCAAGGGAAAGGAGGAACATCCTTGCTTCCTACTTGTAATACTAAACGCCATACGCACATAACTGTAAAGATACCTGAGTGATGTTTATAACAATAAGGCAGGATGGAGATGAGCGTTTCATTAAGTCCGTATAATTTCCTGGTGCTATCGCCCTACGGATTTCTATGTATTTGACTGTACGCCCTGATCATATATGACAGAGTCAAATCTGTACATACATAGGCACACGGCATACAGCAAATCCTGCCAGATAAACTGTCAACTAATTGCAAGATCCCTAGCAGTTGCACATATGACATGAGGCATTTTGTTATTTGTGTTTATGCGTGCTCTCCTTGCATTTGTACTGTACATGTGTATCTATCTATCTATGCCGGAGAGTGTGCCGGGAGAAAATATGACGGCAGTGTCTGGTTGTTTTTCAATCCCTTCTCCTTCCCCAAAGTTTCATTAAAAATCATCGATTTCGATTGACATGAATCAAGTTGAATTGCACAATAAACACTGGAGGTCTAGACTTTCGTGGAGTGGAGTGTAAGCCTGTCGGCATCAAGTCTCGGGAGTTAGTGGAAAGACGGAGACTAAACCTCCACAAGACCCAGGACACTAAGTTAAGGAAAATCAAAGTACGAGGAAATTGAGACGTTCTTTGTTTACCGAAACGATACGTATAATCTGACAATAAACAAAGTAACTTTGAGATGAGCACCTATACTGTCCCTCTGGCTTTTTGGCTACAGGTATCGCTCCCTATATACATGTCTACAGTATAGGTGTGGGCTTTCATAAGGACAAGTAGTCCTTATGCTTAGACCCTGCCTTGCCATTCTTTCCGCCTTCCATTCGGATGTAAGTAACTTTGAGTGCGTATAGGAGAGAGAGAGGTGAATGGAGCCCATGAAAAAAAAATTGGGGGGAGAGAAACCAGAATGGCAAGAGGTTTTAAAGGAAAAGGATGATTATAGTCAGGGAGTGTGTGTATTTTATAAGGGTATACTATAGGGATTGTGGCAATGTGTATTTTTTTGTGTATTTTTCCTCGATGAAGTACAGCTGGAAGGGATGAAGACACACACCTTTTATGGCCCGTCGTCAATACAGTTTGTGTGAGTAAGGGGGAAATGAGACAAAGTAAAAGTCTCCTTCCTAAAAATTCCTTTTACACGCTCATATGCACATCCCGGATATGCACTGACTCAGGAGGGCTTATGCACCCTGGAAATACTTGGAGCCTAGTGCCCTCCTATTACTCAACCATGTAGGTTTGTGAGCGCGGGGCTATCATGGAACAACAGGAATGATGATGGTATCGTTAAAGGCTGAAACGCACCTAATAAATGTAGCATTGTGGCCCGACCTGAGCACTGCCCGTACATAGTCACTCCCGTCACCGGAGGAAAACACGGAAAGCTATATAGCCCTGTTTAACACAACTTGTAGAAATGTTATCGGGGCTGACATTAAAATGACCAAATAGATACACAAGGCTCATCGATTAAGAAATCAAGAGTAGCTTTTCAAAAAACCAGGACATAATGGATGTGGCAGTCAGAGTCATTATCACAGAGAGGACACATTTCCCTTCTCTCCCCTGAAAAGTTACAATGTAAGGAGCTATGTATCTATCTCCAGGACAAGATATTTTCATGAGGATATGATCCCGCGTCTGATTTGAGAGAGAGAGAGAGAGAGAGAGAGATACATGAGAAGGATGTGGATGGCATGAGTCACAACCGTAAAAAAAATAGTCACTTGTTTCTTACCTTATGGCGCTTCTTCTTCGGCGTCACAACAAGACTTAGAGGACCGTCATCCTCATAGACATCCCTATTATTACTTGCAGCTAGACCAGCTAGGGCTGAGCTGTATGGTGGTCTGTAAAATCTCATCCGTAACTTATCATTTTCATTAAGGAGTACACTGCCACCGCCATTGAAATGGTTCTTGTTGAGAACTTGATCCGGCGGTCCCGAGGATGGGATTGAACTAGGTGGTGGAGTTATTGACTGCTGACGAGATGATGGTTGGTGCGAGTTGGATGCCGGGTGCTGAAGAGAATTGCCGATGGATCCGAAAAGGACGTTGAATTGACTGTCGACTAGTTCATTGATGTGGGTCATCAAAGTGGACTTGAAATTCTCCTTCCAACTTTGGAGAATGCTTCGTGGGATTTGTTTGCCTAAGATTTCAAACCTTTATAGTTACTTTGACAGTTCGAATGTTTCCAAATCCCCAGCAGATGTTTATAAGACATTGAATTTCATATAATTAAGCATACGATATTCTACTAAGACCTTGCACTTCAAGTGCATATTCTGCGGACAATTTTAACAAAACACAGGAAGGGAAATATTTAAGAGGTATCGTTGTAAAAAAAAAAAAGAAATCATCGCTTACGTTCACAAGTGAGTAATTGCCTCGTCAGAGGAGCCATCGGACTCTTTAGCATCTCCTCGTCTTCATCCGCGGAGTCTCTATGTTTGTACTCCATCTCTAATTCATCATCTGGGTCTAAAGCCAATCAAGAAGAAAATACCAATTTAATCTTCACCACTGTGCACTGGTTCTATTCAACCCTCCCATATATAATTGTTGTATAGCTATAGATATACATACATATGTAAGTATCTAGAGTACATAAGAACAAAACAATTCATTACTATCAGTATGCAGATATAAATACATAAGAGGAACAAAACCTCACAAAAAGATAACTGTACTCGTGGAGTAAGTGCTACAGCCTAGAAATACGCATGAATATTAATAAGCCTGCCTCAACGGGTAGGGCTGTCGTAAGTAGAGAATTGTATTGAAATTTTCTATTGCCAAAAAGAAAATTCATAATATCAAAGTGTCTATCCTAATCAGTGAGTTGAGTTCTCCCTTGCAATAAAATGATTTGCTTGTCCATAGCTGAACTCTCGACACATGACTACACTGCATAGGGCTGAGTGTCGAGAAGGATAGCTGACCATCCTTCTACAACGCACTATACGCCTTCACAAAATATTACAAGAGGAGACAATACACGGGAAAAGATAAAAACATACAAGTTGTCGTCACAAGTACCTACTACACTTTTTTGATACAAAGGATGAGTCTCCCAAAATGGTTGCTAAAATATACAAAAAGCTCAAAAAGGATGCACATTCCTCAAACTGAAGGATATTTTTTTTACAAAAAGGGTTAAAAATAAATTTATTGAAGAAGAACACACTCTGAAAAGCCTGCTCTAGTGACACGTTGGCTCTC
This sequence comes from Allacma fusca, assembly GCA_947179485.1. Lineage (NCBI taxonomy): Eukaryota > Metazoa > Arthropoda > Collembola > Symphypleona > Sminthuridae > Allacma > Allacma fusca. The sequence goes on along the minus strand of OX359247.1, from coordinate 14,079,589 downwards.
CCAACAAAATATTTAATATTTTCACAAAATTAGGACCAAGTGCGAAATTAACGTTATAACAAGATTTTGACAAATTGGGATTTCCCTTGTGAAGCAGCTCATTGATGAGTGTTTTGAAATTAATGACACTTATTACTGCTTTGTAGCAAAATTGATCAAGTATACTTGTGACACAAATTTAACACTAGGCTCTGGTCAGTTGAGATTTTTGTACAGGGTTGGCGAGAGAGTTGGAGAGGGAAAGAAATGAGATAAAATCTTACCTTTGAAATCCTCTTGATCATCATCAAAGTCAGACCTCTGAGGTTGGTAGAGTTTCCTCTTCTTGCACCCATTAATTTTAATCTCTTCGTTATTATTATTATTGTTATTATTATTATTATTGTTAACCCCACTTGAACACCCAATACTCTCGTCCGAGTGTTGATTCTCCCGTTCCCTGGAAATCTCACTCACGTCATCTTCGTAACCGATCTTTTTCTTTTGTAACATTTCTCTGAGGAGAAGTTGACTCGCAGCAGTGTTATTATGACTATTGAAATGAGAGTGAGAATTGCCGATAAAGTCACTCAACATTTTCATTGGTTGGAAGTAGTACTCGGGAGCTGAGGAGTTCCCAACTAGGTTCGTACTAATCGGTGAAGATGAAGAATTTTGAAAAATATTCCTAGGACTGTAGTAATTATTAAAGCAACCTCTGGGTTCACCAGCATCCACACGATGTCTAGTTCTCCTCGTCGTTGGTGTAATGTTCGATGATGGGGATGAGGATGAGGTGGCTGTTGACTTGAGAAATGTTCGACCACCACTACTACTACTACGATGATGATCGTCTACAAGTATATTGTGATGATGCCCTTCAAGGGTAGATGGTTGAGGAACTAGTGCTGATGTTGTATGAGGGGTCGTCGTCTGAGAATTCTCCATATCCCTTAACTCTCACCCTGCAAAGAGAGCCAACCATTCAACCCATGTAGGTACATATAGGACGAGAGCTTTAGAAAATACCAAGTCAAAACATCTGCTTTAATCCAGGAAATTAACCGGAAGAATTATTCCTCTGTATATGTACCTCTCTCAAGTAACTACCTATGGGCCGGAGCTACTTCCAAAGAGTGGTACCTAACCTACATCATGTGTTGCAGTTACCACTTACCCTCACAGACAAATGCACATACATACGTACAATGGTACAATACAGGCCGGAGCAACCCTACATACATCCACCTTTGCATTGCTATAGTCCTACCTGAGCCCAGCTCCGCAATCCAGTTGTACATCCAACTGCATAACTTCCCATGATATACAGTAGACCATACCGCACGCACCACTGTCATACCACCACCACCACCGTTCCCTCAAATACTAAACAATACCAAAAATAACATTCCATTTCTCCATATTTTTCTCTCCCTTTTCCTTCCATCATTTTCTCTCGAAATTATACTTGAAACAAGACTTCAAACTTAATACTCCACATTTTTACCCCCAATCCCATCATCTCTAGTCGTTGCACTCCTTATGTACACACAGAGCTCAATCTTAGGGCACTATACCGAAAGCGACAGGAGTACCAAGTCCAGAAGAGTATCAATGTAGGAAGGATTCATCCCCGAAAAAAGCTCCGCTACGAAAATACACTGTTTACGAAACGGTCACCCGCAGGTGCGTTATAATTATAATCGCATACACACAGGAAATCCCACATCCTCCTTAAGAGACGAGAGAGAGACAAGGCAAGAACTGAAACCTCAATTATTCAGAAAAAGGATATACTCAATGAAGTCTTGTTAAGAACTAATTTCTTTTCCTCCAACTTAACCTTGTGTCAATTTAAATTCTACTCGTTGGCATACCGTGAGCGTATGTTCCTTTCCTATATGCTAAGCAGTAGTCTTAAACTATACATAGTGGGTGAGTGGGACATGCCGGATATGCATAACTTTTTGTAGCTTCCATGTACATAGGGAGCCCTACGTGACTCGACCGTTTGTTAAGACATGTTTGTAGTATTTAAAGTTAGTTTTTTCCTGTCTCTCCGACTCTCTCTCTCTCTCTCTCTTGTTACACCATTGTCTTGAGTTTTGGTCATCTTTTGCAGTTGCTCTCTCATACTTTAAATATTACACTAATCATTTCTGAGTGAAACTTATTATGCAGACGTTCTCACATCTCCGTCGTCTTCAAACCAATAACTTAAGAGTTAACAAGGGAGAGAGGACGGTTTAATATGAACGATTGCCTTGTCTTCGCTGCCTCCTCAGCTTTTTCCTCCTCTTGTAATATTAAGGACCTCCAACTAAACACCCTCTTATAATAAGCCTTCCGTTGAGTTCCATAACTTATCATAAAGCAAACTTGACAAAGAATTACACAACTGGGGTAGCATTGTTATTACTCCGTATCTCCCAATGTACATTCAGTCATCTCTGGGATGATAGACTTGTTTATGTGGACAGTCCTATCATGCATATACACGTTACTCTAACGTGACTGGCGGGAGAGATAAGTCAAAATTTGAATATTCCTTTTATGCACAGGAGCTATCCAGTCACTAGCCCTATGGATCCGCATATTGGGTTGTTATTTTCTGAGAAAAACCATCTCAGTAGATATAGGAGCTCAGCTATAGAGCAAGAACTCTGGCAAAGTAGTCCATAAATAATCTATCGGGGGCAGCAATCGTATGGGAGAGAGAGAGAGACAGAGACAGAGAGAGAGAGAATAAATTGCCAGATATCCCTATCTCAATAGATATCTGCAAAATAAGGATTAAGGTAGTATTCCACGATGAACCACTTACACGGCTATATACTTACAATTATTAGACAATGCTCTATATAAATGTGCCGAGAGGATCATCATCTACCCACCTTGTCACCTCTCCACAGCCTCCAATAGGCTGAGAATATAGATTAGCAAACAATACGAGCGAAGCAGACGCAAAGTCAATAATATAAGTTAAAGGCAAGTGTTTAAGAAAATAATAGACAAATTTATTGCATGGAATAAGAATGTACTTCCAGTACACTCAGGCTATAATACTTGAGCTACTAAAAATAATATAAGTAGCTATGTACATACGACTGTACACAGAGAATTCGTACTGCAGAGGAAGCTTTTTTTTTCCACCGATAATAAAACACATGCCATATATTTCCCTGTCTCTTTGTACTACACACAATGCTGGAGATCTGGAGCGATGTCACACAAGATCATTGAAATCTACAAGGAATTTTCGCATCAAAATTATTAAATGGGGTAGTATTTTTCCTCCAGATGAAACCTGCCATTCTTATCTGCACTTACAGATACACATAGACCCCACACACACACACACTCACACACACTCACACAGGATCAATGTACCTACGCGGTTAAGTCAAGAGAGTCAATAGAACTTTTCTGATGTTATCAAGGCACAAGACATACGGCCATAGCAATTCAGTTTACAGTGAAGCCAGCAACTCCTCTGCTTATCTAAAAACATGCCTCTTAATACGTAATAAAACCTCAATGAGAGGAGTTGGAAGTTGGTATCGAGATGGAAAGCAGAAATGCAATTGAATATGTTTCATACACCCGGTGCAACTTAGCATTTGGAACCTATGTATATAAAGGGAGTTTCTATATATGTTAAAGCATAGGAGAGGATATGGAAAAAAAAGTACAGAAGAGAATAACGTGATAAATGTAATTTTCCAGAAAAAAAAATGCTCCCGGTCTATATGGGATGATGCATAGGGCGGTCTTGAGCACGCAAGTACATATGAATCCAGAGGCAATAACATACTGGTCTTCCTAGAGAAGAATAAGTTGAACATTTTTGAGATCGCGAGAAGGGGAGGAATGCTTTTAAAGCATAAGCCAGAGAAAAAGGAAAAGAGAGAGAAAACCACCTGGCTCTTATCCTACACTCCTGCATAACACATTCCCTCCTCCCATACATAGGATACATACAAAAGGAGGATATGTGCGTAACTATGTAACCATAATAGATATAAGTGTCTGTGGAACAATATACGAAGCCACGCGTCCAGGCGTCCTCCTTTTTGTATACTCACAAACCAACGATTTAGTACATACTCACATATGACTCGACAAAGACAGGAGCAAGTATTCATAGTGCACAAACACACAGCTGATTCTTCTGGAGTAACCCTGTATGATTGTGGGATATGTATGGAGGGACAATCCGTATGTAGATTAATAGGGAGACCCAAAACCGAGAGAGAGAGAGAGAGAGAGAGAGAGACGAGCGTATGCCACTCTTTCCTCTGTCTCTTTAGACATGGAAAAATCCATCTTGTACGAAATACGGCCACGATTACGAATACGACATCGTAGCCGCGTACCCTAGAAATCCCTTTATAAATATAACCTTTAATTGTATAAAGAGACCCAGTGAGGCTCAGGCCCTATGTACATCACCGGGGAAAAGAGATAGGTTTTGGAAGAGAGAAAAAAACGGAACCCCGAAAAGACTTTGAACATACAATGACCCTTCGTCATAGTACATGGTGGAGTCGTAGTAGTAGTAGTAGTGAAAGTCTCTCTCTTCATACCCAGCTGCTTGTCTGGAGCTCCAAGTTAGTTACTCTCTTATGGTAGGGACGGCATGAGGGCCAAGTCTATACATACATATACTCAGCTCATTTCTATCTCTCTCTCTCTCTCTCTCTCTCTCTGGAAAACCCTCTCAGAAACACGGCGTAGAACCCTTCGTAGAACCCTTGGGTTCTTTGTTCGACTCCTTCCCTTGTTCCTATTTATTACCAGGATAGACCTAGATGAAAGGAACTAAAAAGGAACGACGTTTGAGCACACGCTCATTCTGGACCCCTTCAAGGGGCAGATGTTTTGGAAAAATAATATGAATCATTCCCTTCGATCGATTAATTGCCAAGTCGTTTCTGTGTCTCTCGTATTTCTCCTAACTATAAATACACACAAGAGGAACCTCTTTATCGACACTGCTCTTCAAAATGTTGTAAGTAAAGTTGAGGGTTTGATTACACACGGAGAGGAGGAGGAGGTGTGCTGAGAGGAGGGAAGAAACATGTGCTGTATAATGACCCATAGAGCCGTCCTCGGGAGAGACGTGATGGTGAGAGGAGTATCATTAAGAAAAAAGCAAGACAGTGTTATTTTCTCCAACGAAAAATCAATACAAGTTAGGCTTTTACTCCCATCATCAGATATGCCTAACTCCCATCAAAAAGAACAGAATGCTGGGCTGACGGAGTCAGCTTAAAGTAGTTAAGTAAACCTCACATATGAGGGATGACATGTACACTGCCATGGATGGAGCCCGCAAGAAAACAAACAGGAGGAACGATGAGCTCACTCACTCACTCACTCACTCACTCTCTCTCTCTCTCTCTCTCCTCAATATGTCCTTCCTATATCCTTGCCTTTGTGAAACTATGTAATATTAAGTGGAAATCAAGTGAGTGTTACGTCTACAAAAGATAGACAAGTTACCTCAGAAGGTATGTCTGTCATTAGCTACACCCATATAAGTTTGTTTACACTACCGCCCTACATACTAGCCCCATATATGTATGTACGTACGAACTAATGTGTTTTCTACCATTTCACTTATACACATACATAGAAAGTTTTTTGACGATCGTCGTCGTCTCCGACTGCTTGGTCATGTTCAAATGACAACCTTACGATGATTGAACATCGTCGAGAAAACTTGTGGAGATAACCCTGCTATTATTCTAAGTATGTCTGTGTGTGGACGGGATTTCTATAATATTCTGACGTCGAAAAACCTGTGAAAACGCATGCAAAGCTAAGTGTTTACTTTCCAGTAGTATGCAAAGGACATGCCTCAAAGACACATGCATGGTTGTCTCTCTCTCCCGTCCAAACATACACACACACACACACACACACACACATACACATACACACACACATACACACACACATAGTTCAAACAACAAACACATGATTTATAAATGAGGATCGAAGGAGAAACTATATCGTGATTTTTTTTTATTTTTCCCTTAAATTTTCTCATACCAAAGACAAACACAACTTTAGAGCAAGTGCTAAGTTCTGGGAAAAACTTGAGTGCTTTCCCATGCAATCCATACACAGACATCATACACCCTCTTGGTATGTTTAAAAAATGAGCTAAACCTCCAAAAACCTACATGAATCAAAAATTGAATCCTACTTTAGGAGAAAAAACTTCCTACTCCTGCATGCACGTAATTATATAATACTGTATAATGTTCTAGCCCACCTGTGCCTTCTTCCATGATTTACACCAAGTCTTTTTGTCCTTACATGCATACATATGTACATATTGAGCCTGAGCGTGACACAGTCCTACTTTACTATATGGAAGAAACAGTGTAGGAATTATAGTACTGAAGTTGATGCTACTTAAAGAAATATAAACGTAAGCAGGAGTGAAAGAGAAATAGGAAAAGGAGTAAAAACACCAAAGTGAATTAACAAGTAGGTCCCATTAAGGAATACAAGAGTCCTGAAGAGAGTCAGAGAGTGAGTAAGAGTGAGAGATAAAGTAGTAGTGAAAACGGTGATTGTGAATACATGAATGAGATTCTTGAACAAAAAAGGTTTTCCCAAGAAGAAACTTCTTAGTAGGAGAGGGGAGGAAAGGACGAGTAAAAACATCTCACAAGACGAAGGGCTTGTGTAAAGTAGAAAGAAGGAAAGGCAGTGTTAAGAATGGGCATGGGGATATGCATGGCTGCTTATAAGTATATGCACCAAGGCAATTCTCTCCCTTCTATATACACACAGCCCCGCTTCTAATAAACTATACTCCAGAGCAGACTCATACATCATGTAACACTCCAACTCAGGAATTGGTACTCTCCCAAAATGTAGGTTTATGGTTATAACAACCTTATCAGGGGAAATGGTATAAACTCCCCTCAAATTCATCCCTGCATTTTGTACATATGTTCATAACTGTACAAACTCCTCACGTTATGTTTACACTCAGCGTGGTTATGTCCTCTCCGTTTTGTGTGTGTGTCTGGGTGTACCTTCGTGCTCAACAGGGTATATATTCTAGTATTCGAACAAGGAAAAGATTTCTTTTTTTTTCATCTGCAGGAGCAACGTGTCTGTCCTCTTTCCTACAAGTCCTACCATGAATGTGGGTGTATTCGTTTAAAAGTTAAAGAGGTGCAGTAAAATGTAAACTTACACTCACCGCCTGTGTCTCTACACATCAAAGACTCATACACACACAGGCATCATCGGAAAGGTGTTTTGTATACAGGATTTAAATCATTCAATTCACCTCTACAATTTTAAAGGGACTTGGAGGCTATACACAGGACGAAGGAAGGAACTGCTGGTCATCATCGTTACAGTTAAAGGATGTAGATTCATCCAGATTTCCTTCCCTCTTAATTTTCTCATCATCCTCATTTACAGGAGTAGTCCCACACACCAAGCTCCGGTCAAAAGGATGAGGATGAGGATGATCAGAAGGATATTTAAAGTTTGGACTCGAAGAGAAGCATAATATATAGAGATTATAGGGATAGGAAGAGAATGTCAAGTTTTCCAGTGATTTTTCAAGCGAAACAGAGAACTACATAAGAGTAAGTTCCACAGGGTCCGACTACGGTGGGATGTGTACATATCTACTCCCATAATTACTTATATACGATTCAAGTTTTTTCTCAACTTTGTGGATTATGCATAGACAGAAATCACGGAAAATAAGATAGAGAAAATAAAGGGCGAAAAAACCGGATGTGAGTTTTCTATGACAAGGATTTCTACCTGGATTACTCCACTTCCGATTCCATTTCCACGTCACTTCCCATTTCCTTCCCTTTAAAAAAAAGTCTGGGATGTGAGCCCATTTCCAGTGGGCGTCGTCAGAGTTGTGGACGACAACGACGACGATCATCGTTTCTCTCCTCCTTGTCTCTGTCTCTATCTCCCTTTTTTCCCTGATACTCGGCATTGCCAAGCTACCACCACGAAACTTGAAGCAAGTTACAGCCCTCTCCTCTAGGAGAGTAAAGTACAACTCGGTCACACATTTTTTATGGGAAGAGATCATTATTTTTCATGTAGAAATGTCTGTTGTACAACAACAACATGCACACACTCTCCCAGATAGCACACAAGGAGGGCAGAGCACTTTTGTCCATTCACATAGACTCTCCGCCAGCATACATATGTATCTATCTATATGAACGTCCCTACACTAATAGCCCACAAATGTACATATACAAACAAAATGCTAAAATACACGCTGAGGAACCAAACCGAACCAATATTGTAGGAAGGCAAACCCAGAGATACACAAGAGTAAGAGGGAAACATAAGTAACGACGTAAACTCCTCGTATCTATATATATGTAAACTCATACGTTTTTATTATTTGACTCATTTTTTTTCTTCTTTCCTCTCTATAGATATACTCACAGATGGAATCCAGTGCAGAGCTGGGAATACACACTGACATAAATACAAATATGTACCTTCATTCATATGTATGCAGCTAGGAGCGAAAAACGCTGAGCTGTATGGATCTAAGGGGGCGTTAATAAACAAGTCCGCGTGAATATTTGTAGTTAATATGGTTATTGTGTGATAAGAACTTTAAAGCAAGCCAAGGTTTTAGAAAAAAGGTTCTTTATCGCGGAAAATACCTTAAAATTGATAACACTACTTGATGGGAGCCCTGCATACATACAAGATGAGGGGTGTGCGGAAAAATAGCAATCTCTCTGTCTCTCTGTCTCTCTCTCTCTCTCTCCCTATATATATATAAATATATCCAGCAAAGGACGTCGGCGACGATGATGATGACAATGTGTAAGTGTAGAGATATCGTGTGTGAGTGTGACTCTCTCTCCTTTAGCCTCACCTTCATTTAACCTACTTCTAGGAAAAACCACTCGTTGACTGTCTCACTTGTGCATCTAACTCTACATACAAAACTTCTATGGAACAACATGCAAAATAGCAGGTTGCAAAATACTCATGCTTTATTATATTTCAGTTTTTTAGCACATGTTCTTTCCAATCACGACACTCTTTTTTCTTTATGACTCTCAGGCATTACTCTCAGGCATTACTCTCAGGTGTGCTGATATCAAGGGGGATCCAGTAAGAGAGGCTATTATGTCATGGGAAATATAGATAGATACTTATGCTCATATAGCCACCATGGCCTCTGTGACTACTTGCAGGTAACTAGTAGGAGTAGGAGCATCCTGGATTTGACAAACATGATCACAATCACTTGTAAATACTTTATCTAGAGCGACGAGGAAACCTTAAGCTAGAAACAGTAACATGGGATGTATCATGGCTAAATTTAAATGCGAAACTTTAGCAAAGTTTACAACTACTTGATGAGACTTTAACCCTCTTTTGATTAAGGTCTGGTTTGGCGTGCATAGTAATAATGGCAAGGAGCAACAATCACTGAAGCTCCTCCGCTCCGGCCCTCTTTCTCACTCATCATGTCCCGGAGAATGACGTCCTATGACTATACACACAGGATATATGTAAGTAGTCAGTCCCTTGCCGCAGCTCCCTTTCAAAATCAACGAGTCTTGCACACATGGATGTGTGTCCATACATACATAATTATGTGTATCTATCTATTATGAAGTGTCATAAAGTGCATTAATGCATACTATAGCTGGCCCGTACACGGAGAGAACTCTTTTAATGGCGCTCTATCCCAACTCCATATATAAGCCTGAGAGAGCGTGTGTGGAGCACAAATGAGAGTCTTATAATAGCTGCATAGGCTACTTCATCCCTATCATGTGATATCGACTAAAACTGTATCACCCACAACAAGAAATAAATATCAGGGATTTCGCAACATCGCAACACAGCTATTCTCGTTGGCTAGGAATCTTGAGTCATCCCCAATGGAACCTATACCTGGGCTTAACTATCGTTAGATACTAGTAACTAAACGTTTCCTCCATGTGTGGAAACCTACCGTAATCTACTATAAAGTCTATTAACTCCAAACAAATCTCCTCACACAATTTCTTAATCCATTATACAATCCCAGAAAAATTCCCAAAATCTCAGGCTGAGAGTTACATTAAAATAATAATAATCTTCATTAAATTACAAAGCAATCCAACACAATCCTTCATAGCACTTCTACAAGACCTCACAAGAACAAGACATTGGGACAGGAAACAAAAATCTTTTTGAGTTATAACACGGTAATAAAATAATGGCACCATCAAATCAAAACATTTGAATACAAATACTATTTTGAAAGGATGACGAGACTTTAAAGAAGGGCCTTATTACTTGAACTGTCTTAATCTTCAAATTTCTTAGAAATTTTGAAGACATCCCAAAAAGTAACAATTTATGGAAATACAGATATCTGTAAAAAAAAATGAGGAAGAAACTTCGGGAATGATGATTGGGTTATTAAAAAAGAAGAAAAATGTCTTGTAAGATGAAGGAGAAGAAGTGCTATGGAAAAGGTAGCCAAAGAGAGATCAAAAGGAAAAAGGGGTGACTTACCAGACACAGAGTGCTTCAGTGGGGGAGTCAACACAAGATGACTGGTTCCTTGGAAGACCGTGAAAAAACTAATTTATTCAACCGTGTATGTTACGGTTATCGGTTGGAGAGTTGTGTATTGTATATCTCGTTGAGACTATATTATATACGAGGATGGGGGGCACATAAGCAAAAAAGCACACGGAGAAGAGTCAGGTTTAATGTTGTTATCAACGAGAGAGAAAAGATTAAAATTGGTACGACGATAACCAATGTGTGTATTTTTTTTTCTCTTGTATACTCAGATACCCATAGATATATATTTACTTATGAATAGCACACTGTATAGTACAATAGTAAGGTTCATATACTCCTATCCCTTCACAGTTGTCTATTTATCCAAGCAATTTTCCTACTAAATGTTAATGTCAAAGTAGTTCTGCTGAGAGAGATAGGTATTTGTGTAACAATTACTTGCAAAAAAAAAATTACAGGGGAATACGATAATGAGGTTCAATACAAGATTACAACGTTTGGCGCTGGCCACCTCAGCAATTTTATATTTTTTTTTTCGCAGTTAATTCTTTGTTTATTCCTCCCAATGAGAATCTATTATAGGGTGAAGTTGTTGGGTGAATCCTGGTGTGATTTCCTACCTTAAAAGTCTCAAATGAGTTGGGCTGCTGGTGTTTGTATATATTATTATTTTACTACGCTCCCCTCGTCTCTCTCTCTCTCTCTCTCTCTCTATCTCTCTTCGTGTGGCAGTGTGTAAGGACTCAGCACACACACACACACACGTTCCTACAAAACTCCTCGTCTCTGAGAGACGATGATGATGAGGATGTTGGTGTGGGAAGTCGTAGTCGGAGATGTGGTTTACAACTGTAGACGTTTCCGCCAAAAAGGAAGGAACTCTACTGCTTGGCTGGAGCTGCTCGGAGCAGAGGTGGGTGCTTGAGTTGTTAGTCTCTCAAAGACTATCCCGTCTATAAGAAGCAAGTCTAAGATTGGCCGAGTATTTAAAAGGAAGCGTTCCAGCTCTCTCGTAGTCAGAATCCGTAGGTTTACAAAATAGAAAAAACAAGATGTTGCGCAAGAAGTTGCGCTCTTTGCAAAACTCCACCCCTTCCTCAATCTAAAAGGACCAAGCAGAAGAGAAAGATCTTCGCGACTGACCATTAGCAAGTTTCTAAAACTGGGCAACCATACACACTACGGCACACACACACACACACACACACGACTCTTTCTCTCGCTCTCTCTCTCTCTCTCTCTCTCACTCTACAAGAGAGGATAATATTATCGATTTACGTCTGCTCTCTCCAACTGACCTCACAAGACTGACGCCTTAAGAATTTCCCGGAGACTACAACCAGATACGGTGGAGAGAAAGACTCGGAGTTGGAAATAGTCGTACGTCAACTATACAGTAGTATCGCCTTTTTTTTTCTCTCTCTCTCTCTCTTTCCCTCTCTCTCTCTCTCTCATTCTACTTCTACCTCTCCACTCTCTCTCTCTTCTTCTTATTACTTACCTCTACTAGGACTGCTAAATCTACTACCAAAGCTCTTTTGGTGGGCGTATTTTTTCATCGTCGTAGCACGAGCCCATGCAATGGAGAGACTCAAAAGAAATTCTCCAAACAGACTTTAAAAAGTATATATACTCAATGAGATGGTAAATATCAGTGGGTTCTCTAGTAATCCTCATGAAATCAAACATCCATAGAGAAATAGCTGCATATACAGATATGTAATTATAGATATGTAGATATCCCACCGCTCCATATAATTAGGTCCATGTAGTTGGAGTCAGTGGGAGAAGCGAAACCCTAAAGTATCTACTGCTGGTCTATCTATTTTTTCCTTATTTACCCACCTTTTATTATTATCGCTTATTAGCTTTGAAAAAAAAAAAGAATGAAGCCGCATGTAGATTGAATGGGGATGTCATAAAAACCGATTGGATTTTAAGGTACTTGCGTTCCCGATGCATTTGCGCGGTAAAATATATACATAAACACATGTGACAGTATGTATGTAGAGAAATCCTTCCAGTCTGGGACTCCATCGTTGATGAGAGGCTTGGAAAAAAAGAAAATAATAAAAATGGGACTGGACGTGCAACAATGTCAAAATCCTAATCTATTCTCATCTCCTCTTGTTTGGATAATGTGTGTAAGGAGCAAAAGCTTTGGGAAATTTAGCGTCGTTCCCCTCCTCTTATTTCCTTGATCTTTGATTTCCATGGCACGTGATAGAACCCAACCCACCAAAGTCCTCTTCACGGAGCTTCGGAAATGTTTTAGGGATCATATAGAATATAAATAGATACATAAATATAGATATACAAGGGGATGTAATATCTATAGCCATAGCTGGGGCTGAAACCAATGCCGGAACCATTTAGCTCAGAAGTAGGTAAATGCATTTCCCTCTCAGGTTGGCTCATTCGTGAGAATTGTAGTGTCGCGAGCCAACAATTCAATGGACTTTTAAAGGGTCTTCTTGTGCCTCCAGATAAGGGATGGGAGGTACTTGATGGGAACTTCTTGAGCTTAAAAACCAACAGTCTTTTTCTTACCAGGCATCTTTTTCTTCTCTGTTGGGTCCCCCGTGTGATATTAATAGAAGGAAAGTTGGGGAAACCCCAAGCAGTGTGTGCTGTAGTAACGGCCAAAAATTTGTCTTAGGTAAGAATGTCTTTCATTCATTTCATTCATTTATTATTATGAGGATATAAAAGGAGGGAAAAGAGTCCCCTTGATTCTTGCTTAAGGTACAGGGAGTAGTTTGGCGGGTCTACTACAGTCATTATATATGTAAGGTATGTGGAAGTGTCTAGTCGAGTGAATAGAAATTTTTCTCAAAAAAGTCTCAACGGTTCTTCTCAAGGGATCCTTTTAAAAGTTGCTCACATCTTCAATAGAAGATCTTTACCTTACAAAATCTCTTGGTTTAGACTTCTATTCTCTTCCCAGACCATTTCAGGTTCTCAACGGTTCTTCATCTTCCCCTTCGCTATTCTTTCTCCTTGCTCAGCACATATCTCAACGGTCGACGAACATTACTTGAACTTGCCCCTATACATCATGAGAATGTTCTCAGGAGTCTCGCTCTCTTCCCTCTCAATCTCATATATAGAGTCTCGTGCGGGTTCTGCGGATTTGACTACCGGCTTTTCATACCGGCTCTGCCTCAGTACTATTATGTATCAAAATTAGCTTCCTAACATGTCAAACTGTATATAACCTCATTATAAATGATAACCCGCAGTACCTTGCCACAGTGTCACTCCGAGCTTTCGTAATGCCTCTCTACTACATAGACGGATAACTCAAGCAACCGAGTTTTTTTCCCAACTCAGATCTCTTCCAAGCTCATATACTGTATAAGTACGGACATAAAAGCTAAAACTTAACAAAAGAAAAAGACGTTAGAGAAAATATCCTCTGAAGAAATGTTATTACTCAAGCATTTTCAGGTTATATAGGGAAATCTTTTATGTATAGTCACCACTTCAAACTTTTGCTTCCTTCCTCAAAGAATAATAGCAGAAAGAACTTGTTTAACGGACAAATTTTTTTCCCCCCCTTCTTTACCTACAAGGAAACTCTTATCTTCCACATAGGATCTACTTACACAATAGGTTCATACCGGTTTTAGGTATTTAAAGAAGCCTCTTTAAAAATTAAATATCTCCTTCTTTCCTCCAATTTTTTTTTGTCTCTAGAAAAGTTATGAGTTTCGTCACAAGACAAACTCTCAGCAGAAAGTAAAACTCCAGTCACAAAAGTATTCATTTCTCATTCCAGAGCTACCCACGGTTACGCTTAGCTATGCTTAAGCTAAATAGATAGATATAAACTTTTGTATTTATCTGAAATGAAATCTGCCTATAGGTAATACTTAGCTTCTCAAAGCTTAGCTACTTTAAATATTCTCAAGTATTGCATAGTATAATAAGTAGATACTTTCTCGTCCCTTTCCACCACACTGCCTGTATAGTAGTAGTTAAACAAAGTTACATATGAAACTTTCAGTGGGGCTCATCCAAAGACATATTATCTATCTGTAGATACCTATAGTGTAGGTACATATAGATATATGTTCTATACTCCATCTTTTTAGCCAAGCATTTCTCATATGTTTTAATGTAGTTTGGAATTAGTATTGTAGGAGACTAAAAGGTTGAAATTCAGGAGTATGTAGATCGTATATAATTAGTCTCTTGCAATTACTCTTTTAATCTCTCATCGTTCCAATGTAGCTGCTCCATTTGTAGCCTTTGGAAGTATCACATTTCATTTTTCTTTCAAATGAGCTACTCCTAAGAGTTTTTTCGCCAAAATATCATCTCGATGAGGGAGAAAAATGAGGAGCTCTTGTTTCTCTCCTGTAGACCTGCTCACAGTTCCCTATGTAAGGTATGTACATTCATATCTATGACTTATACAGGCCAAGTATCACCACTAAGGCTGGAGATGGTACGAGAGGAAATGAGAGCATAAAAGAGTGGATGGTAGTACACGTTCCGGGTACATACTCCTGTATCTACATTTGGGTAGATACTTCTCCGCTCTCCTTGATAACAAGACAAGCCAGCCAGCCAATGATACTGGAGACAGGATTTGCAAATTGAATGACGAGATCTACAAGATGAGGAAACATTGACCAAGTTGAGAATATTTTAGAGGAGCAGGTAAGTGTGTGTGTGTGTGTGTGTGTGTTTTGGTAGGGAGTCGGAGTCTGTATAATTCCTATGGACATATAACTCCTACGAACAAATAATATGTACGGAGACTATGACTGTGCATTTGTATGTAAAATATACGCACGTAAGTTTTATGCAGAGTATGGTAAATAAAATGAAGAGAAAATCCTTTTGAAATCTGATCCTATAATGAGTGGAAAGAACATAAGAAGAAGGAAAAGGAACTTGGGCTTTTAATTAAATAGAAAATGTTTTTCTCCTAATTGGTATGAAAATTTCTCTCGTCGTTCGTTTTCTCCTCTCTTTATCTCACATTTGTTTCCAAGTCTTTCTCTTTACCTTTTCCATTTCTCGAGTCTTTTCCTAGGTCCAATTAAAAAAGGAAAACTCGAGGAAAAAGAGGAGAGTTTGATGGGAGAAGACCCTAAGCGAAACCGTTTATACACACGTCGGGAATTCCCAGCTCTTGTCTTTGCTCCTACTTCCACAACTACTGATAAACTTCCATGACTTTTTTGTTGTGTAAGTCTCCCTTAGAGCATGAAGCTCCACTATACTCCATGGCCAGACCCATGTATATAGAGTCTCTCCGGCAGGACCTATAGGCAACATTCCCTGGAACATAGAGAGTGCCTTGTGTTCTCATTAATTAGATTGGGGTGGGTAAAATTAAGGGAAACAGACACACACACACACACACACACACGCATATACCTACCTACCTTCCAATAACTTATATGTATCTAACCTTACTCTGGGCAAACACTCCCGCTCCGTGAAACATATACCAGGCGTAAATGAAGGAAATTATAGAAAATGCAGTTTAGCTATTAGCGTTCATATTATCAAGACCCAGATGAGAGCATAAGAGCTAGAACGAGCTGGAAGGAGTGAGGAGTTCCTCGCAAACTACATGCACTCCTACTACTGTAGATCCATCCCTAGACCTCTACTCCTATGCAGGTGAAGGAGAAATGTCTTCAGGTTAATAATAATGAAAATCCATCCAATCAACACCCGTTTTAATTTTCTCCACATCATCATCATCATCAGGATGGACAAAAACTCAACTCAATAATCAATTAGAAAATTAAAATGGAACGAACGAGTCAAGAAAATTTCCACGTATGAACCATGGAGCCTTACAAATGACTTAACCTTTACTTTACCTTCCCTACTATATGCATATCCATACGTAATCATTTCCAAGCCTTATATGTAAACTTGTAATTACATACATACATGTTACCATAGGCAGCCTTATCCAATATCACACATGTATCTCTCTCTCACTCTTTTCTCTCTCTCTCTCTCTCTCTCTCTCTCGCAGAAAACCCTCTCCTTCGTGGAGCAAGAGCTACCATGCTCTTAATGATGGGTTGATTCACTTATGATTATCACTATCAAGTTTTTGCCTCTACACTTATTAAAATTGTTCTAGTAGCTTGCTCATGAGAGAGAGAGAGAGAGAGGTTACGTGGGAGTTGTAGTTTTTGGCTCGAATGTGAAAAGAAAATCTAAAGGTTTCCCTCCGTCTGCAGTATACCTTATGCAAAGGTGGCTTTCTACTCATTTTCCTATCACTTCCTTGCATACCCCTCCATGCTGGTCTGGGCTAGGAGTGGAAAGCTAAACTCTTTGACGTAGTTCAAAGTACGATGTACTCACTCATTGTCAGTGGAGAGCAAGAGCCATATCTCAAGCTGTAGGAAAAAGTCTACGTTATTTGTTCGTTGTTACCTCATGCATTCAGGGGCAACTTTTCAATGCGATATGGTTAGTGCAGTCCAATACAGGAAAATTCTGCTCTAAAAGATTATCAACTGTGTGCGGTCTCCGGGAGTTCATATAATGCAGGAAATAAAGTTCATTGAGCTAAGAGGCGAAAGTGAATCGATGCAAAATTCATCTCTCCTCTCCCTGCATATAAGTTACCTTTGCATATTTTCTGACTCCAGAGGACAGTCCCTGTTATCATTTCTCAGGAAATAATGAAGCGTAGATGTGCACTGTAAGGTCTTCTGCTGAGTGTCTTTTGAACAGAGGGACATTTCTACCTTCCCTGGTAAGGTTGCCTCTTAGCCCATGCTATGAGAGACAGTTTTTACAGTAAAGGGATGGGACGCATTCTGGTGGATATTTGCTTTCTATTTTGTACGAATTTCGTGTGTATTTACTGCACTAGTAATTTTGAATGGGGTCGGAACTGGGTATTTTGTCCTAGTCAATGCTAAAAATGTATCCTTTCTGGACAAAGTGTCCCGACACAGGAGCAGTGCCCCTAGATATTGACCCACACAACTACATAGCCTTAGAACAATATTCTATGATCCTCTAGCTGAGCATATAAGACGGTGGCTCTCTCTGTGAGTCCTCTAATAAATAAAATTTGTGGAAATTCCTTGACACGCTGCCTACATATGTAAATCCACAGGATTTCTCTAAAAGTGAGGTAATGTATGGAAAATGGAAAAGGACGTAAACAGATTACGCTGAGATGTACAGCCACCGTCACTTCTGGGTTTAAAGTGAAGGTCATGTGCTTTTAAGTTTAGGAAGAGCTTATGTCACTGCTATTGTCAATAAAAGGGAATTTGCAACATCAGTCCTTCAGCAATACATTCCCTGAATGGTTAGATATTTACGGTGTAATAGTCTGCTGAGCTAGCGAGTAGTGTACAGCATGACTTTTTTTCTTTTTCTCGACAAAAACACATTCTTATCACTCCCACACTGAGGCTGTGTATTACACATGCCGTGCAAAATTTCTATTTGCAAAGCTCTTAAAGCATAAATAATACCGTGTGAGGTACTAAGAGCAGGCAGTAATAATTATGTAGCAGATAAGTGATTCACGGTTGGATAAAATAAGATAAGAAAAGTATCATCATCACCATCCTCACCCCTACAACCATGAGCCTCACCGTGGACGATAGAGGATTTCGTAAGAAGGACAACAGTTTGAGAATGACATGTATTGTACAATCCAGCCCATAACTTATGACCAGTATGCTATGTAGTATGCACCTCTCTCAGTTTTGTAATTTTGCAGGGGGGAGCGATATCTCTACACAGAGGAGAATTTAAAAAATTGCTAGCGTGTCAATGAAGCATAGATAAAAATGAGAATTAACAAGTTTTTTTGCAAGTGTCATCATCCAGAGTAAGTCTATGAATTATTGTTACTTTCATACTTGTATTATAGTTTAAAGAACCTAAATAGATAAGATTATTCGAGGATGGATGCCTGATGTATGAAATAGACGAGAGCTCTCTTTATGCTTTGAGTAAGAGTTTTTTCTACGCCGCTCACCGTCGTCCCCATGTACTCTGTATAACTCTGACACTCAACTGTACTTTGAACGTACATCACTGGACATATTTCCCATAGTCACCTCTCTGCATATACATACATACCTCTGATCCAGTCTTTCAATCAACCCTGATGACTGCGTGTAAAACCGCACGATATTTCACGGGAAAGGAGTTACTCACAAGCACCGCCCCAGACTCACACTAACGCACACACATAATAATAAACATAATAACAGAAAACACAAATACACACACCTATACAAGAGAGCCGGGGAGAGATAAGGATAAGAACAGCCGACTTAAAACACATTGGGAAAAAAGGTCAGAGAGATAAAGAAATTGAAGACGAGAGAGAGAGAGTGAGAGGGGGGAAGAGAGAAACAGAACATTTTTATTTGAACATTGACCAGACGATACGTTTCGGATGGATACCTACAATAAAATTTCCTACAAGTAACTGCGGTGTTAAGGGAAAGACGCAGATAATACACCAAACAAACTGTCTGGATATGAAGCGAAAGAGAGAGAGAGAGAGAGAGAGAGAGAGAGAGAAAAGAAATCGATACAAAGTAAATAAAATCCAAACTATAAAAAGTATATGTTTTCTTCTTGATTCTTCAGCCCAATGGTCATAAGACTTTTTTGTAGGGTTGGAGCAGCATCTATCAATACTATACACTCAACTAACTCCTATCTGTATCTAGACATTGGATCTGAACATGAGTTCAGCTCGCGAAAATGTACTTAAAACCATCTTATTCTACACTGTGTCCAAATGTTTTGTTCCTTGCGTGTAACACTACACACAGGGAAATGATACACTCCCAATATAAGCACAAAAGTCAATTCTCTTTAGTAGACTTAAGTTGAGTAAGTGAAAAGAGGCGAGAGTGAGAGTGAGAGAGAGAGAGAGAGAGAGAGAGAGAGAGAGAGAGAGAGAGAGATGGAAAGACATTGTATTACAGCATGACGGCCCACTCCGGACATAGACAGTCTCCTCCAAGTATAGTAGGAGAAGTAATCATGGGAAAAACAAAAAAATGTATTAACAGCTTAGAGAGACTTCTAGACACGCAAAGAAGGGCGTTGTACATCAGCAACAGGTCACAATCTTTTAATTAGGGAAAACGAACTCTTTTAAACAATACGTCAATACATAATTTTTTAATGGAAGTCGGTAAAAACTTTTTTTTCTTGCTCTCCCAAAGTAGTTACTTACAACGGGTAGGGATACATACGGAGGAGCGGTAAGTGTACATAGACGCTCAGCATATTAATGTTCTTGGTTAATTGAATTGCGTGTGAGGCTGTCATTATTATCCTGAGGACCGAGTTTAATCACGAGTCAAAAAATATATCAAGAAGTCGGGCTTCTGCAGGAGAGTAGTACAGACTCTACTTGGTTTATTTCAACCTATGTATGTATGTGCATACAGGAGAGCTACATATGTCCTAACATGTATGATTCTAGTGAAGCGTCCTAAATGAAGGCTAACTTCGTCAATAGATTAAAACTAAGTATTCATGCGAGGAAAGTGCACCTTTTTAAAGCATTCTCTCTCTCTCTCTCTCTCTTGTAGTCCGTTGTTGTACCTCGGTTCGGTCAGGCATCAAACTCCTGGTTAGACTGACATGCAACAAGACATTTTCTCGGAAGACTATATGGCATCATTTATCGTTTCATTGAGAAATTAATTTCCTTGAGGGCGATGCTAACGACATCGGGTGGGACTGCCTGGGATGAAATGGATGGAGGGGGTTGAATTTCTTCCCTATTCCTACCCAATCTCAAGGATATTTCCTTTCAAGAATGGACGGAACAAAATGTGCATTATCAGATTATACCGTCCTGACTTAATTTCTGAAGGTTATTGGGCTTGGAGTTTAACTGAAGTAAACTTTGGGTTTTCTTCAGAATGGATTCCTGTAATTATTTACTCATATTAGTAGGAGGTGGAATGATGGAGGAAGTGGATAATGTCACAATAATGTCACAATATCCTCCAAGTCACTCCAATGATTCAGACTTGAGTTGAGTTAGACTAAACGCCCTTGTACACTTACTTGGAAATCGGAATACAGAACCATGAGATAGATAAACCCAGATGGTTGTATGTGCTGTTGTCAATTGTGATGTTAAATAAATTCAATTCTCATATTCGCAGTAGATAAAGCACAGAAATAAACTGAGTATGGAGTTATGCCAGTAGATAATTTTTTTTTTTGCTTTGGAGTTCGATAGGCTTCCTTGTGCAAAATCAAGCTACTTAAGTGAATAAGGTCGTGCACTTACGTTTACATAGGTGACACTTACATAGATACGTGTAGGTACACCTGGGTGATTAACTTGGCAGTTCGCATGATAAATTCCCATATTAATCTATTTATTTCACTTTATCTCTGGAGAGAGGTTCTATTACCATTACGTCCTTTTGGGGTGTGAAGACGCTTTAGTGCATACTGCAATTAAGGGAGGGCTCAATCCTAATCATATATATATAATACAGTATGGGGATAGTTCCTACTATCCATCCAGATAGATCTAGTGTGTATCGTTACACCTGTCCACACACATCCTGTAATGTAAGTACTATTGGTTGGATCACAAGTCCAGGATTTTCTGCTGAAATTGCTTCGAGATTAAGGTAAGAGGGGGAAAGTCAGGAGGAGTGGGGCCGAAATTAGCATGAATCACTCACTCATGCTAGAGGGGAAACAGTCACTGCTAATTATAGCTCCAACTTGACTTGGTCCTGGTCCCAACAGCTAGTCCTAATTGTAAGATTTATTTGATTTCTAATAACGTCCCTATCTGATGCTAAAATGTATTGGTATTCGGAATTTGTTCACACTGTCAAATGTTGATTTTTTTTTTTGTTAATTACTTACACACAAGTGACAATGCTAATGTCTAATCGAAGACACAGTACAAAGCGCAGTGAGCAATTAAATTATTGGAATGGGTTGAGGAAGAAGGAAATGTTCCGCAGTAACATGGACGTCATTTGTTTGCTTATCGAATGAGGCATGCTAATTCGTTTGTTTGAACTCCGGGCTTGAGTTATAATATACACATTTTTTTTTAAACCAGCATTATTTGATATTTCATATACAAACATGGTTTATTAAAAGTACACTTTGAAACCCATCAGCACTGTGTCAAACGGTACTAGGAATTTTGATGGCAAGATTACGTTTTGGGAATAAGTAGTATTGCGATCCTGTAACATAATAATAATAAAATTAAAAACAAATACAATCTTTTCGTTCCAAATGTATACAGCTGAAACTGTTACAAGTAGATTTATGTAATTTCCGAGGAAAAGCCTATCACTATTCATTGTTTGCTATGTACAGTGCTGGCTATAATGGCAGTATTTACTAGTAATTAAATTAGAGCTTTAAAGTACTTCGCTGAGAGTCGGTACACGATAAAAAAAAGTAACAATAAGCCTTTGAAACATGTTTTGAAGTTTTGACGTTGGGATGAGTGGGATTTGGGATTATATGTGTGTTGATTTTGTTGTGACGTCTGACGTGAATGTGATCAAAAAATAAATCAGTCGTGTAGAGTCGGAAGCGTTGAAGTTCCAGGAAACGTTCCGAGAGTTAAATGAATTTGTATTTAGGACGTGGAGCAGCCACCTACTGACTTCAAATGAAGACTTTTAATACTCCAATGTTTCCCTTCCCATGTCCGGTTCCAGTTCCCGCTCAAAATCTGGTTTCTTTGTTGCCCTTGTCTGGCTCTCATGTCTGTCTCTCTCTCTCATGGGCTGTAATGAACAGGCTTGAGCTCACCCTACTTCCAGTTGGTCACATCCTTTATTTTTAAAGGGCTATGTTTCCTCCAGAATTCTCAAGGGAAGTGTTGAAAAAGGGGATATCCTGGTTACATCTGACCACTTAAGTTATTCCTGCGTTTGTTCCAAATGCAATCACGAAAAGTCTGGGTTAAAAGTTTGCTGCGTCCAGGACTTTCTCAAGCATAAGGACTTTTAATGTATGCTTCAGAGCTTGCGCATTTTATGGGATACGTAATTTCTGCCCATCTGTTTTGAAAGCTTGTAGAATCCACGTGGAATAAGTTCCCTGGAGTGGATGACGTCATATATTATGGTCAAAGTGTAATTAATTATTAATTACGTTTTTTATGAAATCCAGATGCAAACAGATAAGGTTCCTTGCGAAGACGAAGTATGAGTTGTAATTATCACTGTACTAAACTCACATGGAACTGACAATTAGCATTACTAATCAGGGCTTGTTTGTACGTCCAGTGGATAGCTAAATTCCGAGGGCAAAAGTTCAAAAAATGAAGACAAAATAATAGGAAATTTTGCCGGTGCTAACCCATTGAATTGTTTATAGCGATGGAGGATTATTCCTTATAGTTACATAAGATGGAAGAACTACTGATTGTGAGTTTAATTAAAATGTTGTGCATGGCCTTGGTCTTTAATCAACCTGAACTTTGTATGAGGTGTGGGAAAATTACTGAGAATTGTCCAGAGTTGGGAAATCAATGAGAAGAGTTATTTAAAGGACGTCAGGGTGCGCAGGAAGGCTCAAATTATCAATAATAATAATTAATAACTCGAACTTGTTTGTTGTCTGAAGATTGTAGACAGTTTGATATGGACAGTTCACATGTTGTAAAAACTAGTCAATGAGGTTCGACGTCAACCAAAGCTATTACTACACAGGATCTCAAATGAGATAATACTTTTACTTTTCTGTGAGAGATGAATAACTACAGCTATGCATGCTTAATCTGATGTGAGCCATATCTCTGATTATGTATTTACAGGGTGCGCCAACAATTTACGACAATCAATTAGTATCCCTTGTCCATGTAAAGCATAATGTTATGAGATTTTAATTCCCCCCTTTACCCCATTTTTAAAGACTCCTTCCCAGATTTTTGGATATCATACGGGTAAAAAAAAATGTGAAATGAAAACTTGGGAATTTTCAGAGATTTCGTTTTTTATTACTGGTCAAACATTTTCCAAAATTAGTTTTGACACCGGTGTCTATGAAATTTTATTATTATTTATTATTATTATTATTTTCAAATAAGGTATTTTACAAGTCACTACGTTGGGAATTGAGGACAGAGTTAGCGACAGTAAGAAGCAAGAAGAAATTCAGCCTCCTAATATGAGAAGGAAGTTCATGTTTAGTATTCTTTCATAAAAGTTTTTACAAATTTCAAATGTCATTCACATCTTTCACGCTATAATTCATCAGCCTGTCTAAAGCGGCTGTGCAAGTTGGAACTATAACAACAAGATATCAAGTTATGATTTATGGGTAGCCATTTCGAGGTTCTGAAGAATATAAACATAATTTTACTTCACCTTATTACCTAGGGGAATATAAACATTTTCAGTAAATCTGGAAAAAGCGGATTATTTGCAATTAATACCATCCTTGTACTAAACTTATTAATGTATTGCCCCCTTTACCTAATTAATGTATACATATGTACGTACGTCATTAAAAATAGTATGCCAACATGTCTAAATGTAAACTTTATGGATATTATTTGTTTGGAATCAACGTTTGTTTGATACACATACATTTTTAATTGTGGTGTCCTAATAACACGGATAATGGTGGGCAGCTTGACAGAATTACGTATAATAGTTTTAAACGTTCCTCTTTATACGCCAACAATATTTGTGAATACTTCGAAGCGATCTTCATTTTCTCGAGACTCCTACCAGAATAGAGCCGGAAATTATGGAATGGTCATCTACCCATATAAATTTTACTTTCGGACCTCAAAGACTTTCTATTTGAACTTGAAATTTATGGCTTTAACAAAATCAAATAACATACTGCAATTAATCATTTCATTAATTATTGTTGCTAATCAAAAATACAATTATTTATATTTCAATTATACAATATAATTGTTTTTTTTAGTAACTTACAACTGATTTAATATTCAGGGTGTTTTATTTCATTGCCATTCCCCATAGCCCATATAAAGGACGTAGACAAAAGTATGTGATTCCCCTATTTTCAAGCAAATTAATAAAGCGAATTAATTTTCGATCCTTGTTTATAAGAAATGTCATTGGCTTATTGGCTTTCAGAAGAGCTACAGTATTTTAGCAGGTCTCTACGTTGAGCAATGTGGATATGACCCGTAACAACAAAGGGCAAGACTGGGGTAATTAATCTTCAGGAGCAAAGATACGGAAGTGAGAGTTTCTGATCGTACTAATTTTTCTTGGACGATCTATCATTCAGAAAAATATTCTAAAGCGCTTTATTTGTAGTAAATTTCAAAGGGATTCATTTTGGGCCAATATCATCTTCCAAAGGCAAAAAGAAAAAGAAAGGTAGGGTTTATGAATTGATTTAAAAAGTAATATTCTTATTGTAATCAATATTTTTTCACGTTTTCAGCTCCGTTTCAGTTGAAAGAATACATTGAGCTAAAGTAAATCTCCTTGAAATTTGTTACAGACTCTGCGTTTCGGAATATTTTTCTGAATGGCAAACCATCCATGACAAAATGATACGATCAGAAACTCTCGATTCCGCATCTTCTCTCCTGAAGGTAAATTTCCTCAACCTTGTCCTTTGTTTTTACAGACGATGCCTACAATTATCAGCACACATAGAGACTTGCTAAATAGCTCTTCTGAAAGCCAATGAGAGTTCCTACAAATGTGTGTCAAAAGCAATTGCGGACAACATTTTGACCGAAAAAATTTTTTTTAACTAAAATCCTTAAAATTGTTTTACTTTATTGCACGTTCCTTGGTCTGTGTGAATGAGAGAAATTAAAAAAACAATCTGGAAAAAATTTGCTTGAAAATAGGGGAATCGCACATTTTTCGTCCCTATATGAGCTAGGGGGACACAAATGATATGAAACAGCCCGTACACACCCCGTTCTATTTGTCAATGGAAATCAGTATCTGATTACACTGTAAAGATTTGTTGTAATAAAGCTGTGATAATACATTATTGGGTAAAAATTTTATTTTGTACTATTAAATAATATTTTGATTCAAGAATTATCCTCGTATTCCAATTATTTCGACACGGTTGGGATTATTTCGTACTAAAATTTTAGTGCATTCGTCCGTAATATCAATCTAGTCATTGTTATGTCATAGGAATGTCATGTATGAAATGTAAATAAAAGCCAGACTATCGTTAAAAAACACACGTATCAGTAATACTCTGTAGGACGTCCCAGCTCCCTTTTGCTTTAGTATTATAATAAATAATACAGAAATTGTCAAGTCAAAAATATCCTGCTGCTGTGACATTCGTACACGATATATGGGTACATTCCTGCCTTGGCAACAATAAAATGATAGCCAAAATTTCCAGGACATGCCCTTCTGGAAGACGGGTGAAGACATTTGAAATCCTGTATGTTTTAATACATGCCATTAGTAAATTTCGCTTATTTTTAAAACACGTCTTGATGTCCAGTTGGCGTTTAATCAGGTGTAAAGGAGTCTACGAATTACAAAGTTTTAAGATGACCCTTTTCTGTTGTTAAATACTAACAACCCGTTAATGGTAACCGAATTATGCAAATGTACCGAAAGACTTCCGACGTGGTACTAAAGTCCTAATGCTGGAACGGAAGCTCTAGATTAGTGGATATTAAAAAAAATTAAGTTTGTTTATTTAATGAAACATTGTCAAACAACGACGTAAAACATTTCATTGATAAATGTACACAATCCAAGGCACTTTTGAAAGACGCATATTACAGATGCAATGCCTGTATTGCAAAACTACGTCAATAGTTTTTCCTTTCGTGCGTCCTGCCATTGTTATTTATCCTGTCAAAACAAAGTTCCCGGTAAACATAGTTTACTGTATGATAGATAGATAAGTGAAATTTTATATTTACCCTACAATAAAATACGACGCAAAATGACTGTGTATGAGAAGTGAATTTTTGCCCCCCAGGATGGCGTACTCCTCTCCTAGATTTTCTCATTCCTGTGTATAGATCTAGTATTAATAGAGCTTTGGAGTTTCACTCACAGTGTCCTAATGTAGAGTGCAGTATAGTCAAACTTAACTTCAATATATTTCCAGAAGTAAAAACAATAATAAAAATAACATTTGATAAATATTTTTAGCCTTAACAAAAAACAATCATTCATTTGTTGCCATTTGCAAAAGGGATTTGGAAAGAAAATTGTAAATGTGTTATCTGGAATGTTTATTTAATGAATAATAATTGTAATCACCAGCGATCGGGTTCTTCATTTGATTGTAGTTGTACAGTAAATCAATGTATAATTTCCAACTGGAAAAGAATAGTTCATCATAGCAATACGGTATTTGAAAGCTTCAAGAAAAAAATATTCAAATACCAAAATGTAAACGTGAGACCCCCAATATAAAATACAAAGTTAAATAAATGCTTCTACATCTCCAGATAATAGACGGATTTTATCTTCCATAAATACGAAAATAAGTAACGTTTGCGTACGGTGCTGCCGCCCACTCACTTCCATTGCTCAACGCTTTAAAGCCTTTTCCCTCCACGGCTCCGGCACAAACTAACTGTGAGATCCAAAAGGGAGGCTGATAATTAAACTGCTCCTCCAGGGGTGGCGCAATCTGTTCCTCGACTTTAGAAAAAGTTCTAGATTTGATGTTATTGAGATCTGTAATATTTGATTTATTACTGTCTCACTATCAAAAAATACAATTAGCTTTATCATAACATATTCAGCAGGTATGATTTTAAAGAAGTTATTTTAATGCTGTAGTAAAGATTAGAATG
This sequence comes from Allacma fusca, assembly GCA_947179485.1. NCBI lineage: Eukaryota > Metazoa > Arthropoda > Collembola > Symphypleona > Sminthuridae > Allacma > Allacma fusca. The sequence goes on along the minus strand of OX359247.1, from coordinate 14,052,264 downwards.
CCGAAGATACGGATATTACCAGAAAGGTGAGAGTAGCTAAAGAATGTATGGAATTGTTTGCATTGTTAGTACAGAAGCCTAAACCTAGCTTGCAGTACAACTCTTCGTATTATTTATGCATATTTTACCTCGACATGACAACTGGGATCATTTCACCCATTAGCATAAGTGTCAAATATTTTGCTACTCTAAAGGTCAAGAATGGAAACCCTCAATTCATTAGAACCTTATCACATTCCGTGTTTGCAGAAAAATTGACATTGACAGGAAATCCGGTGGTTAACAAAAACAAATGGTAATCAAATCTTTGTATGCATCATGTCTTAAAAACATTTCGAGTGCACATTTCAGCATTCACAATAGAATTCGCGACCTGCGAGCAATTTGACTTGAATGGAAGTGTGCATTTATATTACCATCTATCATGCAAATTCAGCTGTTCAAAAATGTAATTGCTTCGAATGAAACATAGTTTGAATGCATGGGAACACTGGAGGAATTTGAATCATTGACAGGACGAACCTCGTCAAAAATCTAATTGTACATAAGTTAGGATCTTAATACGTTACTAAAAACAACATAACCATAGGGAAATTTACTTTCGTTATTGCCACCCGTGGAAACTCGTGGAGCCTGGGATAGAATACTTAGAATTATATCACCCACACCCGTCCACATTTATTTGCCTTGAAATTCTACAAGCCACGTGTGAAATCCCGCTTGTTCTTCTACCCAATTTTTAATACTGTAGCATAATTCTGCTGAATTGGACAAATTGGGCGACACTGACATCCCACATTGAAGTACAGTAGGTACAGCAAAGCCCTATAAAATATAAATAAAGACTGGAAACGTGGAAACAGTAAAACTTAAAACAAGGACGCGTCAGTCCACAGAACATGTTAGGAATGTCATGAAACCAGTGCAGGAGGGGAGTAAAGTAATCAAACTAGTGTAATTTCACTTCACTCGAAATGAGTAATATTGACAGTTCATGTTTTGAAATCCTGCCATGACACGACTCAAGCATGTTAATCCGAGCTTACTTCCCCTTTAGCTCCATTTATCCGAGTTTAAAGTTTGGATAGAATCTCAATCTGTACACTCATTAATCCTTCGGAACATACAGCCATAACAGAACTATAACTTTCACATAATTATAGGAATTCCTCCCTCTAGGGGATTGATTGATGTAAAGTGCCGGTGTTTGATTCAATAAAGTATTTAATTTTAAACAGGTTCTCATAAAGTTTACTTATTACTTGTGGGTGTGAAATCCAGGAATTATTGGATTTTAATTCAACCAGTATGATTTAGTTATGGATGCTGTACGCAAGTAAACTTTTTTCATATTGCCTCAACAACATATTTACAGATAGATCCATGGTACATATATTGACACAACAAACGCATGTATGTACTTACCGTGCCCTACAAAATAATAACCGGCTATTTAGTGTAGAGCGATACTTGCATACACGTAATGCAGTTCTCCGAAAATTCTCCCTTCATTATCTCCAGTTGATACTTGATATGTCTTCAATCTTGAAGCATGCTCCGCTATCACGCAGCCTCCCACAACTGCAGCAGGTCTCTACCCTGGAAACATGTAAATGTAATAAGATCCATCATCCAATTGTCAGCGATAATTTTACTTTCAACAGCAATTCACTGGTTCTTGCAAATCCAATGAGATTATATCTGGGAACACCTTCCTCTCAGTAATAATTACTTTTATTTGATGCAGATACTGCACTTTGAAGAGGAGATATCCCAAGGATTTATTCTATCAAGACCCGAAAAGAATGTCACTGATTGTGGATTTTCTGTGATGCACACACGTGTCATATAGTCTCAAAAGCCCATACATAGTTTTCTCATTGGAAGTTGTCAGTATTGAGGATTGTAAATTTATTCTCGGTATCAGTAAACTAATTGAAAACGTGAAAAGTTACTTGAAGCCTTTGCCATGCTTGAATTATATATAGTTAATAAATAAACCCAACTGATGCTGGCCCGGCTTTATTATCTCTTATAGAATAACTTGCAAAATATAGGAATAACATACATATAATTATTCTACATACATAGGTACATATGAACATGGTCCTGATACTTTTATGATGCCTGGGAGAAACTCTTCCCTTGCAGTTTTCAATTATGTAGTAGGATATTCAATGACAACAGTGTGTCTGGGCTTAATGGACTATTGGGATAGTATGTTGTTAAATATTGCTATTTTCGTAGCTTGCATACACAAATATACGTCTATACATACGTGCACGTTGGTTTGCTCATGATGCTTACATTCAGCTAATGTTTTTCATTGACGTGAATGGTGATTATGATGTTAACGCAATGTCATTACAATAAAGCCTGCATAATCTTGTAACTCAATACTGACACGTGAAGGAATCACTGATGATATCAGTCTGTTTGAGTAGGTTAGTAATTACTAGGTGTAGGCTTCAGAGCTAGTCTAAACAGGTGTATTGTCGACATTATAGGACGGTTCTATATTTTGCGAGAGGTAACTTTCAGACGGGGAATTTTATCATCTGGAGGATGTTTTCCTGTCTCAGTATTCCCTGATGCGACGTCAGTACTATTTGGTAAATAGAACGCATCATCTGCTACTACTGTATAGTCTGGGGATTTAGTAAATACCTTCCGGATCCAGGCAGCCTTAGGATTAATTTAGAGGGAAATATATTTAAAGTAGAGGCAAATTTTCCTACAGATCTCTGACAACTATTAATATCAATATGTGACTTGGAGAGTTTCTTGTCCTTGGGTTTTTTTGCATGTAATTTTCATGCATTCATTAACCTTCTACTGATTTTATAAATATAATTGCGCTAAACCGCTTCCTTCTTGGGGTCAATAGAGAGACAACATATCCTGGTAAGGCTATTTCAAGGATATGAGCAGGGAAGGAGATACCTTTTGATTTCAATTCTGATTTCACTCGAGTCACTCAGCCGGAGCAGGTGATGATGATCATCCTCTCGACTATCTTGAGAATTTTCCAAATTTGTTCACGCAGACAGTTTATTTGGCATCCACAGCAGATTATTGAAATGGCTCTGTTTATAATCAGATCAAAGTTTTTAGCTTTTATTACCGCTCCATTTGCTTCAGTGTGACGCACCGGTTTCCCTGTAATCTCCCATACTTGCCTATCTATCACATATGTATGTATGTACATACTTCCATACTTATACATCTATATTCTCTCCCTAAAGCTCTGAGTCTAATGATAAGGACCAAATCATGCATTTCCAACGCCCATAGTCAAGTAATTATATGTAGCTTTTAGCATCACCTTGTGGTACAAAAGATTAAATCAAAAACGCTCATTTCCTTGTGCATGTGAATGCCATGCACACGTTCTCAGACTTATCACATCCTCAAAAGTAGCAATAGATTGGGATTGGGCATTGACTCTCTCTATAATTGAAGGCAGTTTACACGTATCTGAGTAGCTTATTGTTAGTATGTGTGGAGCAAGTACCTATGTATATGTGTATCTTTAAATAAGGCATGAAATGTAACTGCCATGTGAGAGAGATGAGAAAATTTTAGAAACTATTCTTGCAGACTTGCTGTCATCGCATAAACCTATGTATATCCAGTGGCAGTGACGGAGAGAATAGAGAACAAGTTCAATCAAAGGGATTCATTCATTCGTATAAGCATAATGAAATACACCATTCATTTAAAATATTTTTGTACTTTCCTTGCTATTTCCAATGAATGTTCAAAACCAATATTTAATCTCTGACTTAATACGATTCCTGTGAAAGGAACTACCTAAATTGCATAACCTGTGTACTCATGAATGTGAGTGTATATGTCATCCATGGAGTGACGTGTCTTTTTATTTGAAGTGACTATTTAATCATGAAAATGTTGTAAGGAGCAACCCATTTGGTAATCCTTGACATTATCTCCTTACTAAAGTGTTGTACATTTGAACTTTGAAGCAAGTTAATCTTTGAGCAATGAGTATACACACACCGCGAGGATGTAATCCTATTTATTTAAAATTGAAATCATTCATCCACATCTCAATATTCCCTTACAAATTAATCCTGTTTCCTTTCCAGTAGCTATAGTAATCTTTAATAATCCTTTAAAATCTGTAAGTAGTCGGATGTTGCTACTGCACGTGGGATTATAACACTACCACAGATACTCCCCTGTAATACTTCACTAACAAAAACACAACCTTCAACCCACAATTAATTCAGAATCCCAGCACCCATGTAAGCAAGAGAGTCAAAAGATGACATCCATCAACAATTATAATTTCTGGAGAGGGACATCCCTGGCCTCCTTTTGTCAACCATAGGAATAGTGACTCTTGCATAAGAATCATTTGCATCAATTAGCCAACCAATTCTACAAATTCACGTTGGCAACTTGTCATCCCGACATTTTTTATCGCACATGTATTTTTTGCAAACTGGAGTGCTTTCAAACTGGGACAATAGCTAGGGCAAATGTCAGTGTGTAATTAATATTGACTGTTGAACTGTTGACGGATGCCTGTGCGGTAACAAATAGATACTTGCTGCACTGACAATCGTGTCTTACAGTAATATATCCTCAGTCACTCACATGTTGTTCACATGACATAATTACTTGAAGTAAAAAAAAAGTTTTTAAGTACCCTTGCTATTATTCTTCGTTGGAAAGTCCTAAATGGAATTTTTTTAGTAACCTCTATTTCATCCATCCGTTCCGATACATTACGACACCACTACTATAGGCTAATGACCACATGAATACTAATAAAAATAAATGTGAAGTAGTTTTGAGATGTCTTACAGTACCCCATATGTGAAGTATGGTCGGTTGTGACACTAAAATAAGCGGAATATGAATACTGGCGTTGAAAGTGATAATTCCCAAGTTTTAGCATCCCACGAAACCTTTATTGCTTTTGGAGTTTCTCTCACTTTCAGGGAAGAGGAGATAAATTCAGTAGGATGACATGCTGTTAAAACTTCGTCAAAACAAAACCAGTAATTTTTACAATGATCTCCTGAATTTTTATCATGTGTGTAAACACGGCTGACTATACCAGTTACTTAAACAGAACTGTATAATGAGTTTCAAAACAAGACTGAGTCATATTTCAAAATAAATCAAATTCTTTTTCAGCTCTTGGGCTTTCAGACTTTTATAAATTCAAGTAAATTCTTCCCTATCATACCCAAATGACTGAGATAAACAGACGAGTAGTTATTATAAACATAAAAAGTGGGTACACATAACGACATAACGTTATTATGTTTGGCCCAAGTCCCAAAAATTGATTTTAAGTCAATACAAATCCCAACCATGTTCACGTCTGTACAGCCAGAGCAGACGGGTTAAGCACCTGGATTTGGTTGAAGTAGGTTCCCTCAATGTAAACATACACTTACTTACTTACTGACTTGGAACTACAGTACTTACTTAGGAAGGGATAAAGTCTAAGTCTATGCTACAGTCTACGTAAATATGCAGTTCTGTAAGTGAGTTAGGAACTTAAATGGGACGGATGAAAATATAAATGAATTCGAACACAGGTTCTCTTCCTGTACTCAACTTTGTGGTGTAGTTCTGCTGCTTCAGTCCTGAAAGACTGTACAAGCATACGTATATATTATAAAGATAGCAGTAGTCAAAGTAGTAAGGTGCTTATGCGGCACTTATGCGTACAGGTATGAATGAAAATGTTCCCCAGCACATTCCAATCCCAGTGGAAGTTGCTGAGACAAAAAAATGATAGAGTCGAGACATGTACTCACTTATAGAGCCCACTGGAAAAGGTAAATTTAAATTGAGGTAACCACTTAATAATGCCGCAACATGAAATTGTAATGATGCTCCGGTGAACTTTGTTGCTCTGTAACCCTTGAAAAAAAATATGTGATCCTATAAATGTTATGAGAGAAGAAAACTAAAAAGAAGCAACAATCGAGAAAAAAATCACTTCCTTTTAGAAGCACCAAAAGAGACGACAAGTGTGTTCCTGTTTGTACCAAATGTTTGGATGGGTATTCGTACAGGGTAACTGTATTGAGTAAAAAATTACTTCAGTGGGTTTATTTGTAACGCTGCATATATTTACGTGGACATGGAAGACTTGGAAATTATTCCTAGAATCAAAGATGGCGATACGATGGCGACAGGTATCTCGAACGAAAAGGGGTAAATGAAACAGTAAGTAGAATATTGTGAGACAACAATGCATAAGGATTGCATTTCTATAATCTCACCTGATTCTTATAAAGATCTGTTCCTCTTTCACTGTTTCTATGAATGGTTGCTCCAAGATCCGTGGCTCTCAGCTTGCTCCTCTCAACAAGCTTTGAAAATTGGTTGGTGTAGACTGTAGAAGCTCTCAAGAAACGATTACCCCATGATGATGATGATGATCGAAGAAAATATACCGCCTTATAGGAAAGCGTGTGCATAAAAATTCATGATCATGCATGATAAATCTTGGAAAAAGTAAACTTCTCACGAGGAAGAAAAAAATGTTGAGAGAGAAGAGAGGAGAGAAGAGAGAGAGAGAGAAGACGACAAAAGCTCAATCCAAAAATGAGTGTAGAAGTTGTTGTAGAACATATTATATCCGTGCCTAAAATCCTCTCCCATCGAAACCTCACATCTCCCTGTGGTTACAATGTAATAAACCCTTTACTTCCTGTGCAAGAAAAACCAAGACGAGAAAGACTCAAGAGAAAAGAAAAATCTTTTAACAGAAATATATAATTGATCATAAAAGTGACATCCGAAAATGTGCACACTCATTCTCTGCGTACATCGGTTCGTTGAGCAACCCCGACGCGTGTGGCCCTTCTCGTCTTCGAAAAAATTCCACAAGTTTGCCAAACCGTGAAAATCACTAGCACTATGCAGCAAGTGGCAGTACAGAATGAACATATATTTCTTACACATTTTGACTCATCAGGGATTTCTTTTTTTTTTCATCTCAAAAAATTTGATTACACTTACAGTTTACCAAGATTTAAGCACCTTGATATTGAATGTTACATGTATCTTTTTATGCACATAGCATAATTTTTTATTACTTTATTTCATCAGCTGTGAGCAGAGGTACAAAAATATTTTTACAATAAGTTGCATATATATGTAGATACTTACACATGAAGAATGTGTACATATCCATAATGCAAACAAGCAAATGACGATGATGCGTAGATATAAAAGAGATGATGAGCGAGGAATTCTCCCTTTCCCATGTGGGTACAAATTGTAACCTTATATTCGAATAAATATGACAATAGTTTTTAATTTTTGTTTGTTTGTCGTTACTTCCAACAAAAATTCTTTTTATATTCATAGAAAAATCCTGTCTTCATAAATGCTTCATAATTTCTTCTAAATGCTCGTCATAATGCAAAGGAAAATTAGTCTTCATATATTTGTAAAGACTCAGAAGGTAGTCCTGATTCTCCCCGCAGATTCCTTTTGCCTCTGAGATCTGGAAACAAACCAACAGACAAACAAAATTAAATCATTTGAAATCCTTACAGAAAACGCGTCAACTGGAAATTTTTATTTCTATTTCTAACATTTAGCCCCTATTTATAACATGGTAGGTACTACACCACTGGCTGCTGCTCATTCCATGCTACTTCCATTGTGACCAAGACTTAGTGTGTGCTATTTTTAATTATCTACCAACACCAAGCAACACTTTCACACACAAGCATGCTATTACCAGCATGCCAACTCCTGTAAAGGAGTACGGACATGCATAAATATGTATATGTACGTGAGAATTCAAAGGAGAAAATGCCTCACATTAGATAAAAAATTTTAACCTTTTCAATGCAATTTCGAGGTCATGGCCCATTACATGAGCTGTTGAGTGTGTTAAGTATATATAAGGTTCAAAATCTGATTTCAATGTTATCCTACCACGTTAACAAATACTCTCCAACTCCCTCCGATACGTAAGAACAAAGTCACATGGAACAACCCGAAAACGGGAAGCAGACTACAGAATACATAGTAAAGTATGTGCCTACGCGCAGCATCAGCTGCAGCAAATCCCGAGTCCAAAGTACAACAGCCCGGTCAAATTGAAGCGTAGAAGATGAAAATAATTATGCATGCATTCCTATCCCACCAGATTTTTATCAATAAACATCCTTAAATAGAAGAACTGTATCACAAAAGGCACTGCTCAAAAATATTTTAAACCCTTTGTCACAACATTTTTGATGATAATTAATGAGGGCAACTCCACCATAATAACAACAATGCCATGAATGCTAATGAAAATAAAATAACAATCAATGCCCAAAAGGAGAATACCCTAAATTAGATTAATAAGAGCCTCCTACATCCGCTATAATTCTCTCCCGTCACAAAGAAAGACGTCCAAAAAACAATAATAACTTAACAGGTATCTATACATACTTTTAGTTATATGAAGTATCTACCTGTGTCGCAATACTCATTTCCGAGTCTTCACCAAGCCATAAGGAATTGCCTTCAAGCGCAATATAGCACAAGCATGGAAAACCGACATCATCGTCATCTTCAACGATTTCTTCGTCCTCCTCATCATCATCGTCGTCGTCGTCCTCATCTTCTTCTTCTTCTTCTTCCTCCACTCCGTCTTTGCTGTGTTTTCCATCAGATTTCTCATAAGGAAAAAATACCGTCCATACACAGACGTAACCACCAAGCTTCATCTCACGATTCTCAAGATATTCCAAAATACTCAATTGGTTCCGTTTAATCCGGTAAGCACAGCCGTATGTCTGAGCCTGTGTGTGTACAAAAATACAAGAATTTCTTTATACTCCATTGTTAGAATAGGACAAGTCCGGCCAACAGGTATCATAAGCATGACTACAAAAGTACATATGAGACATTCAATGGATACATTTCAAACATCCTACTACTACTTCTGTGTCTACCACTAACATCTCTCAGGTAGTTAATAGTACAATATCCCTGCCATCCCTTATGTACTAAACCACCTGTACCGTACTGACTACCCAAATGATAATAAAAAAAAACTTAAAAGAATCATAATAATGTATTCCTCCTATATATCCCCACTCGGCCTAGATCCACCATAAGCATAATTACATCCCACAGTCATGAGCCCCAGCACATAAGCCCGTATGCACACCAAGACCATGGCCATGGCCAGGGTAAGTAAAAAGTGAAACAAGAATAATAAAAGGTAACTTAAAGGATAAAATAATATGTAATGTCGTTCACATTCTCAACTCTGATAATAAACAATAAAAAAAAAGTCCTCCGTGCATATACCCCATCCACCTCCGTATCCCAAGATCCTATCCTCCCTATATAACCCTCTATATAGCCCCATCCCCCGCACCACCAAAAGCCCAACCAAACAAATAACAATCCAAAGAATGTCTAATATGATGATAAACACCAAGCATAAATAATGATCAAGCACGAATTAAACAAGATTTTTTAACCTATAATTCAGAACATTAAGGAACTTACGTCTTCACATGGAACCAAAGTGGCAACACGACCCGGCTAAAATAATCATCAAAATAACAATATTATAATCATAATTTAATGCCACAAGCATACACAATCCCCACCAACAATATTCTATTAATCCGATTATCAATGGTATGATCACCAGACTCCGTCAAGTCAGAGCTTTCTCAAAAGTCAAAAAAATCTAATAAGACTTGTCAAATCATATCCCCTCGCACCCGTACATACATACACCCCCCCCCCTCAACTTATCATCATCCCTACATATCCCACTTCCACCTATTATATTATTACAGCCCCATAGTCATATACACAATACAGGTGTGATGTGTTCAGTGTTCAACTATATAAAAAAAAAATAAAAAAAATACCAGACATAATAAGTACATTTAATACATCTCTCTCTATATATACACAGATCCCAGAGACTACCCAACAACGGCCGAACACCACTCTAGTATGAGGAATCATATCAAAGAATATAAAAGAAGGTCAACAAACCTTTGAAGGAGATCCACGATGAGTTACATTTCCTTGCCAGAACCGTCTCATAAAACCGTTGACGTGACCAGTTCGTACTTCATCATATGAGAATCCCGGTCTCCAGCACAAACTCCCGTATGCAAATATCCAAATGCTGTCATCATTGTTGTTCTCCTCCCCATGATCCTTTTTATGACTGCTGGAGCTTGACATGTTGTCACAAAATATGTGTCAATAATAATTCAAACCAGAACGAGTTTGCAAAAAAAAAAACTTGCTATTGAACTTGCTGATAAAAGTAATGACTCTGGGGTAGGGGGGGGACCTGTGTGTATATCCTCCACAGACACACTCACACTCCAATAATAATTATAGACATATAAATCCTCTATCTTTAAAAAATATCTTGAACATTGATTTATATAGATAAAAATTGAATGAATGAGAATTTTTGAGGAGAGCCACAATATTTTTGCTAGTAGCTCGATCAGAGACAAAAGTCTGAATGAGAGTGTTGGAAGGGGAGCCGAGCTGTTTATAAACAACTGGAATAATTAAACTCACTATCACTGAACTTAACTAACTTGATAATTTGAGACTACAGATCCTTATTATAGAGGGGAAGTCTACGAAACCTCTGCTCACTATTGCTGGGCTCTAATGGGAATTCAATGCTAAATTCCTATCTAGTAAAATTCCCCTCTACTGACTCCTCTGCTCTGTGTGTATAGAGTTAACTATGCAGTTGCTCCTGCTCGACTAGAAGCCTGTCTTATGGGCTAACTGTGAAGAGAGAAGTAGGCAAAAGGAAAGAGAGACCAGCCGTTCCCTGCGTGCTCGAAGCTGATGCAATGCCAATAGCTTTTTACACTCACACACAACACACGCTGACGACGCTACCGTGTGTATAGTATATGTATGCTTATTGAGCTCATAGGAGAAATAGAGCTGACTTCAGAATCCTACTGCATTGCCAGAGACTTATTACTTCCCATTCCCAAAGGCATACTAGGAGTTTCGTATACTTTTATAAATAAATTATAGGGAACTTTTCCACAGACTCACACACACACACACACACACACACACACACACACACACAAACACTAGGGCTATAACTCATCCTGCCATGCGATCCACCACTTTTCTCATATATACAGAGAATATCAGAATCTGGGATAGAGCGTATCATTAAAATGTGGGCACATAGGGTGCCTGTACATTTAAAAGTTAAATGGGAGTATTGGGCTGGTATAATTTAATGGTAAGGTTAGTATTGGTTTGTGGAGTTAGGAGTGTAGTATGTTTGGTTAGGAGAATGTTGGCTAGTGTTAGGAGTACGGTTATGGCCAAAAGCTATTCCCTTGGAGATGTGTGTGTGTATGTTGGGAATGTGATGTTGTATGTGATGTTGTATGTGAGTATGTATGTGGTGAGTAGTTCCTGGGTGTATAGGCCTCTCTTCAGTATGGAGGATTATAGGGATTGAGCCATTTTTCGTGCTTACGGTGCTTATTGTTGTAGTGTGCTTCTCCGAAATCCCTGCATAATTCTGCATTTATTTGATTAGCATGGGGCTGTGGAGCCCGTGTCGAGTGGCAATGGGATGACAATAGGAGCATATGGGATACAAGAGTGGAAGTAATAGTATGTTAATGTATAACAGGAGTTCTTCTCATATAGTGTTTGGCAAGTATGTGGGAAGGGAGAAAGTGGAGCTGAAAACTGACTGGTTCCTCAGGAGCTTTTTAGTATCAAGGTAAAACGTCGGGAATTCCGGGTGAGCGTGAAACTTTCTGTTCAAGTACGTCTCTGTCTGCGTTCGTAAATACCAGGAGGGGGGACCGTGAGCTGAAGCATTGACCTATATATTTTTAAACCAAACAGATAAAAAAAAATAGTTATCGATAGTGTTGATATTTCAGTATCGATAGCTTGAGGGAAAACAGTTGTAGGTATAGAATGGAAAGGGTTGAGTGTTGAATGAATCATGGGGTATTTATAGAGGACAGTTAGCTAAAAAGGGAAGTTATATATACAGGTATGTCGATGGCTTTCAACTTCAAAAGTTTAAACATGGTTTGAGTTCATAGTTGGAGAGTTGGGCAAGGGTAGTATTACAAGAAATAATATTAATAATACAAATTACTGTTATTAGCCATACTGGCCTTTACTACTCAGTCCTTGTATAATAGGAGATAAACGTATGTTAGGGGTAGATACATTACGTGTGGAATCATTTACGTGTGTAATCAAGTCTTGGATATACTGGTAATTATTATACAATTTAGAAAATAGAGATTGGGTTGTATAGTACGATAGTATATTTTTTTTTAAAAAGGTTTTCGCAATTTTTATTTTTCTCTTTTTTCATCTTTAAATAAACACGGAGCGGTTTCTCATAATTATTGGTGTATCTGTATCATTAATGGTATCTTTTTCTTTTTTATACACAAAAAACAACATTCATGACTCATTCAAAAAATATATTCCTATTGGTTTAAATATATCATTTAATATTATCAGCATGTAGCTATATATAAATATATGTTATTGTTAATCCAGGAACAGACAAGATTTTTTCGCTTATATAAAAAAATCTTTCGCTTTTTAATTATATATATATTTCTTCATAAACTTCCTCAGTTTTTGTCGTAACCCTACATAATCGGTGTAGTACATAGTATCAATACTAATAATAATAATTATAATACCATTGAAAATTATTATTATCTTTTTCGTCACGCCATAAAAAAACAATTTCAAAAAAGTCCTTAACTCATTACAATAAATGCAGTCTTTGGGAGATCAAAAACGAAAAAAGATGACATAATATTTAAGATTTTTAAATAACTATCTATACAGTAAAGTATAATACATTTACATATAAACACTGTCATTTATAATAAAAACTAGTTTGATATTTATAATATTTATTAACATGTGTATTTACTATGCTACACAGTTGTTGCCAAATGTTGTAACTTTTGATCTTCCACCATGTTTAACCGATTATTATTATGAATCACAGGTGAGTGATGTACGGCATTAGCTACCCATCTGGGGTAGTCTGTAGCGACGTCAGCGTTATTTCGTTGCTGCTGCTCTTGAAAATCACTACTGGACAAACATAAAAAAAACTCGTAAGTAACATTGCCTTGATAAAATGCAAAGTCATCACGTCTTGTCATCATTACATTCAATGTTATTGTTTCAAAAAAGAATAATAATTATTATAGATCTACATAGGTACAGTGATACAATACATGGCAAGAAAGCACACCACCAAATTTCAATAGAACCACTCAAATTTAAGACGGCCGTTTTACTCATGCATCTTTCAAGTGAAATGACCCTGTACGAGCAAAAAAAATCCAAAGATGATTTCATATAAGTAAAGGAACAAAAAGAATGTGCAAGGAATTCCAAGTCCAACTTTAGCAGAAACTAGCTGAGAGATCAATAAGCGTAGATACTAGCAGAAGCATTAATAGTTAAAATTAGAAGGTATACCGTGCATACTTTCCGGACGGGAAATTGAGGTCCTAATAGAGTTGACAAAGTAATGTAAACTCGCAATGTAGATACAGCAGAGTGGAATAATTTGTCATATATTTGCAATCAGGAGGTATTTAAACACTGTCAGGTCGTAAAGTTATCCATGAATGAGACAGAGTCATAAGGTGATTGAGTACATAGTCACGTCAAGTCAAACTCATTAAAAGACGCCAAACAAGACTAAATAAGCAGAGATCCGGAATGTTTAAACATTTTGGTAATTTGTAATTATTGGTTGCGTTTAAGAGACCAGGTGATATGACATTGTAAGTTACACAGGAACGACACGTAGTATATACATGTCCTGCAGGAACATGGGAAAAAATGCAGGGGATTTTGTGTGAACATCATTAAGCTTAAGAAATGTGTGAACATTAAAGAAACCAAGAAGTATCACGTAGAAAAAGAATATGGGGGCATAAATAAGAATAAGCATTCTGATTCATAAAAGAGATGAGCGACAAAGTTGGACATGGCGTAAGATGAGCAAAGTAAATAATACTAAAGAACAAACAGACACTTAGAGAATTTACAGAAATAAAAATAACTGTGTGACAGTGACTTACCACATAGAAGAGTTAAAAGTTTGACTACTGACTCTCCCAATAGAGTTCCTCAAGTCAAGATTACTGATTTTGACGCGATTACATTCGAGACTATTTAGAATCATATGAGGGTCGGAGCCCTTTCCCAAGCACTGGACTGTGTTCACTTGGTTTTGTCTCCGAGCGACCTCATCATTTCGTCGCAGTTCATCTCTTCTTCGTTTCTTTAAAAGAACGACGACGCCGACAGCGAGAACGACAAGAATGGGCGTCGCAACACTCACACAAACAACCAGCACAACGTGCTCAGTACTGAGTCTCGACTCTTCCTCCTCTAGCTCTTTCAATAGCTCTGACGTGAACGTTGTGTTTGCAATCTGACACTTGCTCCCCGTGAAACCCGGGTCACACTGACACACTACACCACCGCCAATAACTGAACTATTTACACATCGACCATGTACACAGTCACAAGTGTCGGAGCAGTCCACACCTCCGAAACCTTTGACACACAAACATTCAAAACTATTCAGCTTCGGGATGCAGCTTCCACCATTCGCACAAGGGAGAGTTCCGCAAATATTCACTCTTTCTGTACAAAATTCTCCGCTGTAACCTAGATTGCATATGCACTTTCCATCCACACATCGGCCATTCTCACATTTACCGCTGCAGTCATTGCACTCGCAATTAACGCAATTTCCATCTGCACAGTTTTCACCTAAGGAAGGAAAAAACCAAAAACACAAATTAAATCATCGGAAATTACTATCATTATGTCATATATCCTATCACTTTAAATGCACATGCCAAACAGACACATTCTGCAAACAAATGTGGTAGTAGTCAGACAGAATCAATTACCATAATGCAAATTGCACTCGATGCAGTACAGTAGTAGTAACATAACAAACAACAACAACAACATCGAGTAACATAGCTAACATACGCAAAGGAATAATAAAGCATTAGTCATTATTCTTAATTTACAATTCAAACTACCAGATTTTTTTTTCCTTGTGTTGTTGGTTTGTGATGTTACATACTAACCGAAACATGTACATATCAAAACTCCATCCCATACTATTCGATCATGTGCAATGTAATTTTTTGCCCTTCTGGATAGCTCAAGCAGGGTGACTAGTGACTATGTAAGTAAAGTAAAGAAGTGGACGAAGAAGCTTTACGAGTTTCCAGTCTCTTCCTTTTACCTTTTATGATACAATACTCAGACGACGAAATAAATCACGTCAAAATATCTTTGTTGGCAACACCTTTAAAAGACTTGACAAAACTAACACATTGGCACATAATAGAATCTAACGAATCATCGTCGGGTCTTACTCGACAGTATGAGAGAGTGCTGGAGAGGCAAAGTGAGAGAGAGAGAGACAAGAGCTAAAAGTAAGAGGAAAAAAATCAGTCTTACCATTGAGACAAGGACAACTTTGATGATCATGCTGAAGTAAAACGTCACAGGTAGCCCCACCATAACCAGGTCGACAAAGGCAACCAACTCGATCCATATCCTCAACACAAGTCCCACCGTTATTGCAATGGGTTTCGGAACAAGTCATTATCTGAAGCTGACACCTCCCTCCTGTCCATCCTTCCCGGCAAAGGCAGAAGGATGCCGTACCATTCTCCTGAATTACACAATACAATAGATCATAATATAGACTCAGTCAGTTCCCGAAAATCAAAAATCCACATCATCAGTAAATTCGACATGGAGTGGTGGGTTATATAAGTGAGCCAGCTTTAGCTGCTTTTCGTGGGACCAAAAAAGGGACGAAGACAAGTCAAAGAAAGAATAACCTTATGTCAAGTCAACAGCAACCAAAATAAAAGTAGATGCCTACCTACTACTGTACCTACTTATCTTCAAATATAGTAAGTAAGTAGTAAGTAAGTGCATGTTTGAGAGAAAAAGATCGACATAGAAAGAGTGAGTGAGAGAGAGAGAGAGAGAGAGAGAGACACAAAAAATAGGTAATTTTTCTTCTTACCCTGCAAGTGCCGCCATTTAAACAAGTCCCTTCGGCTTCACAGCCATTGAGAAAGGTGGAACAGTCGATCCCTGAGAATCCTTCAGCGCATTTACAAGTGAAGCTACCCGATCCAGTATTAAAACAAGTTCCTCCATTTTTACAAGGACGGTGATTAGTGCAGTAGTTCAAGTCCTGGTTGCAAAACAATCCTCCCCAACCCTCTTCACATTCACATTCCCACTGCTTTGCACAACGACCATGCTTACAACCCGGGTAACGAATACATTCCGAGCAGTCCGGCCCCGTCCAGCCCGAATGACAGATACAGGTGTGTGGTTCCCTGCAGTAACCGTGTAACGGATGACATGAGGTTAGGCAGCTGGCTGTAAATACGAAAATAGTCACGTTTAGTTACACACTCATGATTTACGATAACCGACAATCCATAATTATCATTTCTGTATCACCAACTCCATATTTTCCAACCCATCCATCAATGCAATTTTGTGATGTTTCCTATGAAATCCCTACTTAAACGTCGTCTCTTAACTCTCAAGGCTAAAACTTAACGCATTTAGTACATGGAGTATCGAGTAGACACAGACATGCTGAATAAAACTGAAGTATTTCATCATTTGACCTATCACACTGCATTCATACAATCAACTGTAATTAATAATAAAACTATAAAACAAGCTTAGGTCATGTAAGTACAAGAGACAACTCCAAGCGTGCAGTGTGTAGGAGTGTATCTATGGTTCAGGAGCCCACACAAAATGTTGTATCACTCCATCAAAAGTAAACACGTTGACAGTTGAAAACTTAGATAACTGATTGTCAGAGAGCCATGATGAGCTTCTGTGAGCCATTATCCCATCAAAACACGAGGTAATCAGCCAATAAATACAATAATTCTTCAAGTACCTTTTTTTTTATTATTATGGCTCCCCAAAGTCAAATTTAAACAAGAAGAATGAGAGACATACAATAAATATGTACAGAATTAAACCAACAGTCTTCACAATATAACATATAAAAAGTCAAAAGTCCCTGCATCTGAGTGAAACTCTCCGGTAAATAAAAGTTGGTGCATACTTTAGTTACTACTTACTACTCTGCAACAAGGTTTAGTCTTAAGGAAGGCGTGACGTTATCTGCAACACGACGGGTAATTGTCACAGTTTTTGAGTTCCTTTCTGCATTTCATTGGACTTGATGAAAAACAATGGAAGACTAACAAAATCAACAATGTGTATCTCTGCCAAGTAGTATTTATTTCTCTCCTTTCTAATTCCCCCATACATGCTCCACTCTTGGTACAAATGTTACTAATAGCAACATCCTACATCTTGTTCTAAGTATCTGAGCTCCTTTAATTCTGATATACTTCTCACTTCTCAATCTATTACCCCCTGAACATGACATCACATTACCATAAACCAACAACAGGGGGAAAAACCTTCCATTTTTTTCTCAAGATTCTACACATACCTATAACTTTCCTCACAAGAAGAAAGAAATATCTTCACGCACTCAGGAGTTACTCCTCCAAAATATCCAAAAGAGGAAAGGAACATACACAGAAGACTAAAAACAACAACATGTATCCACAAGGATGAAAAAAGTAAAGAAAACGGAAAACTTTAAGACATTGAAAGGTTCGAAAAAAGCTACTGAAAATTAGATACGAGTTTAGAAACTACCCATATAATTTTCAAGGTACATAATTGGATAATAATTCCATTGAGTTTAAAACCTGTATCATAACTAATCTCTCCATGACATGAGTACACCTTCTCCCAATTCTAATTATTCTCAAGAAAATTGGAATCGAGAGAGAGAGAGAGTCAAAATCTCAGCAGCAGCATCAGAGCTGACTGAGAAAGGAAAAAAAGGTAAGTATCTATACCAGAACTTAATATATATTAAAAGGCGGCCATCTCTCCCAGTTTTGAGAAAACTACTTTTATTAATGATTTAAGATTTCAGGGCGTGTACACACTTTGATCTAAATGGGCCACAACCTTATAACTTGGGTAACACCAACCACGCAATGTTCTTTGCTTCTATGTAGTAGACAATACTATATAAAGTCCTGATTTTAATACCCACTGGTCCTATTACGAGTACTTCTCTTTCTTTCTCCCTCTCACTCACTCACCGTTGTTCCTTCTGAATCTTTCTCAGTATTTTCATTGTGTCAGCCTAAATATAGGTCTAAAGATCAAAATTACCACAGCATGTTCACAGCATATTATCTTCTACCATATTTCGTAACAGCAACCACTACCGTGAAGCTACATATACATATGTAGACTCATACAGACATGAACAACTACTACCTATAAAATTTCAACCGCAATAAATTCATTTACATGTGTGTACGTTTAGATTACCGAAAACTTTTTCACGGGAAAAAGTCTCCGGACATTGAGACGCCGACAACAAGTATTAGTGGGTAAGTCTCACTGCATCGGAAGAGTTACCGAGCCAAAACTAGTTCTAGTACCGTACACCAAAAGGCTGGCTCATAGATATTAACTGTGAGATAATCTAAGACGTATGTACATATCCCAAACTAAATATACCTGTTATTAAAATATATTCCCGCCTATATACAAGTCGGTACAAGTAGTCTTATCAGATAGATAATAATTCGCACCCATGCCTACGTACGTACCCATGAAGACATCCCTTTCTTCTAGTACAGTACAAAAATAAAACAAATTGTCTGAATTAAAACCTGAACTTGAATCCGCAAGTATACAACAAGAGGCACACAACAAGCAAATAGCACTACAGTACAAGCCTTAACGCTGCAACCAGTAAAAGAACCAGCAACATTAATAATATATTCAAGTTCAGGGAAAAACATAGCCAGACAAGCATGCAAACCAATGGGAATTGGCAATCATCATTGTGAATAACCAGATCTAAAGTTCCCACTCATTCAAATACATACACAACTAAGTTTTCAAATAAAATTTCAATACTATCAAGATCACAGAGATAAGTAGTTTATATCCGTGCAAACACTACAGCTATCATAATCCTTCATCCTCCATACTCAAGTATTGAATACCTATCTATTTCATACATACTATACTTTGATTTACGGGTACTTCATGTACATATCTTTCTTTAATACATTTCATGTCAAATGCAAGTTCTTCAGACAAATAGGACTATGTACACTAAACACGACCCCGTCATATTTATGTTGGTGCACATAAAACTTGCTATTTCACATCCCAATATGTACATACATACATACTTGTTCACAGTGTACTATTACTGACAGGAAAGCTGAAACTCCATCCTATCTTTGCACATCCCCCCGCTCAAACCCATCAGCCTCATATAAAAGTTTATTAAAAGGTTCCGTTCTTTACCAACCCCGGCAAAGGGACTTGAAGAATGCCAATACTATATCCGGCCACCTCAACCCTCAACATTTAAGGAAATCTATTTTCTTCATCAACGATAAAGCTTATACAAAGTGAAACGGAAGTCTTGAGAAATTATATACAAAAGCTATGATTCAAATTCAAATTTTTATTAGTTCTCCCTAAGTCTTTCTCTCTCTCTCTCTCTCTCTGCCTCTCTTTCTCACTCTCAAAAACACACAGACAGGGCAATCAGACATTTTACAAAATAATATCTCGAAATAAAAATTTATCTATATCTTACATGCATAGGCACACAGGTACGCTGCTGCTGGTGCTGACGATGATGAAACTTAATAAATTCTCATCATCTGTATGAAGCATGGTATAAAAAAAATTCAACGGATGAGAAATGCATATGTATGTACAAAACAACAGCTAAATGCAACTTCTGGTTGAAAAGAAGTGCCTTGGCTCAAACAACTTGTGGAATATGAATAAGCATTTAAGTATGCACTTGAGCAAGTCCATAAACATATAAAGTGGTTTTGAACCCTTGAATAAGTCCACAACTTACAGATTACCCACTAGCTTCAACCCCATACGACGACGATTCTCTTCTCTCATTCTCTACCGACTCAACTCACCTAAGGAGAGAACTAGAATCAAAATCAAAGAAGTTACCATCATACATACTCAACACTGTAGCATACCACTAGTTTTCTTCCTCGGAAAGAGCACGAAGGATAGAGAGGGAGAGAGAGAGAGAGAAAAACTTCAAGGTCTATGAATGTAAATTCTTTCCAGGGGAACTCTATGCTATCTTCATGCTATCAACAACCGTCTTTACCTTCGATCTGTCTACCGTGTGAGACCCACATTATTACAGCCCATAAAAATCTACGTGTATATATTTAAAAAGAAACTCTCTGGAACGGAGGAGAGAGAGAGAGAGAGAAAACTCAGGTAACAAAAGAGAAGTTCCCATTCTTGCTCTTCCATGCTCACAACTTATATTATTAGTAAGCGTATTATGAATGATGATGATGATTATTATTATACAGCTAGTTAGTTATCCGCTTTTAATTTTCAATGAAAACTTTACTCTATCCGTATTTCCGTCCGTACTAAAAATTATTTTAATAGTTTTACACATTCACACGTTCAGTCACTCCACTGCTGGTCGCTGTCTACTACCAGAGCATTACCATATACCAATAGACAATGCACACAACATACACTCGTCAGTAAAACATCTCTCACATCTCTCATCAATTATGTACATTATGCATGAGACTCTGTGAAAAATTTCGGGAAACCCATTTTTTACTTAATGTTTCATAACATAATGTGTAGTAATAATAATCACCCTCATCACCATACAATACTCCTGCCAAGACAAGAGGATATGATAACAATAATAATAAAAAAAACAGCCAAAAGTCAAGAGAGTGCAGTAGTGGGACGGGGAAAAAAATCATGATTAGAACGACCACCGCTTGTAAATAAAAGAAAATCAAACACTCAAAAAGGAAATAAGCACACACACATGTTATGTTTCTCATAGGACAGGACAGTTTTTACAAACTCACACATACATACACACACACCTGACTTACTTTATCAGAACACTCAAAAAATCTATTAAAGATTTCAAATTTGTGTTATCACACGGGAGTATCTCCATTTGTTTTCTTAACTCCAGAC
Organism: Allacma fusca; assembly: GCA_947179485.1. Classification (NCBI taxonomy): domain Eukaryota; kingdom Metazoa; phylum Arthropoda; class Collembola; order Symphypleona; family Sminthuridae; genus Allacma; species Allacma fusca. The sequence continues at coordinate 14,031,072 of OX359247.1, read as the reverse complement.
AGACGCGCATGCAGATATTATAAACCCAACTCACAAAAAAAAAGTTTATTTCACCTGCATATTTTCCCCACACAATCACACACAGACTCGCGGCCAAAACACACATACCACAAAAACTCAAATGGATCTAAAGACTAAAAACCATCGAGATATGGATCCAAAAGAGAAGAGATAAAAACAGATCCCACAAAAGCAATTCCAAACAAACAGATTAATACCAAAACTCTGAAAATCTATTTGAAAACTCATAAAATTTTTCCTTTAAATTTACAACACCTTTACGATTATTAATCAGGGAAGTAAATCAGGTCTAGTAATTAATGTTCCCTAAACAAAATTCACACCATTAAACCCTCCTGGCAGTACTTTTGGAGGAATCTACTAAAAGATTTATCCTTTATAACAGCTAATAATTTTAAAATGAATTTCCCGAGAAAAGAATAAAACGGACGTTAAGTCCGGTTGCCATGATGAGGATGGGATATGATATGATATGATATGATGTAATTCTAAAAACGTTTTAAGTACCTTTTAACTCTAAAATGAATAGCTGGTTGCCCATCCGCCACACGTGAAATAATTAATGTAGAACATAAATAATTTTCCCAGCCCTTGTCACTGGATTGTGTAGCTTACATATACACAAGTCACAAATCAGATTTCAAGTCGGCTAGGATTTTTTTTAAAGATGTTGCTCCACACATAGCAGACATACATCAGCATTAAATTATGTCGTTTCCCTCAACTGTCAACGCATATGTTATGGAATGGTTAAAAGCTCTCAAAGTTGAAAATGTCAATATAACAAATGTATCATGTCCGTCCCATGCATCTACTACTTCCATAAGGGAGGGGTGAGTAGTGAAGTAGTCATGAGAGAGGAGTAGTCAAAAGGAAGATAGTGTGGTAAAGATTGTAACCGAAATAAGTCTAAATGTATGGATACATGATAAAATATTAACAACCAAATAAAAATACACCCTCTGCTGAGAGTTTTCTCATCCCATAAAAAAGAGAGATGCACGCGAGTTAAGCGGTTAGAAGAGAAGCGGGTGAGAGCTAGTAAAACCTCTTAAAAATAATAGGTTCATGCTAAAAACAAATTTAAAATTTAAGGAAATGGAATATAAAGCTGCATATTAAAAACGCTTTTACAACTCCTCCAGGACTACAGTCAACAGATCACGGCTCATCTAGTCCTTTTAAATAGGCGAAGCAGAAAACGGATTTTAAACCGACTCTGTAAGCAATCCTGCCCTCCCTCTCTCTTCTCTTTCTTTCTCTCCAATTCTCTCTCTCTCTCTCTCAAGAGACAAAAATATGATTAACCATCTGAAAATGACGTCATGTCAAAAACGAAGAGGAGAGAGCAAGGAAAGAGAGAGAGAGAGAGAGAGCAAAATAAAAAGAGAAGGATCAATGGAATAGACCGTTAGAGAGATGGAAAAATGAGCCGAGAGAAAAACGGTTCAAATAATCCCCCGAAATCCCCGAGGTTTTATAATAATCTAAATTTAAAACCCCTCTGTGTGTGTATGTGTGTCTCTGGCAATACTTACACTGAGATAAGCAAGGGCAGGTATATACCGTCAGGCGTCTGTGTGAAAACAGCCAGATGTTCCTGACCTATGCAGCTGCTCCCTTACACATACATCCTGTTTTTCACAACTACATACTGCAACTAGCCATACTTATGTTCTCTCGTCTGTAGTATCTCTATCTAGAAAAGCACAACTTGCCCACTTGACAAAACTTACACAAACCCACCACCAGCCAACAAGCGAGGCAGAGGAGCCAACAGCCGACCCAAGCAAAAATATTAAATCCTTCACATGTAGCCTTATTCCTTGCCACTCTGGAGCACACACATAAAACTTTCCAACAGTCCTTCGATGTAGAACAGCATCTACTCCATGAGTACCATGAGAGAGGCAAGGGCAAAAAACTATCCAGGAAAATCACTCTAAAATTTCAAAAATCTCATCATATTCCATCAACAACTACTACCACTACATCCATCCCTACTTCCATACTTCATCCCCAAATGTATGAAACTTCTTTTTAGGAAAAACCTTAGCCTCTCCTTGAGAAATTTCACATTTCTTCTTGAAAACTACCACATTTAGAAAAAATCGGCACGCTTCAGTCCCCTGACGGCACGTGCCATCTGCGCCCTCGAATAAACATCTGTCCATTTCCCAAAAAAAGCAGTTCACATCTGCTGCTGCTTCCACACAACTCACACACACACACACACAGAAACTAAACCTATAGTCCACAGTCAGATATTATAACCACTTTCTGTTGCTCAACAGTTTGCCACAGAAAAGGCCCAACAGAGATAGAGAGAGAGAGAGAGAGAGAGAGAGAGAAGCCTATACAACCTGGAAAATACTGTTGCACCATGACAACTATCGACAATGCTATTACTATGTATGACTATGTCCAAAAGTATCACTGACTACCCTCATAGAACATTTGGACGGAACCAAAATATGACGGCGTTTGTTCATTCCGGTAATAGTATAGTAAGAGGTAAGAGGTGCATGTGTGTACCATCCATGCCGATGAAGCAGGCTGCCTGCCATACAGCTGAAGCCAGTGACTGTGAGTGTGTGTGTGAGTGTACAGAAATTCATGTTTTCTCCATTTATGAATGCAACCAAATGCAAGCCTGATTTTTAATGATCCAACATTGTATGAATGCCGCGTCATATTATGTAAAAGTAGTTTTAGCCAGTGAGTTACATATGTACTACTTATACATAATAACATTTACTACGTACGCACACGTAGAGTAAAACGACGCCGCGTGTCACACACAACACAACCACCACTTCCACCACCACCGACACATACATACATACATAACAACACATTGTAATCACTCGGGAGTACATCCATTCCAATGAAATGGGTAGAAAAGACCAGTTTTCCAATCAATTCGACACTCTCCTCACTTCACCTTCAGTTAATTATCATTCTACCTAATCACTCTGTTTCCTTACCAACCAATGCTTGTGTTTATGACTGTAGAATTAACAATGAGTGTATTAAGTCGGAGACAGACACGCTCTTGAGCAAAATGCAATTTTCTTCCTAATGCATCCCTGCATTTATGTACTTGTTGTAACAACAAGTAGTAGCATTGTGCGCCAGGAGTTTAGGACTGGTTTTCAAAAGCTGTAGTTATATCTATCAGTAGTGAAACTTCTGGAGTAGCCTGTCAACTTGTCACGCTCAAGTAGTAGTCCGGCCAATACATTTAAAGTACATACAACGGTAATAGTTAATATTAATATTAATAGTGAAACTGACTGAATTGGAATCCTAAGCATGCGACATAATAAATCACACATGCACATTATATTTACCCTTCTGTAAATAATGGAATGAAAAGGATTCTCATTGTCAGGGAAAGGAAGAAAGAAGACAACTGTCTCAAACTTCTCTTCACATGTCAATCTCCAAGCGTGAATGACTACAAAGTGTGTACTTATGAGAGAGAGAGGTTGGTCGGCATAGGCGAGTCTGAATTATAAGTTTCCAGGTAAAGAAAGACATTATGAAAGGTGGAAAAAACATTTGAAAAGGTAACTTTACTAATATGTCTTTACTTAAAAACAACTAATGGGTAGGTCCTTAAGTTCTCCTCGTCAATGGTCTTTAATTCTAATAGAGTCATCATAATCTCAATGAAATGCTTCACAGCTCAGAGACAAAAGGATTTAAGGAGGACGGCAGATGAGCCGTAGAGCACAGCGGGCATGACGGGACGGGACTTAGTAACTTTCTTAAAAAAGTAAAACCAATATAATTATTTCAATGACTCAAAAATACCAGCTTTTAAGTCTAAGTATGCAATTGTCGTTGTGCCCTTGTGCTGGATACAGTCTATGTGGAGCAGGCATGGACGTAGTTGGTAAAATATGTTCTAGATAATGTTCTGAGACCAAAAGGAAGAATCATGGAATGCTACTAGACTCATCCAGTACCAGAAGTATTTGAACTTGGACTTGCTTTTGTATTTTACTTATGTAGATACTTAAACGTCTACTATATACAACCATGACTTGTTCCTATGAGGACGTACAAATTAAATCAGAGCTAAGAGACGACGACGATGCTCGGAATGTTCTTAACTGTCTACGCGTAAGCTCAATTATGTGACTTTTTTTCAAAAGAAGTCAAAGGTATGTTAATAATCTAGGTGATGGACACTTAACGTGTAGCTCATCATGGGGTCAGACAAGAGACCCTTTTTCTCATGCCTGTACCTACAAACTACCCAGTACCATCAATGTGTATACCAGGTACAAGGATGGAGTAGGAAGAAAATGACGAGACGTGAACGCTCAACACAAAAACTTGTAACTCATGGAAAAATGAAGGTATCTAACTAATGACCTGTAAAAAAGAGGAGCTTACTACGATTAGTATTAGTGTCTATTGGAAGACAAGAAAAGGATTATAAAACTCACGTTTCTCACAGTAGACCCCAGTCCATCCATCAAGACACTGGACCTCTCCTCCTTCACCACAAATGTAGTGGCCAAATTTGTCATCCCGGCCCCGACAGAACTTATCACAGCCATCGCCGTAATAGTCTGGCAGACACCGAACCCGGTAGTCAAAATTAAACGTTTGATTATTCCGTCCTGACCATACTCGGTCTCGCCATTCAGTGCCCACATCCAGGAATTGCTGAATGGCCATACGAGTAATCAACCTTTGCGAGCCTGTAAATCACATCAACCCAGTAGTGAGCGGATCCTAATTATGTTTACATACGTACATGTGTAAAAAAGCCATATGACACTTCATGCTTGTCACATGAGTATGACCATAATGTCTACTGCGGAAAGATATACTTCATACAGAAAAATCATATAGCAATAATTATAATGTTTATAAAAGAAAAGGAGCAGTATGCAAGTTATGCCCATTATGGAAGTTACATCTTGGGACATCAAATGCATACAGATACATACATAAATGCATATACTACCGTCCATACATACAAACTCCTCTTTCTGCTCCTTTAAGTTAAGTAAGAGAGAGAAGCTCAACGGAAGTCCAGAGATTTCCTGTTTCCTCCGGATGCTAAATGGATATAAGGAGAGTGAAATGAGAGTGTTTGTATGTATGTAGCGACAAGGCACTAACTTAAAAGAGAGAGAGAGAGAGAGAGAGAGACTAAGAACAAAAAAGGGAACCAAGTGTTACCATTCCTCCGTCTTTCTTCAAGTTGCTGGTTGTGCTGCTGCTGGTTGAGCTCCTGTTGTTGCCAAGCCTCGATGATTAAACTGAACGTACCCTACAAAAAGATTTTTTCCAGGTAGAAAACCATCTCTTCCCACGGTTACCATAATACATGGACGATATTTTTTTTGTTCAGACTCATTCTCTACGTACATACTGGTAACTATATGCCTGCACATGTATAGACTCTATCTAAATAACAACTTACTACTTAAGGAGGAGAAACAAGCCAAGTATATACGAAAAGAAGTTTGTGCATTATTATACAGACAGAAGGAGAGAGAGAGAGACAGAGGTACCCTAGGTGTATGTATGTGTGTGAATCGTACACCTTCGTTCCGTCTAGGTCGACTTTTACAAGAACACAGTGAACAACCAACTGAAAAGGTACAGAAACTGAAACGAAAGACTACTACAACTTACTACTATCTCAGCTACTCACAAACTACTTACTTTACACATACAAGCTACTTACGACTTTTATGTACATTACTATTTGTGAAATGTACTCTCCTTAGTATGTACACCTACATTAGAAAAGGCTACAGCTCTATTTTCTCTATAGATACGGTAATGTTTTTCGAAGGAAAAGAGAGACCGACCCTTGAGAAGGAGAAGTAGAAGAAGAAGACGAAAAAGTAGAAGAGATGTAGAGAAGATGTGGAAGTTAGGAAAAGGGTCGCCTTTTCTGTATAATATAACATAATACAATTTAATATATTAATAACCCCTACAATGTTTTATCAAAGAGAAAGGGTATCACGAGGTAAATCAGAAAGTAGAGAATGCCCCCCTGCTATTGAGAAAAAAGTTGAACTACTGGATCGTGATAGGGCGTAGCCTTACAGATGACCTGAAATCATATACTTATAACATGGAAAAATTCACTCACCGGCCACCGAAAATTAAACTCATAACTGAAGATACTTCCAAGTTGAATCTGATTCCCGTCATAGGCTTCATTAGTGACCGTCTCACCAATATAACAAGGTGGCTCAGGGTCAACACTCACTTGATAATGTTTCACACAAATTCGAAACTTTATTTTAGAGCAAATACACTCCGAAGTCGTAGATGATATTAAACCACTATTAATTTTGTCTCGCTTGTCTGCACCCACACCACTATTCCACACTGTATTATTACAGCAAACACTTGAATCGTCCACACCAAATGGATTACTGAATGATTTTAACTTTAACTCAAAGATTCCTCCTACTCCTTCCACCTGGAAAAAACACACACAATTAGTCATTAGTGGATATACATACACAACAATAAAGAAATTACATCTATGCCTACTCCAACGATTTTACAATAGAAAGCATTCAATGTCAACAATACAGACACGATTTACAGAAAGTTATAGCCATCCCCATAATTCACTTTCAGCCCACCTCCAATACCTTCGACAAATCTATTAATAATGTCATACATTTTGATGAGTCCGAAATAAATGTTCCGAACCATCAAGTACGTCCCTACTAATGCAGAGTGACAGTGCACACAATTAAGTCCGTACCGCTAGACATACATCATGTAGAATGCATAAAATTCCATGCATGTGCATACCATTCCGGCCTGCACCATGTCAAGGAATGTTCCTTCAAGTATTTCCTAATATTTGCATACGGCTTGCAACTATCTATAAACATAACTAGTATAGCTAACCTGACGTTTGCATAAGGATGATTACAATTTTGGATGTTGGCACAGGGAATAATTAACTGAGTGTCTAAATGAGAGGTTTTCATGCACTGTTTAATTAACGCCTCTGGAAATTCAATTATGGCTAGCACATACATACAGATATGTATGTATGTATTTGCGGGTAGATGCTTCACAATACGCAATGCTATGCAAGACATTACTCAACTTTGGTGGGCTTTGGCAACCTCAGCAACCAAATCTCAGTTCCAGTAGAGCACTGTTTGCATGCATACTTTGAAACAACAACAATAACAAAACAAATGGGAAAACGAAAGGAAAAATTTTAAATTCAATTAACATTACTTCCAGGGTAAAATCCTCAAAGTAATTATTATCACATGATACACACGCGTTCCTCAGAAGCTACTAATTACCTGCAAATCCTTTCCGTACCAAATAACTGGAGCTAATAATAGTTCTAAGATTTCAATCAATCTTCCGTACATGCTAGTCTTATCGAGTTCATTAGAATTTCCAGAACGTTCTCAAAAACAACTTACAAAATTACTGGAGAATATAAATTAGCATGCAAGAACGCGAAAGTAGACGATAAAGTAGCTGTCAAACCACACACAACCAAACGCTATGAACCAAGCGTTCTGTGGTGCAGAATGTTACCCTGTATATTTTATCTGGAGTGAAACCCGAACGTATATATTACAAACACCAGGAAAAGTTATCGGATTATGTTGAGAATCAAAATCGTGGGGAAAACCCGGACGGAATGACAAACTCAAAAGATACTTCAATGACAACACTAGGTAATAAAATTTTGTGACTAAATCTAAAGGAGACGAGATGAGACACCGCAAAGATCGAGTTTGACTCGGTGGTATATACTTTCCAAGTCAAAAAAATGTGTGAATGTATGAAAAATGCACTATTTACGTTGAGTTTCGTACTCACGTAAAATGTGAATATTTAAGGTTGAAAATCACTTAAGGATGGCCAAGAGATAATAAAAATAACGAGATAATAAAATAAACTTTGCAAGATAATAAAATCCAGCTTACAGAGAGTGAATGAAGGATGAGTATCCACCATAGGTGGAGGAGAGCCGTAGCAACGTCGTTCCACCGCATCTCGTCAAACGCTACTGCCACTGGGTTCCTTCAATTTTTTGTTCCTGTTGCTTCTGCAGCAAACAGCAGAAGCCTGTGTGTGTGAAACCCCCCTTCTTTCAAATTCTCTCTCTCACTCTCTTTTCCTTTCGTTCCTCTGTGTCTGGCTATTCGACTGTGTATATCCCCGAAAAAATAACTCCTGAGGCGAATACGCACAGAGAACAGTATATATATTTCTTGTTGAGAACACAGCCTCCGTTCTTACCCTGAAGGTTCGTTCCTTCTTCCCTGCCTGTATAATATTAAAAACTCCTATATTTTTTCTCTTCTTCATGTGGAAAGGTAGTATACAGGGAATGGGAGAGAGAGACACGACACACACAGAGAATTGTGAACTAAGAGAGAAATAAGGAGCAAATGAGCTGCAGGCCAAAAATTGAAGAAGAAGTAGCTAACCAGCCGCCGGATACGATGCCACGCTTATGTACACACTCACCTGAGGGGAAAAAATATAAGGATTTTTACCCCTTTATAATTTAACCTTCAATATTGTCTCACATATTATAAGTACACACACACACATTTATGTTTTGAAAATATAAAATCTTAAGATACCAACCATACCCATGCACACCAAACCCCCTTTAAACACACACAGTCAGTCAGTGCTGAGTCTCAGCCACATCCAACCCCGCTACCTCCAACCAACAACACATGGACAAATACACAAGCTGGATATGGACAAATAGAGTAAAGATTTTCCCAAAACATCTTGCGCTAAAATCAATTGTCAATCTCTTAATTTCTTTTTCTTCGGGAAACTAAAACTTGTTGATGAGAAACAGGAGAGTGGCATAAGTACGACAGAGGCATCATCTGAGAGGATAGAAGGAGTCCGTAAGTATGTAAGAGAGAAGCACAGAGAGCAAAAGGCACCTGGAGACCATCCAAAAAAGAGACGCGCAGATGTTACACACGACGACCTCCTCTTATAAACCATCTGTCCCATCTGGCACAGTCCCCCCCATTTTTACTATACACCATACGTAGTAGTAGTGAGGAATCAGCCGTCGTCATAACATCACATAGCAAAAGTAGTTTTTACAAGCGCAAAAATCTTTTCTTGCACCCCATGGACGGTCCATGGCCCATGGTCCATTGCTCGTAAAAGACAAGAGCCCGCTAAAAAACTTTTACTATCGAAATCCAACCCATCCATTCCATAATCATACTCACTCATACGTTCTCACATGTACATAATCACCGTAATCTCCTTCAGTTTAACATAACTAGTTCAAGCTAAACAAACTTATGCCACACTTTTCCCTCCTATCAACAACTCTCATGCCCACAGTCGCAATCTTGCATTCTAAAAGCGCTTCATTCCATAAGCCATGAATTATCACAGTTGAAGGGGAAAAATCGACTAGACTCGAGTCATTCATAGGAACTAGGAACATAGGCTGAATACAACTTGCACTGAAAACAAAGAGTTTTTAGTGTAAGTATTGTAATCTTGAAATATAAATTCATAAGGGAGTGTAGCTTTATTCCTCTGGGTACCCTCCACCACCACAACAACTTGTGAATAAATGGAAGCGAATAATTTTCTAAAGAAGACGACGGAGAGAGAGAGAGTAAAATGTAAAACAGACCATGATGATAACATTTGAGAGAGTAACTAGAAAGAAGAAATCAGAGAAGCGCGTCGGATTTCCGGTCGCGCGAGAGAATCTTCAGGCTGTATACACTCACAAACACACACATACTCATGCACTTTCATACATACTTCTCAACTCTGGTCGTCATCGTGAGCTACCCCAGTACATGGTCAAAAGGACTCACTTCATCTCTCATCTGTAAAGTCTCGAAGAGACGACTCTGGAAAAACTTTTGCAGGTGTGCGTTGTGCACTCGCTCGTGAATTGACTCCATTATGTCTCCATCCTTTTTTATAAGCAAGCACGACTCAAGACATACCTTTTACAATTAAATTACCTCCACACTCGCTCAAAATATATGCAGCTTGAAATCCCCATTAAGCATGCATTTACAAAATTACCACCAGCAGCATTTAGGGACTCCGAAACAATAAAGCATACGACTCAAGTCAGGGACTTGGGTCGAAATGAGTAAAAAATGAAAAATTTTAAAAACTTGTTGCACTTTGTGTGTACTTTCGGAGGAGGTACGAGCATATCCGAGGGACTTTAAGCTAACATTATATAATATGGATAATAGAATTAAATTTGTCAATGTATGTTTGTGCAGAGAGAGTTGTAGTGAAGAGAGAAGGCGCGCTGGAGAACAAACGACCTCATGAATACATTAACACAGCTGCACTCTCAACAAATATGCCACATTAATGCCCATTCACAAAAATACATGCACGTGCTTAGTAGTGGCAAGTTAATAATACATTGTCCAACATTTAAATTCAACTATTACATACTTATTAGTTAAAAGCTCCAATCATTCTTTCTAAATACCACATCATCCCAGCGCTCAACAGGCAGTTCTTTTAGTTAGCTCTTAACCTATCTATAGGGACCTCATTTACATAGGAATACACACATAGAAAGTACTCCTACAAGTATATATACAAGATAGAGACAGAGACATTTCTTAAACTAGACAGGAAAGGACGGACCACACAATCGCATAACTAACAAATTATTTTATCTTGAACAAATGACGAACGCCAAAATCCAACACAAGCTTCAACTTCTTTGTGTAAACCTACGGATTTATTATATCTATGTATTTTGTATTTCAAAGCACGCGATACTTCCAATGTTAACTGTTAGGTTCGGTGAAGGTTTTACAACTCCCAGATTTCATGTAGGTGGTATTCTTCCATCATACATACTAGTAAACGTTCGGCACTCACTGCATCTTAGGAGAACAAAAACTCAGCACCCATCCCTGTCCCCAAATTTTCTTGTAACTATATTTCTTTGACATAACCCATATTCCCTCTAATCCAAAAATATTTGCTTGCGTAAATATTTTGTTCCGTTCCCACACTCATCATATTTCGCAAGTAGTATTATTCCGTTCCTTCAGCTTAACATTTTCGAAAATGTACATTAGATAAATAGAAAATAAGAAACAGATATACTCTGTTTGAATCAACACCTTTCAGTCTTAGCCTGAATTGAGTTTTAATTAATACAGCTACAGCTTCTTGAGCCTACCTCTTCTTCTAACTAGTATGTTTACAAGTTTCTACTGATTTGAAGAAACAAATAATGACACACTTAAAGCACCATATGCATAAGGAGATAGGAGATTCCAAGGATATATAAATACATACATACGATAAACCAATTATTAGCAAGTCTAATCAAAAAAGTATTCATACCAAAACTAAAAATAGTTTCAATACAGAAATGTTTCCAGTGTTTTAAACCCATTTCCTCCCCAAAAAACATTAGGCTATTTGAATCCGCGTTTATCTTAATATTTATATTCCTGAATATGTTACTGTCATTTGCATTCGCTCCTCGCCTTGCCCTATCAGCTGAACCTATACGATCTAAACATTAATACTCATCAAATGTAAAAAAAATAAAAATGCATATCACATGCTCCGTAGCCAAAACTCATCAGCATATTTAAACACACACTATATGCAGCAACCCAAGCTCTAACTAAAGCCACTACCCATAATATTGTAAAAAAACGGATTTGTCATTGGAAACTCCAGATTGGAAAGACTAACTCACTCTGCCGTGATTTACAGATAAAGAGTTAACTAGTCAGATCCTTACGTATGAATCCATTAAAAACTTAATTTTTTTAAATCCCAACTTTTTCAAAAAATAGTTGCTAAATATTTCCTCCTCCCGTCTCCAATTTGGTAGATTCATGTCCCAAAGGATTACAGGACCACTGCTCGCTAGGAAGGTCACCACCTCAACTACATAAATCCTACATCCCACGGAACAAGCAGGAAGTCTTCCATACTCCAAGGACCTAAGAGTACGAAATACATTTCACCCCCATTCCCAGGAAAAACACGGACGCGGGAATCGTTCCTCATACTCTCCAATATATTATTAGTCCCATACCCGTTCCTGTACTCATTTCAAATCGGAAGTATCGACTGGCTTTACAGTAGACTACAAAATTACAAAATACATACACATTAGTAATGATTCCTAAATGAGAGCACCAGGGGCAAAGAGGGGTGAAATCTGACAGTGACTACTTTACGATTTGGTCAATTTGTTGGGCGGAGGTATAAATCAAAACTCAATTGAGTTAAGAGTCAGGGAGGCTGACAAAAACAAAGCCACCCTGAGGACGGGAAGGTGGTCTCCATGGGACAACAATGGGATCCTGGAAGGAAATCCTCGTGACATAACAAGTTTACTTTAAAATCTCCCCATCGATTTAGTCCCCATCATTTAAACACAATCACATACATACACAGTATTACACAGTCACACACTTTAACAAATATACATTGATCCGTGCTTATATATATATATATAATTATATATCCTCTATCTTACAAATTTCCTCCGAGGGTTAATTCTACACCTACCAAAAACATTACTGGAAGACAAGGTAACATCTCAGTTGGATTTCGCTCCTTCCGAGTAGTTCAACCTGGAAGAATCATAAACCTTCAACCGTCGTCTTGTGGATCTTTAGTGGGAAAAAGGTACGAAGGTAGTAGAGACCAACAGCAGAAGCCATGGGACTGAAGAATGCAATAAATCAAAATAAAACCAAGTTACACACCTCTACAGGTGGTTTACAACACTATTCACCCAAGATTCAGGACAATTTTTGGGATACTTTCACCTCTGAGACACTTTGATAAATTTATAACTCTATTTTCAACCCGAGGCATCCAAGGGACACATTTACTTAAAGTTGAGTAACTGCACTTCCTAACTTGCTAATCTTACTCACTACTAATCTCTTAAGCCTAAGCCTAACTCATGACAATGCCCTCAGCATAATGCTATACTATGTGCGTAAAGTAAAGCCTTACTCATGTTATGTACATGTCCTAGCTCAGTCCATGTGCACATTCAGCACTCATCGATCACTCCACATTCGGATCCGGCCCGCTTCAAAGTCGCGCGGTCTCTTTCCATATCATATACATCCGCAGCAGTATCCATCCGCACCAGCAACAGCCTATATAGTTCCTGATGGTTATATGCATCAAAATTAACATATTAATATACATATAGTAAAGCATGTACATACATAGTATACATAGTAGACGAGATAGAGAGATCATGACATGACTCCATGCCTTAAACAGTAGCGCTTATTGGTCCCGTCCCGCAGGTCCCATCTGTACGACATCTGATTCCAATACGGACAGACAGACACTGACGGTGATTTAAACATGTGGTGTGTACAAAGGGAATTAAGTCCCATGTAAAGGAAAAGTGTTTCCCTCAAAAGGGTTACAGACGGGGTAGGGTAAGATAATTAGAGGCCTTGTGGGTGTACTTATGGACCTCGTTGGTTTTTAAGGGATTTTTAATGTTCTTGTAGCTATGTATGTATGTTTGTAAAAGTGTATGCTCCGTGGTTTCAGAAGCGACGCGTATACCTGTATACCTGTCCATGAATAGATGTCATTTGTAGTTGTCCCATAATGAAGTTGACAGGTTTTGTCTTGGCACGTTGGCACTATACTCCTGGGGTATTTGGAAAGCTTGGGCGAGACATGGAAGGCTTGATGGAGACAGGGGACGAATTAATGAACAGTGGACAGCAAGATCAAAATAACAGACTACATGGGAATATCACCTAGGCTCCATCCGGGAATTTTAGTAAATAGTGATAATTGATAATGTATTGAATTAGAGTAGAGGTGGTAGAGCATGGGGTTGATATGTGTTTGAATTGCCAAATAAAGTAAGTACTTTTTAAGCTGTCGGGTTGTTCTTATTCCAAGTTATGTATACTCAAAACACTTGAAGTGTTGGGACTTGGCACCAACAACGACTTGGGAGATTAAGGATTTTGGGGGAAATTATGAGCCAACTCTAAAAATTGTTCTTGACTGTGGGAAAGACTACAGTGAAAGTTTTTTTTTTTTGAGTCAGTAGAATAACAGTGGGGTATAAAACAGGAGGTACTTGAACTTAAATGTTTTAGGGAGGGTTGCAATTTGTAATTTGGCGTCGTTCTCAGGTTGCCCCAATTTCGGGGTTTTAAATACCTAGTTCAGCAATAATTCTACAGGTTCAGGTTCAGGTTCTCTACTATTTCTGTGGATCTCTGGACAGGATATGTAGTGTGGAATTATTCGTAATTCGTAAAGTTATTCCTGAAACATTTGTTTCAATTTAATTTTACGCAAAAGGGCGTAGCTAGTGGATAGTTCCGGGATAGTTCGTTTGTTGTGATGTGGATGAGCAGTGGTTATGTTTTTATAAATGCTTGTCGGGGGGTTGGGGCTGATTTACTTGTAGCTTAATCAATCAATTGCCAATTCGAGCATCATGGTATGTATTTAAAAGTTAAAGTCATTTTATGCATTACTTTTTGTGGTTGGTACTCATGCTATTGTTTCATTTCTCGAGCTCCATTTTATTGTTCTTAAAATAATAGCATTTAAATACTGTACATAAGTATGTATTGGGCACGATTTTCAAGAAAGATTTTTTACAATAAAGAAATGCAAATTTGATTATTTCATTCTAGACTGTTTCAGCCATTTACTTTAAATTTAAGGCCACAACCACGTCGACGGTCTTTGAATGCCCTGGTACAACATGGTGGATTGTGGAATTAGGACATTTTCCAACATGCACATATTCCAAATTGTTCTTAAATAAACCTTTAAAAAGTGCAACTCTTGTAAGTAGTCTAATACATATGCTGTATATGTTCACTCATAATGCTGCCTTTTGGCGGGTGCTGTGCTTGGAAGAACAGTAAAAGAGCCTTTATTTTAACAATGTCATATAGTTTACAGTCAAACAAAATCCAATTCTTTTTCTGTACAGTGTGTCAAAAATATTGGCTGTTTCGCGGACAATATGGTTCAGGATTGAACTTTATCAAGAAGCAAAATTACTCGATGGACTTCCAAACTCACTTAGAACTCCAGCATTACATTACAAGTACTACTGGCAGTTGTAATTTGTAATGTATTTCTACCAAGAATCTCATTTGTGTTTGGGTGACTCACGATTACGACTCAGCTCTACCTCTGTAATTTGTCAATCAGCATGTGAAATTCAGCATGTAAAAATGATTAATTACAATACAAGTGAGATTTTCTTCACATGGGATACCCTTCAGTAAATCTCTGTCCCGATGATTTAATGAAGTACATTAATTAATAATATGTCTGTAATTCAGTAATTAATAATTACATAATACATCTGGAATTGCCAAGTCAAACCTGTAGATACGGTAGTTTTGGCTATAAACGAAGTGAGAGTTTTGTAACAGAAGGTTAATGGGAAATCGACAATGGTATTATCCAGAGACTGTAAACTACAGTATATAGGGGCACATTGCTGCGAAATTATGTTTTTAAATCTTTACACCATCTTTTTTTTTATGTTGATAAGCATCTGGTTATCTTATCCTTACTCATTTTGATCGGCCGGTAATAAAATTATATAAGTATAATATGAAAAAAAAAAAAATTCTGTGGCTAAATTCTAATTTATTATAAAAATTGTTAATAATTATACATATGTATATGCGAAGTCCAAGATTACTTAAATCTAAGCTACGCTTCAATGTGTTTTACATTTGCTGCGTTAAAAACCTCGTGTCATTTTTGCAGTATTTTCGCTTCAAACAATAGTAGTACAATGAAGCTGTAGCTATTAATAATCTAGAATGGTAAGAAAAAAGATCTGAGAAAATTGACGGTGACGGAAAGTGTTCTGTTTGCGGGTTACGAATAATTATAACAACTGATACTTAAAGAGTAAAGTCTATAGCTACTGTCTGAGGTTCGTCTCTAAAACATGGCAATTATTTATTCGTGCTAAATTGTTCTATCACTATCAATCATCAGACATATGTACATGAATTATGAAGCACTAGCTGAGTCCAGGAATGCGTGGAAGCGTGAGGATGACTGATTCAAACTGTCAAACAATTCTGATCTGACCATAAACAGATGAATGTGAGAGATGTCGCGTGTCGTCACATCACTCCCATAAGTACACTTCGATGTTGTATTTAAAATTTAAAAATAGTTTACCTACCCTATTTGAGGGTACCATATAGCTAGGCTAATGTTCATTATTTGCCAGCTGGAGCTCCAGATAGGTCAATGCACTACAAGGCCATGTAAACAAATCCTGGACTATGGATTGACCATGATACACCAGATCATCAATATAAGTTTGGGGTTCATCTATCTAGCCAGCTGCTACTGGTTTTACGGCTTTTTTGAAAATAGAAAAACGATCTCAATCAATTCCTATTTTGATTAATTGCCCACGCTATAAAGTTTCTCAAGAAAAGGTGTGTAGTCATTCCGTATCCCTCCTATAATAAAACGATTGAATAATGAAAACTAAATCATAAATATCGATTCACTTTCACAGGTGAGACCTAAAGTCATAACAAATTGAAAATACGACAAGCTGGACCTCATCTGATACCGAAACGTGATTGCCACCTTGAGCTCAATTTGTTACAATTATTCCTCTAAACTTTACCAATCAAGCCGACATTATTACCTTTCCTTGAATTAAAACTATTTCTTTACAAATGGAACAGGGGAACCATGACATCAGAATATATCCCACAATATAAGTTCTCAGAAGTAGTGTTCATTTCGGTGAATTTAATTGCCTATTAGCTTCGATTACTTTCATCTTACATCAATCCTGACCTTCCAACTTTTTCCCTTAATGTTGTTCCCATTCTTCCAACTTTGTTTTATGGCTAAACTCAAAGTTCCGAAAAGAACTGTTATTTTCTTCGAAAATAGTATTACGGAATGGAATTAATTACAAAGATGAAAGATTTCTGAACTGATTGCTGGAATGCAGTTTAACTGATACTACCATACAATTTTATTTCCAGCAGTTTCAGTATATGGTGTTGACAGTTGTGGGTGTACTTTCATCTTAAGATGATCTATCTATTCATTGGACTGATTGTCAGTTGAAGTCATCATTGAAATACTTCCATTACTAATGATCTGCTGCATCTTAGACAGAAGTTCCGAAAATTCTTTCCTATTTGTTCAGTTTCGTTTGATCAGGCTCCATGCTTGAACAGGTACGACATCCTGATGTGATAGTGACTCCGTATATCTATACATATATGCAAATAACACATGAGGAATAATTATCCTCCGAAAACTTTTCTTTAATTGCACACATAAGTATGTACATGTGTATTTATTTCCGCTGAACAGGACTCGGATTTGCATATTTATTCTAGATATTTTCAGGTAATGAACAGGTTGCAAGTTAGAATGTTGGAAACTATTCCCATTAAATATTTACTGGTTTGAGAAATTGACAGGCGATGGCTCATTCAAAAGGAAATGTGAAGGGAGCATATAATAATAAGGAAGTCTTGAGGATTGAGGATATGTATATCCTAAAAATATTAATACAAACGCAGTCGGAATTGAGGACATGAGGAGCTTGCTGTCGCTAGTCGTTTCATAAAAGTCCGTAGATGGCGTGTGACGTTGATCTTAAAACTTTGAGTGTGGACTGATTCTGAACATGAGATGATTTGCTATTCTACAAACACAGTCGAATAGGAGAAGTTAGAACTTCTAAAACTTTGGTAATTCCGTACTAACTTCTGAACACATGACTCCTAGAACTTTTTATTTTACTATATGTACACCATAATAAGATTAAAGGGTATCAAGAAGTTCCCTTTGAGTGTTTCATGAAATGCTTCTTTAAAATAGTTGCTTTACTACTTTACAGCAATCCTTACTTGATAAATACTTCTTTAGTTTCTGTTCATGGTTGTAAGTACTTATTTAGTAACAATATTTTTATTATCTGTTCTTAGGTCTTTTAAAATTATGTCCGACCAACGAAAATATGTGTTTAAAAAAATTATTGTGATGTTTAATTGTTTTATTACATGTTGGTATTTTAGTGATTTAAAATTAGAAGGCTTTCCCAACGCTGGGGGCATTTTGCAGCTATTACATTCCTCTTAAAAGGCTAAACTGCTAACTTTACGATTTTGTGTTAATTTATTAGTACTTTCGTGCTGTAAGAATCCCTCTTGTGAAAGCGTTGCCACTATGGGCAAAAATATTGGGACGCATTCTCTCTTACTCTTGACTGTAATGTGAGGTTTTGAAGTAATGAGGGCAATTCCAGTGCGAGCTAGGAGCCAGATGCTTCTTACAAGGGTGCTCAAATAAAGTGAATTTTGCTTCTGTGTATTGTTATGTGATTTTTGAAAATATCAGGGAACACAGTCAATTCAAACTTTTTTAAGTTATGATTAACGTGCTATTTCCGGGACGGCACATAATGATTCGTCACCCCCAGTGGCATTAAATGTTTTGGTATTACATAGATAACAATGAAGTATAAGTGATGATGGCTGACCAATTAATTAATGTAGATGCATTCACGTTTTTACGCTTTTTGTGTGAGGATTGGAGTAGTGTTTCTTTAAATATAAAATATATTGGATATTTCATGGATCAGCTTCCAATGAATAAAAATGTGTATTAATGTTCGGAAACATTTTAATAATAAGAATAATGTTAGGAATGAATTAAAAATGTATAATCATGTATTTAGATTTACCTGCTTCAGTTTTTATGTAATGATCTGCCAAATATTTTGACAGTTCTACCCTCCAAATGTGTTTCATTTCATGCCTTCATTGATTGAAAGAAAATAGGATTCCGAAATAACGTAGAGTTAATATTATTCATGAGGCCTGGCCTGTCAAATTGTTTATCAAGGAAGTAAATATCAGTCAGAGTGCTTTGAATTTATTGGAGAATATATGAGTCCGCAACAGATTTGTAAGTGCTCATCTGTATGAATATATTTCAGCTTATGATTCAAAACAATTTTCCCCGTTGCGTTGTATAAAATACGTCTGGATTGAAGCACAAATATTAACTAAATATGTTTGATTTGTTTTGAGGTAAATGAGAATTGCCTGTGTGACAAGTTCCGATAAGACTTGAGAGGAAGGGCAATGGGTTCATTTTTCCTGTGGTTTCCTCAATTCTGCAGATATTTCTCATTCAGTAAAAACAATCAATAACACGTGTGGTAAGGACTCATGGACTACTTGCTTACAGTATAACGTTGAGAGACTTTTAAGATCGTGGAATTACGGGCTCCGACCATTGTGTTGTAAACAGTAGCATGTTTCGTATTTTACTATCAAAAAGTAATTAGCAAGTATGATTTAAGTAGGTTGACCATAAGAGTTCAATGCGGTTGCTGTTTAGGATGATATAAGAAAATTCTTACTCCTAATCGGCATTTTGGAGGTTACATAATTAAAGATTGAGGAAATCGGCGGTTGATTGTACGGGGCTTCCGTAACATCTGTGGCCTCCCTAAAATCTCCTGATCCTCGACTTGAAGATAATTCCGGGAATATTTGGAGGGAAATCGTACGTATCGAAGCTAGGTACATACAGTCAGGAACCATCGTGTTACAATACTAACCCGTGCATTCTTTTTGAACATGAATAAAAATAGCATCATATAGCATTATACAGATCGGTATAGTTACTATTGAATATTTGCAACGTTGCTATACAAACAGAAAGAAGAACAGAACTTCACAAGTTGCTGGATATTTGGAAGTTTGAAATGTTTCATATCTTGAAACACTACCATCCAAAATTTTGTGCTCGTCCAATATTCATTTGTTCCCATGCATGTTTACTATTAGCTCTCAAATCTCCAAAATTTGAAGGAAAAGAATTTTATTTCATACTTCATATACAAATAAGTTGCCCCTTACAAATACTGGTAGAGTGAATGACGTTACGGCACATTTATATGTAAGGAGGGTTTGTGGGTTAAATTAAAGTAGTTCAAATAACGCACATAAATTAATTGTGGATCACATCCAATCCCATGGAATATCATTCCAGTAGAAAACGTTACGCAACAGGTGCTGTTGAAATTGTTGCATTTTGGAAACCTAAGGAGTATCCTTGGGATATTCAGAGAGCATATGAGCACATTGGCACTTGACAGCTGCAACAAGGGATTCAACTTTTGCACGGCCGAATCAGTCATAAGTGCCAGTTATGGAGAGTTCCCAACCCGTACTGAGTCTATGTAGATTACTCTCGGTTAAAAATAGACAATCGATTTCAATTTGATGAATTACACATTAATAACTTGTACGTATTCATTACCCTACTTTATGGGGAATTTGTTTGGTAGAGTAGGCACTGACTACATGCACGTGTGTCCATATGTATGTCTGCTCTTTATTTTCCTCCCAGAGCGTGTGTACCATGATGGGGTAGTAAGTACGAAGTGGTTTCTGGGTACTCCGCATTATGTCTGAGAGTGATGGAAAAAAGGAAATTGTCAGTCAAGGAGTTTCGTTTGTGGAAGCAGTACTGAGATAGGAGCGACACGGAGTTTCATGACCCCATTGTAATTATGCTAAACTCACCAATTAACAGTTGAATAATAACAGTCTAGAGTAAATTATTGAACTGGACTGGATGGGAATACGTGCAATTTTCCGGATTGGATGAAGCACTAGGATGGGAAGGAGTGTATACTCACATATGCTGGCTCACATTGCTTGAAATGAAATCGCCAGAAGAATCTTGAGGAATGATCGTCAGGATGAGACAAAAACAATGAGAATATTGACTTCTACACGAGAAAGGCTCCTCAGAGAATGCATGTGAATATTTGAAATTATGCAGAGGAAGTTATAGTATACATAGATGCTGTTTGTCTACAGTTTTTCGCTGGACGAAAGTCATCATCCATCCATGGTATTGAGCCGAGTCTCAGGTTGCACATTCCTTCACATGTACATACATAACATACTCCGCCTAGGTATGCACGCCTATGTATGTACTTATGTAAGGGTCTGTAAGTATACAACAGGAAAACATATGTACTAACAAGCATCTCCGAAATTCCTTTTCACGAAAGAAAAAGTCTGAGGCTCTTAAGCGGAAAAATATTGATTCTGGGCTTCTTGAAAATGTTTGTTTTAGAAGGACAAATGTATGCACACTTGTGGGAGATGTGATTGTACAGTAAAGTACATTTATGAACTGATGATATTTACAGAGTGTCTTCCTGCCATGCATTACTACACATTACATGAGAAGATGCAACCACCAAAGGCATACGACAGCCGAAGATGAAAGAGGTACAGCAGAGACTTTATGAATGGTTGTCAGATGAGATACGCTTAAAATGAAGTCAGCTTGTTATCTGTACAGCGTTTGGAACTCATATGTATATGCACCTCCTCTTTGGCAGGAAAGAGCGAAAAGGAGTTATAATAGGGTTGGTAATACTAATCCTCCCAATACTAACCAATTTTTGAAAAGTAGGTTTAGAAATAAAAGTTCAAGAGTAATTTTTAACAATAAAACTAATCATGATTACAAAGATAGAATTCATCGGCACCCAGCAACATTCTCACGGAAAGACAAGACTTGAAGATCCCGGAAAGCGTTTATTTACTCTCTCTCTCTCTCCCTCTCTCTCTTTCGCTCTTGCTCTCTGGTACATGAAGCCGTCAATCTCATCTTTAGTTGCTTGAAGAAAAAAAAACGATCATATGTAAACATCCTGTGTATAAACAAGTAGTTTTAAAAAAGACTCATCAAGGCCAACTATAAAGTAAAAAAGGGTTAAAGAGGTTGCGTCACATAGGAAAACTTTCGCTCCGACGTTCTCTCAGTTCTGTACTAGTACTGTAATATCAACATAAGGCGAACTTTAAAAGTGAATCTAACAGAGTTTAGATAGAGAGACGTCTGAGACACCCAAAGAGAGCATTGAGAATGTTTAAGACAGACTTGAGTAAAGTGAAGAGCTACAGAGAGTCTCTCAAAACTACAGGCCTATACTCACTACTGAAGACCCTAAAGAGTGAATGCAAGTCAAGGAGGAGAAGAAGAAGAAGAAGAAGAAGGAAGAGATGAAAAAAAAACTAATAGGCGGGTTACTCCTCAACAAACTGAAAATCTCCTGCGCGTGGATTCCCTAATGAGTTTTCATTGTTGCCAAGGTTCAGAGTCTAATAATTTGGTCAATTAAAATTAAGTCACCATTCATTGATAGGACGGGATGGTCACTGAGAATTACTTATCATGAGACACTTAACACTCTTGTGGGTTTCAATTTCTAAATCGGATTTAAATAGCGGATGAGTAGGTTGAACCCCGACACATCACACAACAATGGAAAATCGATGGAAAAAACTAGATAAGAGAACTCTTTATACCCTACAGTTAAGTAAGTAAAAAACTCTTGCTGGAATTTCACCGACCTCATCCCAAGCCTTCATTCAACTCTCAGACTTCATCGGACGCACAATCACACAACAATGGCCGTCACCATAAAGGTTATATACGAAATCTTTAAAAGAACATTTTGCATTTTTAAGTGATACGGATCCTTGCCCATAAATTATTTCAAGTGTTAATTTGATTTCTCCCTTTGTCATATTTGTTGAGTTCATTTATTTATTTGTGTTCTTTCCAATTCTGTTTACTCATAAATCTCAAATCGGTTACCTTTTTTCTTGAGCGTTATCCATTCCTTGGGGCATCTTGTACTATACGACATGCGTGTGCATGGAGAGTAGAGGGCCTTTCCGAGTTTAGTATCCTTTCCTCACTTACGGCTCACTCCCTGATTATTAGTTGTTCCCGTACATATGTACATATCTACTCCAGGAAGCCCATTTACATTTACACATCGCCCCAAGAAATCCACCGTACGGAGGAAATTTTATCCTTTTCCTATGGAGCCATTCATAACGTCAAGAAAAATCTGTTGGAAAGAACTGTTTCTTTATTATTTTACGAGGAAAATATCCTCTAGCTATTCTCAACTGTACATGTGTCCATTGAGGAATCCCAGGGTATGGGAGTAATAAATAAATCCCTTATTGTGAGCTCTTATTTTTATCTCTCTTTCAGATACTTTTATTCTGCCTGCTCCTGCACGCAGCTTCCTCCACGGAAGGAGAGCGTCCCGCTCGTACATTAGGCTTTCTCGGCTTTGGCTCTTCCAGTAGTAGTAGTAGTCAACCGAAAACAGATCCTCAGCCCCAGCAAGTGTCCCAAGTCTCGCAAGTCTCCCAAGTCTCGCAACAACCACAACAGCAGCAGCAGCAGCAACAACAACAACAACAACAACAGCAGCCGCAGAATGGACGTCCGTTTGTGTACAATATACGGTACTACTCCGAACTGCCATCACCAGATAGGTAAGAGACAGTTAAATTCTCATCATAATTCTCCCTGTGCAATAAATCCTTGCAAATGTAATTTAAAGTTGCGAGTCTTTACGGGTGATATGGATATTACGTGGACGTAATATTTATGTACCTAATACGCATTACCTCCAAGGAGAGTGTGCACAGGACGGGGCCTAGGGAGGGAGATAGTGAGGAACGAAGTCGTGAATAGAAGAAAAGGAAATGGGAAACTTATCTCTCGTAAATCTATTATCTAATTTAATTCACGTAGGACCCTGAAAGACCGAGTGCTTGTGTACAATCCAGGACAAGAGCGCGTGCCGTGTCCATTGGACCATTCAGGGAGTAGGGTCGGGGCTGGACAGAAGGACAAAGTAGTAAGTGGAGCCTTTTCATATCAACAGCCCTCCTTGGTCCTACCAAATGTGGCTCAACAGGCAACTCCAGCCCAACAACAGTCCGGAAGTGTCGCACTTCCTTTCCTCCATCATCAACATCTCCAACAGCATCAGTCCGTAGTAATGCCGACTGTGGTGTCTCAACAGTCTCAAACACCGGGTAATGTTCTTCTCTCAGTCCTTCAACCTGTGACCCAAGCACAGCAGCCTGGAGTTGTCCTCCCAGTCTTCTCTCAACAAGCTCAACAGGCTGCACTTAATACTCATCAGCCACAACTACAACAACTACAACAATTCCTACAACAACAACAACAACAACACCAGCCCCAGTCGCCGCTTCTCCAACAACAGCAGCAGCAAAAAGTTGCTCCCTGTAAGTCCTTATAGGAAGTTTTATGTCGGACCAGGCTTTCGCATAGATATATGTTACTAGCTCATCCATAGGCTTCACATATACTGTAAGTACACATAAACAAACCTGACGAAGGAGAAGGGAGAGAGGAAAAATAACAAAAGCTTCCTTCTGCTTCGTCTACGACGACAGCTTTAAGAAAACGCAAACGAGTTTTCCACCTCAATCTCAGCTCCATTACCTACAAATATGATAGGTGTACCTTTATTCATGGAGCTTTAAACACGAAATATATCTGGAGATATTGCATATATATCAGCTTCCCCCCTCCTTCTCCTCTGGGTTTCACCAACTTGCCTGTATGTATGTGAACCGCTGCTCGAGATTTCTTATTCTTTTCTTGTCTCCCTCTTTTTCTT
Source organism: Allacma fusca (assembly GCA_947179485.1). NCBI lineage: Eukaryota > Metazoa > Arthropoda > Collembola > Symphypleona > Sminthuridae > Allacma > Allacma fusca. The sequence continues at coordinate 14,006,468 of OX359247.1, read as the reverse complement.
CTCATTTCGAACAAACTGGATGTGGGCTTGTCTGACTCACTCTATGTTAACTCTGGCGCGTTTCATACTCCATCCATCCCGACTCATTCAATCAGTATTCCAGGAGTGTAGTCCTGACTAACTGTTGATACATTTTGTGTATGGTTATACATGTTTATATTATCTACTTTTGTTCCAGTTATGGTAGACTACCCATACTATTATTTCTATCCGGAGTTTGTCTACGTCGTCCCTGTTCTCCAGCAGCCCCAGCAGCATACATCGTCAAAGCATTCCCATCAGCAGGCTCTAACTGCAGAAGATGTGCGAGTACAGCATCAACAGCATCAGCAGCTTCAACAGCATCAACTTCAACAGCATCAACTTCAACAGCAGCAGCAGCAGCAGCAGCAACAACAACAACAACAACAACAGCATACGAAACAAAAACAATAAATCAGTTAAATAATATGCTCACATGTAATGTGTACAAAGAAAAAAAAGAGGTTTTTTTTTTCCTTTGCAACATGAATAATTTCCCAGTGTCGACTTAAATAAAAAAAAATGAACGGTTGTGGGCAAAACCTCATGTGTCGTCAAGTTTATTTTGCAAGATGAGAGCTAACGCAACCTTTCCTTGACTGACTTGCACACTTTTCCCACTGTATTTGTATACATGCATAATATGAAGCACTACCGGAAAGAACAGTTTGCGTTTGCTCCGTCTTCATCTCTGCCCTATTCTATATTGCTATCTACACGAATGGGATACTTGGGGTAATATATAGGGCGGCTGAGGCTGTGGAGTAAGCACATACACATCTCAAGTATTCTCTCTCTCTTGCCATCCATCCTCCAGGAAACTTTTCACTACTACCCAGTCTTCACCTAACACATACTTCATACATGTTTATGGAAGCACATTGAAACTGGCACACAGTTCAGAGCTCATGCCTTCTTTCTCATATCCTACCCTCAACTATTGCAAACTATTCTCTCTCCTCAACCTTGCTGTTGCATTGCAAAGTTCCCAAGTCTGCACACAGTCCGTTATAGTCACATCACATAACACGCTCACGCTTACACACAGGCAGATATTGATAAGAGACAGGTGAGAGACGGGAAAGCAGAAGCCAGGATGATTTCAGTGAGATTCAGTCAGTCCAACTGAGAGGTGTGTTACTGTTGCGTGTGAGTGCAAGGTGCCCCATCAATAATGTGTCATTATGGAGCTCGTCACGTTCCTCAACGACCGCGACAAACTCATCACTCAAGTAATCATTTCCTATTTTGTGCTCATAATTAACTTTTCATTTGTCACACTTATGTACCTCCCATGCCCAACACATGAGAGAGGTTGTCAGCTCGGAGCTGGCCCTTCAAGCTATACTCACCCCTTGATGTTGAACATACAAATAAAAGTTGATATCACAATTAATCACAAACGCTGGTAGCGACGAGAGCACATATCACTAAACAAACTACATATATTAATATTACAAACATACATGGTCTAGGTTCTTTCACAAGAACACATGTACATAATTACATGTATATGCACATGGAGCCAAGCCAGCCAAAACACTCCCCTTACTCTCATTATTTAACGTTGAATATAGTCTAATCTATTTTAACGTCACCCTATAAATCTTCAGTCTTTTGAAGGAATAAAGACAGAAGCTAAATAATTAAAAACAAATCACGAGAGGCAGACAATACCCCGAGACTATAGACGTGAGGAAAGTCATGGGGGAAAGAAGTTATACATGGAAATGTGTAACTTACTCTGTACAAGTAATTGTGCTCATTTCGTACGTATGTATGTAGAAAGGCTATGTTTTTCTAATGTAAAAGTTCTGATTTCTAAATCTCTGTTTTCACGTGCAGGAACGGAGAGAGACAGATTTTGCGGATCCACAGGTAAGAAGACTCAATAGAGAGTATAAAATACAGATCTTTTTTTTTCCTCTCTGTGAATGAATAACAACATGTTGAGAGAGTGCTCTTATAAAATAATGACAGAGATAAGCTCCCTAGCTTGAACAAGTACAAATATACAGGAGTGCATTCATCATGGGAATATTATTTACATCGGTTTTACATTTCAAATGGTTTGATCCAAATGTGGAGCTCATATCTTCCGCCACATCTAGTATCTGTTGTGAACTTGTTGAGTTGAAATAGCTCTCACTCAATCATTTCATAGCAGCCTGTAGTCTATTATTGATATACTCCCCGCCTATTGATCGGTGGGTTAAAATATTAATATTTGCTATCGCTGGAGAGACTTAGATATTTGTGATGACAAATTATTATTTGTCAATATTTGTATTCTTTTTGAGACATGTTACGAATTGAGCCAGTATATTACACTGCGAGGGGCTGATGATGACGAGCTGACATCAAATATGAGGGCGAATTTAATATCATAATGCAATATTTCTTAATGGTGATGAACGCTGTGAAATCTTACTGGAGTTTACTCTGGGCAACTAATAAAAACCTGGAAATTGCCTTTGAGGATTCAGTCTCACTCCGTAGTAATATAAGCTTCAGTATTATGTTACTTCAATAAGAAAAAAAAATCAGGAAATTGGAATTTTTATTATGCTCGTATATAAGCTGTAGATTTATTGTAAGGTATAATTAGACCTCGGGTGCAATCACTGCTGGTGTACAAGGAAAAGGTGTTGCACTTCTTGTTGTCTGTGCAACATATCAATGTAGACTCTGAGCAAGAGCCTTTACGTTCTAAGGTGAACCCTCCCACAAAAGATCAAGATGAACGTTGGGATATATGCAATTGCAAAAAAAAAAGTGATTTTGTGGCTTCGTCGATCATGATTCGGTGTCTGATGATCATGTATACATTTGTGGTTGATAAGGTGGAGCAGCTGTACAAGAGGTACACGTTCAAGATCCACTCGACAAATATCAAGTCCATTCTCTACTTGCTTATCAGCTACAATGGAGTCCAGCTAGTTGTCAATAACCTACTCAACAATGTACTCATCCTTCCAGTTGCATTCTTGATACTCTACGCCATCCTGCTCGTAAGTTCAATTTAATTAGTTCTTACAATAACAATGATGTGAGTAGAGGGATGCCAAGGTAACAACGAGGAAAGATGAGAGTCTTTAATTAGTGAATCAAAGGAGGGAGTTTGTATGAAAAGGAGCTCAGGCTTTCAGTTTTTCAGTGAATTTCTTACCACAGCCTGTTGAGTTACACACGAGGATTTAATCAACATAGGAGATGATGCCCTCTTGTTATGTATGACACCGGATTAAGACTTGCCCCAATCCCACAAACGAGCTTCATTACGAATATTCACTCGAATAAGAAACTTTAATTTTTAAGAATCTTTTTCCCCCCTTTTATGTTTTAAGTATAGAGGAGTTCCTCCACGCGTGCTAGTTTCCTATTAACTCGCATGAGATCCTTGCATGAGAATCAAGGGGAATTTCGTGGTAGTTCCACTATATATATATATATGAAGACTCCACTTAAAATTTTCTAAAGAATTTCCACTCTAAAATTCACAAAGATTTTCCAATTTCCTTCAAATTGAGGTTAGTTCTGGGTACAGGAACTGGGAGCAGCCCCATGTATGCACGTAATCGGTCTCAAATGAGAACTACACCTTTTGTGTGAGGGCTCGTACTAAACTTTGTTATTATGAGGGAGCTCCTTTGGTCTCTTTGGCTCGTGCTCAGCTGTCTCCTTTAAAGTATTAACCTTTTGTTGAGGGATTAATGTTTAATCTTATTCGGGAAGAAGAAGAAGAAAAAAATATGCGAATGAATGAGCCGCTCAGAGTCTTAGAGAATGTGACCGTCAAGTGTAAATAGATGCAGGAGGCTCATCTGCTCACAGGCTACACCTCATGTGTTGTGTGTAAGGTACCTTATGTGACGGCTGGTAGCGGTATGGTGTTGTTTTGGTGGTGGTGTATTTTGCGTGTGTATGTATATGAGATGTTGTGGCATATTTACGGCGAGATAGTGTGTGTGTGTGTGTGTTTGTGTGAGACTCCAGCTGAAGTTGTGGTGGTCCTCTGTCATCCTGTATCTCTGGGAGAGTTGAAGGAACGGGGTAGATTTTGCTGTAGCTCCACTATGACTCTGTAATGAACATATGATGCACTCGGGAGACTCCAAATACACGGAGATGACATCGTATAAAGGAGCTGTGTAGCTACTTAATACGTTTCCCCCAATGTCGAAGACCTGAAATGCGCTGCATCAATTGAGCGTGAAAAGTGACTTTGTGGCATGTTTACACGTTGTGACAAATTGTTGTTTGTCGCTGTCTCTCTCTCTCTCTCTCTCTCTTTCTTTCTCTCTCCGTTTTTTCTCTGTTGCTGTCGATAGGGCGCCCTCCTCAGATATCCAAATCAAAAGACAGCACAATGGACGACCCTATTACTCATTGTAATATTCACACTAGAGCTTATACTCAACAGTGGGACACTCATTGCGTCAGAAGTAGCTGCCGATACTGTGCCAAATATGACGATAATCTTTACATTTATTACCTATTCTCTTCTGCCAATAAATGTAAGTTTACTTTTCTAAATCCTGTTAGTCTACTTATATGATACGTACACTTATACTGTAATCCTCCTCCATGATCACTCTATATACTACAAGCCGAACCTGTTAAGGCATTATTGCCCTTACCTTATCAGTATCAATTAACTGCTGCATAACTTTAACTCTCCACTTACATCATTCCGAGCTAATCATAAACTCTTTATGGCTGCCAATTACAATTCTGGATCCTAATCGCACTCATTCACATTGTAACTCGGAACAGTCAACAGTCCATAAATAATTGTTTGTTAAAGTTACGCAGGAGTTGTTGTATCTACAAATGATGTGATAAATACAGGCGGATGGATCCGTAACGTATGCAACGTTATGTCCCTGTCTGAAACTCCTCTGTCTTGTTGTGCAAATATTCCTAACATATGTAGATACATGTGTCTGCTTGGATTTGGAATCTTATATGTACAATGTAGAAATCCACTGTGGAGGTTTGCATATCCAAGACGAGGAGCTGTAGATACTATAGTCGTATGTTTACACGACAGTCCTCAGACTTAACAATGAGATACCCCAAAAAGAACAACAAGAGAAATGTAGCTTGAGTATATATAGATATGGACGGATTTATCCTAGAAATCTCAATTGTTCCTCACAGTATGGTTTTCATGTCTGATAGATTGCTTAAACTGTTTGCCATAGATATACCAAGCCGTGGGATCAAGTTTTATCTACAATGTGGTATTCTTTGTGACATCAATGCTGAACAATCGACCAGCCCAGGTAGGTTGAAAAAAAAAATGGTTATCGAGAAAGAGCATATTTTCTTACTTAAGAAATCATATCTTACTGACACAAAGGTAAAGTTCGCAGGCTTTTGCCAAAATGTATTGAGACATATTCAGTAGTGCGTTATAATAAGCTCAAACTCCTCGTAACTTACAACTTATCTCACCATTATACGATTATGCCCCTGACTGGAATCCTTGATGTATACTTACATATGTCTATGATCGCATATCAAAATATACGACCATGATTCGGAGAGTTAGTGAGGTGTGAGTATCTTTCAGTGCGGGCCTATGTTACACGTCGTACTACTTACTATACCGGCATGACCAAGAAGACTCAAGGATCGAAGCTTATTTGGTGGGATGATAAAGAGCGACAGGAAGGCACTTTTACACACTCATGACAATACTCTTGTCATATCTTGGGGGGGGGGGATAGAAGTACATATGTAGGCTGGGAATCGGTGGAATTTAAAAATGTGGGAATAATCTAATATGTGTACACTTTTAGGCTGCCGGAGAGGTAATCGATTTACTCGCAGCAAATTTGTCAGGCCTGTTCACAAACTATCCTGCAGAAGAGTCATCAAGGAGAGCTTTTTTGGAGACGAGAGCCTGCGTCAACGCTCGGCTTCAGACACAGCGGGAGAATCAGCAACAGGTTACATAATCTTTCACTAGGGGCGTCTCTTATTAATAAATTAGTACACTTCTTAATTGAGACTTGAACGAATGAGGAAGAGCAAAGATTCAGCGTTGAGTAATACGAGAAATGTTGAGTGGATTCCTCCGGGTGTGCAAATATTATGTATAGATATATATCTACTATAACCCTTCATTCGTTTTGTATGCGTACCTCAGGTACATAATATATGAGTGAGTTTCAGGACTCTCTTGGAAAGTGAGAGAGAGAGAGAGAGAGAGAGAGAGAGAGAGAGAGAGAGGAGGAAGGTGCGAGGAACAAAAAAAAGTTTCTTTTATTTTTTTGTCTAATTTTTAAATGGTCCAGGAGCGTCTTCTACTCTCTGTCCTCCCACGGCACGTTGCTGTTGAGATGAAGGCCGACATTGCCGTCAACAGAAGAGACTCGACAATGTTCCATAAAATCTACATTCAACGTCATGAAGATGTGAGGTAGTACTCTCCATCCATAAGTATATAATCACAGAGTAGTTATACATAGTTATGTACATCTCCTTGAGTAGAGTGAATCGATTTCCTTGCTCCTTAGAGCCCTCATTTTTTTTTGTAAATATCTAACACTATAGTACTACCTCTACAGATACTCCCTCTAATGCTACACAAATGATCCTTATGTATTATTAAAAAACCTATGAAGTATGTAAGTAGTTTTCTTATGTATATTTTACTATATTACACACAGCATCCTGTTCGCGGACATCTGCGGGTTCACGAGCTTATCCGATCAGCTCAATTCAGCTGAGGAGCTTGTTCGTCTTCTCAACGAACTCTTCGCGAGGTTCGTATCGCATTTTTTACACAATATCCTCTTGTTCCCTACTTACGTTTACTTAGTAGAAGGAGTGTATGTCCCTGTACATGCATATGTACTCATCTCAAATCTCTTTTTTTGATGAGTTCATATAGTATTTATAGGGTAGAGGAGAGATGAGAGAGAGAGAGAGAGAGAGAGTGAGTGAGAGAAGCCACGATGGGATATGTATTGATGTTCCCCCCACGAGAGTGTCAACTAAAACTTTCCTACCAGGAATATTTCACAAGTCTCTCTGAGTGTCTCCTTCAATCACTCTCACCCTATCTAACGATTACTCTCTCTATGCCCGTAGGTTTGATCATTTGGCTCTGGAACATCAATGTCTTCGAATCAAATTACTAGGTGACTGCTATTACTGTGTCAGTGGACTTCCCGAGAAAAATTATACGCACGCTCACGACTGTGTAGAGATGGGACTAGATATGATCGACGCTATCAAGTAATCATTCCATGTCCTAAGTTAAATCCTATGTATAGCTCCAGTTTTAATTCCTAGAGTAAATGTAGCACCGGAGTAATAAGGTTTGCCAACGACGCGGAAACCTTCCTTTAGAATAGATACCTGGAATAGTAAGTAGTACTAATTACATAATCTCGTAGGCATAATCTATCTAATTATGTAATTGCGCTGTACACTCTAAAAACCCCTCCGTCTCCTTTCACAAAGAACCTTTCAAGACTTCGTGTATGTTGTAGTTCGAAGCCCAAACGTTGATTCTAGCGCTTTAATTAGCTCTCTGGGAGAAATTGGTATTCCTGAATTAATATATGATGGAGAATTAGACGAATGAGAAAATACTAGATATATATTGACTGGGGCTAATAACTAATTTTGGGAATTTGTAACCTAATTTCAGGCTTGTCCGTGAAGTGACGAATGTTCCCGTTCTCAACATGCGTGTAGGTATTAATTCAGGTAATTAAACATTGGATCTTCCTTTTTCCGCTTTCCCTTAACTTATTGAGGCCCTCAAGTTATTCAAAAACTACATTTGCAAGTTACAAATTGTAACTCATTTGAATACTACTACATCCCCTCATCCTGGAATCTTTACAAGTTGGAGTCCGCGGAAGGGCATTGATTCAAAACAAGTTTTGTGCACCTTTGGGTGGTTGTGGGACATTTGGTCTCTTCCTTGTAAACACGACTTGTAGGATGGTGGTGCTTCTTTTATGCGTCTGCAGATGTTTGAATGTATGTACTGGGGCTGGCAGTGTACACGTGTAGGCTCATCTTGAGCGGAGTCGGTAATTATATTTGTTACCACTACCCTGACAGGTCGAGTATTGTGTGGAGTGTTGGGACTTCGTAAATGGCAATTTGATGTGTGGTCCAATGACGTCACCCTAGCTAATCACATGGAGTCAGGCGGTTTGCCCGGGTAAGTGTGTCTGAATTATTTACTAACATCCAACAAATGTCGGATTTGTACTTGAACATACAAGTGGTCTCTCCAGCATCACCATTTTTCAGGTCTGCGACAAATGTTTGTACATACGTGCATAGATTTCTTGAGTACAGTATTTTAGGGGGAGAGTGTGTTCTTCCCGCTTTGCCGGCTCTGACTCTTTGTAGATAGCTTTCTTTGCAAATGGACAGAGTACCGGGCGGGGTTGTACATATAGATACATAGATACATACCTTAGATATACTTACATCAATATATCACGTATATTCAATTTTTTACTGTGAACTGTGGAAGACTATAATTCAAACTAGGTCCATTTTTTCACTGACGCGTGGCTCGTCCATATTGCATGAGTCTTGTGATAAAGAATTACTTCTACCGGTGTTGACAACCTAGTCATAAAAAAAAATATGTGCAAAGTTAGAGTTGTCTGCTCGTGGGTTCATGTGAGATATTTGTCAGGTGTTCGGGTCACAGAACACAGACGTCTGTATGAACTGGATTGAGGGTTGATTTGTGCCTACCCTGGAACGGTCTCTATTCGACATATGTCAAAATCGCTGCTGATTGTGAGTCGTTCCTGTATAAACTATACAGGCACGCACAACAGAGGCGTCAGTTAAAAGAATGTATGTATCTGTGCATGAGTTTAAAGGAAAATCCAGGGTTCAAGACACATGCTGGAGAATATTTAGGAAAATGTGTGTACCCCTATATGTACAATAAGGTTGTATGCGTGTGTGTACAGTCGAGTTCACATAACAACGGACACGCTATCATATTTGAAGAAAGACTACATTGTGGAGCCGGGAAATGGTGGAGATCGTGACCCATTCCTCCGGGATTTGAACATACAAACTTGGTTCATTGTTCGGCCGGCTGTCGTCACCGAGGTGCAAAGTCAAGCCGTGAAGCCTACGAATGGATCTGTGATTGCCAAGGAACTCCGACTCATGGGTCATCATAACAAGTACGTGAGAATCTTGAATGTGAGATTTTGTTTGAGGGGTTGTATTCTTATATGTTCTTACTGGAGTCAATGCAACTTGTTTAAGTATCTACTTTAATAATACTATAAGACTTATTCTGTGCATAGTGTGCTTTCTGTTTCTTTAATGTAACAATAAGTTTATTTATAGAAAGAGTAGGATTAAAAAGCCTAAAAGGCAAGGATTCTTGGAAAATGTCGGATATGTATGTATATATAGTTACACAGTAGAGATACAGTTGCAATGCATTAGACCAGCTAGAGTACTGTAGGGAAGGGTATCTATTGGAAGAAGAAAAGCAAGTTTAATAGAAATTGAGGATGGAATTGTGCAGAACTGTTGAGTCAACAAGCAAGAGCCAGTCTGAAGAAGTCAATGATTATTTAGCGCGAGCTATCGACGCCAGATCTATCGATAGACTTCGTAAGGAGAACTGCCGAAGATTCATGCTGAAATTCCGGAACGAAAACAGCGAGAAGAAGGTTTAAATACAATTTCAAATATTTACGTAGCGAAGTCTTGATAGAAGTACAGAACAGAGGATCCACTTTTTCAATTTCCAATATCTTTCTCCTTTCTTCACTTTCTCGTTTTTTTTTCTTCTTCTACAGATCCTCTCCATCTCGTAGCTCTTGCTTTATCTTTTATTGTACGTGCACCTCTCTCCCGCCTGCTACTTACAGCATTTCCCCTCTCTCTCACACAAACACACACACATTCACATACACATACACAGAGATGATATGCATTGGTACAATTCATGTTACTCACCAAGGTTGTACATACCCATGGAATCCTCCTCCTCATACATGTACTTACCATAGGACACAAAGCTACTAACCCTTGCGTCAGTTCCATCCAGCAAATATTTACCTTCTTTTCTCCCGATTGCTTTTGTTAAGACTTTTTAGTTGAAAGTAGTGCACTTACTTTACTCATATTAGGTCATGGGATACTATGACTATGTCCTCGCACTTAAATACAGGATTCTACAACTATCTTCAGCCACTACTAGTAGTACAGTAAAAACCCAACGTTGATTTTATTGTAACTCCAATTTCCAGTTTCAACAAGAGTCTGACTCCCGAGTTCTTCTCTACTTCATCTTGTCCCTCTTGGTGGACATACTGTTGGCATTGCATAGACTTATAGAGCTACCTTCGTAAGTTTTAATTATTCTTGCTCACTTTGCTCATTCACCTTCAATCACATTTTTCCCGTTTACTTTGGGGTCTTGTCAACTCCATCCATTGGAAAACTAATGCGATTATGGATGCTCCCCATTTCAATCTTATCTTGTTCCTTTCCCACCCGGAATCTACCAAGTATTTTTGTAACCTTTCCGCAGGCCGTACAACATCACAACTTACTTGCTCCTCGCTGTTATTCATGTGCTCATTTTCTTTCTCATGAGACGTTTTCCAAAGTACAAACACATTCTGGCGTCGATCACAGTTATTGGGCAGTTCGTGGCGTTTGTCATCCTCACTCCTATTGTAATTAAAAATATTACTTTTTTCTCTTGTTGTTTATATTTACTATTTTAGAATTATTAAATATAGGTACTTCTCCATCTTAAAAATAGCAATTAGTTACAATATGCTTTTTTGTTTCCTTGGGGTCATTTCAATCGAGTCATTCAACAGGTCCCACTATACGATTTGAACATAGATTTCTAGGACTCGGAAACGAGGTCATCATTTATGAATGAGGAGAAATTTTAGTATCTTCATATTTTAAAATGAGGATACTCAAAATTGTTGAACAAGCAAGTTTTGGAATACTTGAGCTTTTGAAAGGGAATGTAGGGAAGAAACCCGAACTTTCACAAATTGAAAGATTCATCCAGGAAAGCTGTTTCCAGCTAATACATTTTGTTTTCATCGATGCTCTCGCTCGTTCCAATGTTGTAATAAATTGGAAAGTGAATTGAAAAGATGGAAATCAATAGGATTCCTACGGAAAAAAGTAAAGCCCTAGGGATATTTTCCCAGGGTTATCTGTACATTCATTTTTGGAATGAAACTTTATAGGACATTTAGTTGTTCGCTGTTAGCTCAATCAGACAAATGTAAATGTTGAATATTTTCGTTTTTGATTCGACTTGTATCTATATATATTAATATAAGAGAAATTTTACACATGAATTTTCTATCATTTTGGACATGTAATTATATGAGTATGGAGAGAGAATTCTCTAGAAATATGTCTGTTTGTTGTATGATATGAGTAATTACATGTAAATATATTTATAATTTACAGACTTCTTGTGAAGAATTCGACGAATTGACAAATTCAACCATGGATTGCCCACAGGTACTAGTTTTGTCGTAACCTGTGTTTATATTTATCTTGTCATGCAGATGAAGGCCTGTATGAGTGCATGTATAGGTGCATGTGCATGAAAGTATATGTATATAAGTGTGACGACAACATGATTAGAAGAAGCCCGAATTCAAATATTGACATTTGCTTACTGTGTTTCAAATTGACCTGTATTTGTATTTCCTTCATTTTTTTTGTGTCTGTCTGCTTACTCTGTGAGCGTCACCTTTGCCTTTAACAGAGTAGAGAAAGTTCTTAGGAAAAGTCTTTTTGAATGTAATACGAGGCTTTTCCAATTTTTCCCTTCTGCTTCCCCGCAAATCAATATAACCAAAGTGTAAATTTAGCTTGATGCATGGAGGTTGTAGGAGGAATACTGGGAAAGTAAAATCTCTTGTCATTTTGACTGCGAATCCTGTAACAGTATACGACAAGATTCACCACCGTGATAATGACGACGCTTGGCGTCTACCAAGCCATTGGTTCTTCACTCAAGATACTCATAATGTCCAGCTTCCTAGCCGTAGGGATTTATCTGGATTACGAAAGTCTAACAAGAGTTGGAACTCTGTTTCTCATCTTTTTCGCCCTTGTCATACATTCGAGACAAGCCGAAGCCACCCTCCGACTTGACTTTCTCTGGAAGCTACAAGCTAATGGTAAGTCTAGACTTACTTATTTCCACATGTTGGTTTAATAGTGTACGGCACACTTGCTCCGAATCCAACTTCTGGAAAACAGCTCCGACCAGGAAACATGTACTGTTGGACAGACTAGATACACACACACATCCGTACATAGTAGAATCACTCAAAAGCACAGGACAACCTTGTGAGCTTTGGGGTTCTAAGTTTTTTCCTCGACTTGACTTGACTATGTGTCTGTACGTCTTTTACTATGTCAGTACTTACACTGAACTCACCTTTAGAGACCGCTACGAAAAGACTCGGATCAAACTCTACTTGACCTGGAAAAGGCTGGTTCGCGTTAACTTTGGGGTTCTCATTTGAACTCCTGCGTATGTACATATTTGCATGTGAGGCTCTGGGCATTAGGTATACAGCCTTGATACAGAGTCTCAAATGATATCTCACAACCATCCCCAAATTGCGTTGAAGATAGCAAATCCCTTGTGTAATAGTGTTACGAGGTACGTGTGTCCGTAGCTGGGATGACTCTGTGTGTGACTGTGTGTGTGTGTGACTTTGTGTGTGTGTGGGTAAGGAATCTACCACACAGGATATAACTGATACTTGTATACATTTCATGTGCGGAACATATGTAGAAGAAAAGGAAGAAATGGAGCATTTACAGGCTTACAACCGGAAATTGCTGGCCAATATACTGCCACAGTTCGTGTGTGATCATTTCCTTGCCTCGGAAAAACTATACGATGTAAGGAACAACCGTTTGATTTTCTTTGTTACTTCCACGGTGATACCTTTTAGTGCTGCTTTTATCTGCCCTCACGTTTAATGCTTATATTTAGTGGTAGTAAACGCTCGTTACATATCTGTCACCTATAAGGAGTAAAGCTGGAGAACGAACCAAGTCCAACTGTCAAAATTGTCGAGGATGAGTGTCAATTTGTGAGGCAATCAAAAGTAGTCAGAATTAGCTGTCGAGGTTATTTTCAGTGCGGGCTAGAACTAGATGGGAAATTTTAGAGGATCAAAGCTTTTGGATTGAAGTATCTATTTATTATCATCCTGATGATATTTTTGTCCATTGTAATAAATGGGGTGAAATTTATGCAATTGGCATTATCTGTTCCTTCGTGATGATCATTATGTCCAGTTCGACGTCGTCTTCAAGCATTATGTGAAGAAGAAATATCGGAACGAGAAATTTAATCTTTGAATTGAAATAAGACACCAGGGATCAAATTGCTAGCGGGCTTGCGTTTGGAGTTAGATTAAAAACAAAATAGACTTATGAGAGATCCGAGATGTAGATCGATTGTCGTTAGTCTATTTATAGTTATTCCCATTAATTTTGATAGGGATCATTATTTGTAGAAATTACTGGACTCTATTTTTGATTTCAATAAAACAGTAGGAAAAATGGACCTATTCCACTTTGCACCTAAGCTCCTCTCATTCCTGACAGCTGTTCGATATAACACTGTGCAGTAGTACCTTCGAGCTAACTTTAAAGTGGTGTGTGAGCTCAAGAGAATTCGTTGATAACCTCTTTCCCTTTAATCTCATTTTAGCAACTTTAAAGGAAATTTGTAATGCACCTTAATTTCTCATTCTGCACTAGTTAGCTCCTATTTCTACTGAAATACATACATACGTTGGAGTACGTGTCAAGTACAAATACCTGTGAGTACATACATATGCCCTGGACACAAAGCATTTGGTGTACAGAGGGGTTCAAAACCATTCCCCACTTAAGGGAGCGACTCAAAAGTAGGTTTAATTCCAGAATTTGTATTTGGTCCATTCGTCTTTCATACCTGTCTATTGAGGTCAGAGGGGTCAAAAGCGGGGATCGAAAGTTTTTAGATATTTCAAATTTCATCCTCGAAATTTAACCTTTGTTTGCAGGAAATTGTTAGGGCAATCCAAGTGCTATTTGATATACCGCTACGTTGAAGATCATTCTCGTAAATATCGGTGCATCATTCATGTATCATTGGTATTTGCTTTCCTACACGGGAATTTTGGCACAGGTAAAAACTGGATAAGGAATGGGTAAGGTACACCAAACGTTTACACAAGAGTACATTTTCGAGTACAGGTACAAACACATAAAAAGATTTTTGCCCGTGCAGGAACAGGTACAACGTGTCACCCCGAAAGTACCTGTAACTGATCACAGAGTACATTTTATGAGCTAACTAGTAAAGAATCAGAAATCTTGTTTTTCGTTGTTAAAACGTCTCACAATCAGATGTAGTGACTCTCTAAATTACTTTGGATTCTTCCACTTTGGATTCATTGTGTAACTTTAAGACATTTGTTATCTAATTACTTCTATTTATACGTCTTTACCAGCTATTTGAAATCATTAAAAAAATGAGATTGTCACGATGTGAAATTGAAGTCAATTCAAGAGAAAATAATTCCTAAAGGTATTAAGATTTAGTTAAAAGGGTGCAAGAATCTCAGGTACAGTTCTTTATGTCCCCGCATTTCAGGTACAGGTTCAGTAACAGGTACCTCAATTTAGTGCCAACGACGTGCGAAGGTATGCAGAACGGTTTAAAAAATTCCATGGAAGCCCTGTTGGGATTCTGGATCACCATTTCATTGTGCTATGTATGTACATATATAGCTCTGGTGGTTATAAAAACATTTAAGAATGCTGGATCTGTATCACATTTAAATGGGGCTTGTTCACACTTCATTTCCTCATTCGAAAAATTCAAAATTGATACAGTATGATCAAAATGAGGAACCTCGTTTTACAAAATTAGGAAGAACACTACTACTGGAATCAAAATCAAATATATCATGAGTCACTCCCTTATATGAGCTAGAGACGAGGAGTAGGAGTACTGAACCGCCCTGTACAAGAAAATCACATTTCACTGTAAATTCTTGAGCTATGTACATACTACAGATATATCATCAAGCAATGTTATTTTTAAAAACATAGTAATACTTTAGTATAGAACTAATTGTAACGCTCTGTACACCTCGAATATATCCCAAAATAGTACTCAAAACTAAAGTAGTGTTTATTCGTGGTGTGCATCTCCCCGTAAACGTACTAATAGATGGTATGGACCCAAAAGTTCAGTGTATAAAAGGTACCACTATCCACTGTAAAACAAAAAAGGAGACTACGTTGTAATTCTTGTTCTGTTTCCAATTAGGAGCTGTACGCAGAGGCATGTGACTCTGTATGTATCCTTTTCGCATCTATACCCAACTTTTGGGATTTTTACGTTGAGCTTGAAGCAAATAATGAAGGCGTGGAGTGCTTACGTCTTCTCAATGAAATTATAGCCGACTTTGATGAAATACTCGGTGAAGAAGAATTTAAGTGTATTGAGAAGATCAAAACAACTGGAGCAACGTACATGGCAGCATCAGGTTACCCCACACTTTGATATACTTGCACTTTTATCTCTCCATTATTATTCCCCCATATATCTACATGTACAGTACATCCGAATAGTTCCCTTTTAGTTTCCTTATAATTTTAAATCTCACTTCTATACCCCACCTTTGTTTCATCTTTTTTTTCCCCCTCAAGTAACGTTTTACCCACAGAGCGAGGAGTTGAAGTCAGTAGACCAAGGAGCATTAAAGCCGTAAATGTTATTATTGCAAGGACGAAACTTCCCCAGACACAAACTGATCTACTCGCGTAGCTCGTTTGTCTCTCTAAAGATCTCTGCATTAAAGACAAGAGTGTTGGAGTTTTTTTTTTCTACAGCTATTATTCTCCCTCACTCACTCTCTCTCGAGTTGGCTGACTCTCTGTCAAAGTGAATAGTTGTCATTTAATACATCCCCCTTCCATCTTGACATTCCCTCTATCCCACATTATTATTCCTAAAGGCGAGCCCGAATGTCATTACAGGTTTAACGAAAGCTACCCGTGACACGTCCAACTTCACCCACGTGACAGCCCTCGCGAATTTCGCCCTCCGTATGAGATCTCAGTTAGCCTCCATAAATGAGCACAGTTTTAATAATTTTAAAATCCGGATCGGGATGAATATCGGCCCAGTAGTCGCGGGAGTGATTGGGGCTCGGAAGCCCCAGTATGACATTTGGGGGAATGCAGTGAATGTAGCCAGTCGAATGGATACGACCTGTCCTCATCAACATATTCAAGTGACCGAGGAATTGCGAAATATCTTGGAGGTAAAGACTTTCCCACGACCTATGTATGAGTTCCTATGGATACCTTGTACTGTCTGCTCCTATGGTTTCCTATTTGCTGTTCCGACATCATCGCTCCCCTCTCTCTCTCTCTCTCTCTCTCTCTCTCTAGGAACCCACTTTGAACTCGTTTATAATTTAATCAGGCTGTAATTTTGAAATGGGGATCCTATATGTAACATTTGGTTGCTCTAAGGTACGGGGATCGTGTAAGTATATGGAGGCTTCTATTGACTATAGACTCTATAGTATATAATTACAGCTAAATTTAAATTGCAAAGGTCTCTGTCCAGGTAGTTGATATTTGCTGGAAGCCGTTAATGGTTATACATGAGATGTGTAACTAACCTGAGTAAAGTTTAGTCAGTCGCTCCCGTTGGGACGGGACAGATCCTCACGTCCTTGAGTTAGGAAATCAACGGATGGGAAGTTGGAGGAAGGTGCACGTACCCAGATATGCACTGGGAGGGTTAATTATACATATATGAGAGAGAGAGAGAGAGAGATGAGCGAGAGCTGGACTTTAAGGAAGAAGCCCCTCTCAAAGCATGCACTAGTATAGATTTTATGTGCTCCTGAATGCATGTACATTCTCAATTTTATTTACTATTCCGCAGACCCGGGGCTACAATCTCGTCAGTCGGGGAGTCATCAGTGTGAAAGGCAAAGGGAACATGGCAACTTGGTTTCTAGTCTAGCATATGTACATGAATGTATATTGTGTACATACATATATCTATGTAGATATGTACATAGATATCAAAATATTTCCAAACACATGTACACACATATAAAATAACGTATATACAAAAAATATAGTATGCATAGGTAATTATGTATGTACGCACCATATGAAGTATGCAGAGAGACTCATCGTATGTACCTACCAGAGGATGACTCTGACGTGTGTATGTCTGTATGATACAATTGTCTCGGCCAAACATTTTACATTCATACATGCATTCTGTCAATCTAGTCTTTATGTGATAAAATATGAGATTCTCTTCCGAAGAAAAAAAAACTTTTACCTCCTGTGTACAAAAAAAAAACTTGCAATTCAATAAAGAGAGTATCATCGTTGCTATCGCGAAAGCCCCATAGGCCAAGCATTTGATTTTAATCGAGATATATTTTTTTTCATCATCATTGTCATCTCGTTTCTCTATCCTGTGAACACACAACTGTTACGTAAACTCACCTCATCGCTACTACTACTCCTCTGCCACTGACTTGCTCACTCACCACATTCCTTCATGACATATTGCCCTCTCTCTCTCTCTCCCACTGTCGAATCCCTCAATGAGTTACGGTCTCATCTCATCACTGCACGCTCGCTCTCGTCATTCATCTTCCTTCGGACTATGAGCTTGTAAGTATTTGTTCTGTATATATTTAATATGTTCCCACTCAACAGGGTGTAATATCCTCCAACAACACAGGCTCAATCTGCATGTTTATTCTGTTCCTGGCGATTGTGGTGCCCGAGCATCCCGAAGTGGAGAACATCAATGGATCTGAAGTGTACATGCGAAAACCATGATGCGGTCAGGGGAGTGAGTCTTGTATAAGCAAAATTTTAAGCGTCTCTTTGGTTTTCAATTCATGGCTCTTCTAACAACTCCAAGCCAAGAGGCACACTGGAGTGTTTGTGAGAGGAGCAACCTGTTAAAATAATGGTATGGGCCAGCCACCAGACCTAAATATACTCACTGGATGATGTGAGAAGGAGGAATAACGTCATATACAGTGCACTTTAAATATAAGAAACTCTCTTGTAGGAGAATTTTCTCTATAAGGTCCGACAAATATTTTAACACAGGCTTGTTTATCACAGCGCCAGTTGCTTCTCTTCAAGAAACATACCCCTGTATCTATATAAATCAAATTTTGTTCCTTTTAGATTTGTAGATATAGAGAGAGTCACTGCATTCGTAGATGTTGCTTCATTTATCAATTAGTTTATAATTATTAGAGTTTGAATGTATTAGGGCCCAAACCTCGCTAATGAGTTCTATTATTAGTTTAAATATTGCTGATGAAAGTATCTGACACTGTAGAAGGAGCTACTAGGAATATGCTAGAGATTTGAATGATAAACAAGAAAACTCTTTCCTTATAGACTTTATCTTGTAGGGGTATAGTTACTATTTCAAATTTAATGGATAAAATATAAATTTGTTAGATATCTGTGGAGGAAAATTTGGTAAGTTTGTGTAATTACGTCATTGCTTTTAGGAAAAATTGTTGGCATCTCCTAAAGCACAATGTTCCTCATTGATTTTACAAAAATATAATTTAAAGTATGAATTGTTTCCCAAACCTAGCTCTATGAACCCACATAATACGTAGATTGTGGTATAACGAGCCTCTTTTGCATTTCGCATTAATAAATGAGAACCTAGAAATTCTAATTAGTACGATTAAATAAAAATAATTACTACTGTATTTACTTCGGGATTCCAAGTCAACTTCCCTTGAAATAGATTCCACTCTGTTTCGGAACTATTCTGACAGGACCTAGTGTTGTCATGGTAAATTAACATTGCCTCAGGAATTTGAGGAATTTTACACTGTCATTTAAGTGCCTTTGTTATGTTTTGTTTAGTAAAAGTCGGGAAACTTTAAGGGGATTTTAAGTTGTGAGTGCGGACATTGGTATTTGAGGTTGGAACATCTTTTGTAATTAGCCGAGTTATAATTTTCTCCCGCAGACATTACAGGAACAGAGACAGACGCAGAAATGAAAATTACTTGTACACAGAATGGGGAAACTACTACTATCTGTTAGTTTAATGACAGCTCCAAATTACCATGAAAGTAAATTATTTACAACTTTCTGCCACAACACGATAGCCCTGTAGTCACTACTACTGTATCTGTTCTATCTGTTTTCACTGGAGAGAGAGAGAGAGAGAGAGGGGGGGGGGGAGGGAGACAAGAAGAGAAGGAATCCAGGTATGAGTGAAAGTATTATATCATTCTGTTTGTACCTATAATATGCTAACCCAATACAAGTTCAAAGACGAGGCACGAGGAACGGCACTGTGATATCAGATCTGTGAGTTTGGTGTGTCTAAACTCACAAAGTTTTTACCTTGCTCCCATTCACGTCCACTGTTAGTGAGAATCAAAAAGGATGCGGATGTTGAAGGTTGAAGAGATGGAAAAACAAATCTCTAGCCTCATGTTTTTGTGATTAAACTTTTTATGCTTTCAGAGAGGAGAGAGGAAAAATAGAGGGAAAAAATGATCAAAAACTCAGTAAGTGAAATGGTGACATGTACATATGTAGGATACCTTTGGCTAAACAAATTCTAGGTATTTGGAACATTACGTTTTTATTGAATTTTACAGTTCACTTGCTCTCTCTCTCTCTCTCTCTCTTCGTTTCCCTCTCTCACCCACTCTCTGTCTCTCTTCTCCCTCGATTTTCATTTTGTTTGTCTGTATCTTTGTAATTTCCTTCGTGGTCGTATCTATGGGATGTGCATACCTATATATGTATGTACATACATAAATGCATGCATTAGGCCATGAGTATTATTCCAACTGGGGAAAACTGCAGTGACTTGAATTTCAAGAATATTACATTATATTTCATCTGCAATTTGGTTACTCTGGAAAAGGCGAAAATTTTCAAGGGGACTGACTGGCAATATTAAATGAAATTACTACACCACATGGGATTGTTTTTCCAACTTTTCCCAAAAGTAATTCTGTTTCTCCTGGAGCAAAATCATTGAGTCATGTTTAATAATCAAAGTAAAAATTCTCCGAGACAAGTTTTGTTCCCAGCCTTACAACTCCATATAATACGTCTGTAATATGGTAACTTTATCCGGGTCGGGGAAAACAAATGAAATTCTAAGGGAAATCGTAAACTGATTACCTGCCAATGTCAGTCAACTCTCTGATTTATATCCCTTACGAATAAAATATTTTCTTTTCCCTCTTTCCTAATTGTGTTAATGAAGCAATTACTACCTGAACATTTAGATACCTACAGGGACATGTATGCATGAGCTCCGAACAAATAGAATTATGGAATTAAAGTACAATTCCACCCAATTTCCTCCCGTAGACGGTTTCCAGCAGGAACTGTGGTGAACAACATTGTTGTTAGTTATTTTGCCCAACAGGCAAACTTCCTAAGGAAGGTACGACCTCCAGTTTACGGCTGCACTCCCCTACTATTCATAATTTATAACTGATCGTACTGGATTCAAAGTCAAGGGAACTTCTATAGAACTGTAATAATTATCCACAGACTGTAAGTAGTACTGTAGCCTCGAGTCTTTTGTAAATATTAAATAATTCCATGTATGTATGTAGATATGTATGTATACGCCACACGAGTAAAACAAATAGGAAACTGGCCTAAATCTCCATTATATTAATCTCTCATAGTCATACATACTCTCCCCGCGTCTTTCATTCCTCAGTGTCACATTGTAGGGATATCTATGCATATAATGTAATGGAAGAAGATAAGTATGAAAATTTTCATACTTCCTTTGAATTGAAGCAAACTGTGGTTTGGCGTATCCTCCAGTGTGTTTACAAATAATATTTCCGTTAGTGCCTCCCTACAGAGTTAAGTCTGGTAGTAATTATAAGTATGCATGGTTTTAATCTGTGTCCTACAGACAGTGCGGTTAAAGAACCGTCAACCGTAGGGGATATTTTAAGATTAAGCCTCCTAATGCCAAAATGTGTTGTTACTTGGATACAAAATGCATAAGTTACCCCGAACAACGGTTCCTACTTACATTTTCTTTCACATTACTCACTAAAATACAACGGGACTTGAACATGTCTCCTTTGAGAGAACCAACAAAACTGTAGGTTGTTCCACATCTTTGGCAAAATTTCCAACCAGGTAGAGCTCGCTTATTTTCAAATATCCCTCTGGTGGCATGAGCTGGTCTTGATCCTTTTCACGGAAAAGTCCTCCCAACTTTTCCCCATACTCTGAATGTATATGGATAAATAGATAATTACATAACACACAGACTATTTACAATGCATAGAAATATTTACTTAAGGTTTTTGCGGTATTTTCCCCACGTTCCTGCTCATTATGCCATATCGTGTTTTGTATGTGTGACTATGCATGTGTGAGGATGATATGTTGAAATAGGGAGTGTTGAGTGTGGGAAGCAGGAGCCAAGTTTTTTGGCCAAAAGCTATACATATGTACAGGGTAGGTGCAGGAAGAGAATAAGTCCGAAAGCACTAACGATAAGCTAACAAGCGGCTCAAGTCAAGTTAAGAGAAAGAGCACACGAGATTATGGCGGTTGTTGGTAGTAGTGAGCCTCGATTGTAGGGGATAAGCATATTTCCCCTACAGGGGCATTACTTGCATATAAGGCTAATAATCTGTAGGGAAGGGAAATAGAGAAATTAATATGTATCTATACAGTATCATTCCACGAAATACTCCAGCCTTGTATAATTTAGGAGGTAAGCCAATCTGACCAGCCAAAGTCTCCTGCATTGATGAGTTTGTTGTCTTTTGATTCTAGTATATGTGTCTGTTGGAGTACTGATACTACTGATTACCTGCGCTACACAGGTACAGCTCAAGGGATAGAGACAAAACTACTAGAGATATAGGGCACTCTAACGTTCGTTACGTACATACTCGATGCCCAGAAAATCCCATCATTTATAGGGATATTGAAACTTAGCAAGTATAAGGATGTCAAAAGAACCCAGTATTTATAAAGGGCTAGAAAATTTCCATGCATTGGTCCCATAGCCCCACAATATGTCATCTTTTGAAACACTACGAACAAATTCCCTTTTATTGGCATACACACACACACACACACTGAAAACAATGGTTATGTCATATTTAATAAACAATTCTGTTATGTAGATACTTGTATTTAATACTGGGACAATAAGAGTCACTGGAATATATGCTCCTTCCTCCATGAGTGTCTCAGCATGCCCAAGTGCGTGTACAGTACTGAGACCAAACGTTCCTGTGATCGTAAATGTATCAATAGGTACTTTTACAAGTAATGCTCGTTAAGTTGAATTGCTGCTGTAAAAAGCTGAGGATTAATACTACTACATCCAATAGGTACAGGTAAGGATATTGTGAGTCCATCCAGTGAGTAATCTCTGCGCTGTTTTTCCCTTGAGCTAGTACCTCTTCCCTATCAAAATATTTTCTTTGAAGCCACTGCATTATTTTTCATTAGATACACACAACGAGCTCACCGCAGTGGTTAATAGTCTTGTTCAAGAAGATCAGAGCCCAGAAGACCAGCATATGCTTGAGATGGAGAAGACAGAGAGAGAGAGAGAGAGAGAGAGAGAGAGAGAGGATCAGTATCAAAAAGCTATAAACTATTTTATTATTAAAGAAACAATACCCTGAGTGTTTTATACCAAGAGAATAATAATACACATTCCTGAGCACACCTTCCGAGTAAGTGGTAATCTACAATATAACCCAAGCTATATGCTTTGTACTAATTAAAACCCATAAAATCCAACGGAAACATTCCTTCCCTTTCAGACTCAACGAGTAAAATGAACCAGTCAAATGAACAACTCTATGTGCTCTGTACACTTAAAATCCCTCATCAGCTTCATTATTTAAACAGCATGGATCAGCTCCAAAAGATACACAGAGGAAGAGATTCTCTCCTATTTTTTATACTCAGAATTTTACGGCACAGCTGTAACAAATGTCCATTTCCATAACTTACTGCCTATCCACCCTCTCATTTTGGTCCGTAATTGTGTATGTCTGTGCTTGCACACGTAACCATGAATTTATGTAGATGCTTATGCCCTCACGACATATGTACGCACATACAGTATGTTCATGGGCAGCCCAGGAACTGCAAAAACTTTAGATTTCCAAATTGCATCGACCATCCTTAATAATTGAACACAGTGCACTTTCGCCAGTCAATACGAATTCTATACATACGGAGCCCCACCAGGAGTTGAACCAACTGGGAAGGAAATGATAGTTTTCAATATCCAAGTTACTATCATACCAGCCAATTATAATGGGAATCATTGAAACTTCATGATCCCACTTGAACACACCTCCGTGCAGTTCCATTGTACTCCTAAAAAAACTAAATTTGCATGCGAGACCACTTTCCTTGTATTTTATTCATTCAGTTTCCAAAACACTAGCAATCCTTTTAATAATTTCTAGGAACGGAAGCTCAATCCCCATAACACTTAACTATGCTGAAATCTCTCACATTCAAAACATATTTAGGACTAAAATCATCCCAGCATAAAGTATGGTATAATTAGCTTCAACTATAGACTACTGTGTGTGAGTAAGAATTTTGAACAAATACTAAATATAATTGTATGCAACGAGGGAGCCGTATATATACAGGTAAATGGAACTACGAACTGCCTCCTCAAAACCTTTGCAAATACTTGAGTCCTGTCATTGCGGGAGAGTAGGAGCGTATAATTCATATAAAAATCAGTCTGGAGGAATGGGACTGATAGAGGAGCGATTATGCAAACGTCCAGAGTCCATTGACTTGACTATTGTAAGTAATTACTAGTGAGTTTTCCCCTGTCCACGTCCAACACACCCGAGTAGGACCTGGACATGTCATTAAATATTTAATACATTTGAATTGCCAAGCACATTCACATTTCTTCCATTCATACATGCATAAACAGCTATTGAGTATGGGAATGGTAGCCAGAGTACAGATACTCCGAAGGTACTCAGCCCAAATATTATCAATGGTGGTTAACAATCAGTTTGAGACACTAAAGGAGGTACTTATTTCCCAAGTAATTACAAATAGCTCACATCCCCACATTATAAAAATAAAAAAACAGGGGGAAACTTGAGGAAAGTAGTACCTACCTGAATCAAGACCCTTAAGAGTAATTGGAGGACAACTGTTCTCAAAGAAACAAAAGTTTTTGCAAGACATTCCAGTGTAACTTTATCCCCTGTGGGAGAAGAATGTGTCTTAAATTGTCTGCCATCGCCTAAGGTACTGTCTTCATTTCTCTTTGAGTTAGATACAGGCCCTTAATGTGACTAACAATCACCAGAGCCATTAAAACTCCTCATCGATTCCAGTCCCCGATAGCACTGTCAAGTGTGAATGAAGCTAAAAGTCGTCACACATGTTAGGAGGGAATCGGAAATTGTGACATTCCTTCAAAGCCCTACTGAGTGACACGGACACATTATTTCTACTCGCAAGGGAACAGCAAAAGTATCCACAGGAAAAAAATTTCCTCCCTGACAAGACTTTGACAGCGGGAAGAAAGGAATGTGGGATTCGGGAATGTACACATGGTTACTTTTGAAGTAACCAGAAATAACTTATAATAACATATGACACAAATGTGTCTACCTCCATGTAAGTGTACATAAACAGTGTGTTACATCCACAGGGGGAAGGGCAAGAAAAAAGGAAATAACTGAAAGAACATAAAAGAACTAACGAAATTGAAGAGAGCTACATACATATCTGTGGACTTATACCGGGGAATGGGGAACAACGGGAGAATAGGAAACAAATAATATAAAATAAGAAAACGTCCAGAAATTTTTCGCACGCCAGCACTGCACTGTCAAGTCAAGGTAGTAGTACATGCATATCCCAAGCACTTGAGAGACGTTTTCAATTGTTAGCAGTCTCCTGTCAAAAAATTCAATGGAAGAATAATGTAAGGAATAAAGTTATTCTCCTGACGGTCTTCTCCACCCAAAAGCCCCAGCCTAATGTACAGTACAGTCCGGAAATGGATAATATACCTAAATGTATAATTGATCCGAGTATAGATAGATACAGTATTTGAAGCCCAGTGTCTAAGGCACATCAAAAACATCTATAAATAAAGCATTTATCCTGAATTGTGCTTTTGAACCGGGAAAGTTCCAGTGAGTTGGACACACCTGGAAGTACTAACTACGAGTAGACATCTAACCCCCTGGAAAGCCATCGACACTCCTCTGAACCCCCATAGTATAGATACTCCAGTTACTACAGTGAAGGTTCCATGGACCAGAGGGTCTATGAATATTGGATAAACGAGTGCCTCAACAATGTGTGACTAAAGTTGCTGACCTGAATAAGTACACACGTAACTAGCCGGGTTTGGACTGAGTAGGCAGAGAAAATAAGAGAAAGTATAACTGGGGGAGAGAACAGTTTAATCAATAGAATACACTAGAAAAGCCGTCAACATAGAATTAGGACGCAATAAATAATGCTACAAAACTTAATCGATCCATTGCACAGGGAAAGAATGATAGGAAAAAAGACACTCGGCCAGCCCGTCAGTCGTTCTTCAACCATGGCTGTGAGTAGCAACAACGTGTATGTCCACTCTTCACCGCCCAAAGGTAACAAACTTGTGTGTTGTGCTATATGTCTCCTACATACAACATTCTCCCTATGTGTTTGTGTGTGTGTGTGTGTGACTGTGTATTGGTGAGCATCGTAGCTTTATAGCTGAAAGAAAGTTCACTTTTCTTCTTCACTTCGCACACTTTCCAAGTTTCCTTTCCCCTTTCCTCCTTTTTTGACACATTTCCCGAGAGTGCCTTTCCTCCCTACTCTGTCCCCGGCGTTGTTCCTTCCTCTAAACAATTCAGCTCTCATCTCACTTCCTAATCCGCATCTATTATACTAATATAAAAATCACGCTTGTCTCCCTTTTTTAAAACATGCCTGCATTTGTAGCAATTTCCGGCCAGGGAATCGCCATCCGACAATGGGTTCGTGCTGGAGATTTGGAGAAGCTCGAGCAAGTCATCTTGGATGGGCAAGGTGAGACTCTCAACATTGTACCTATAGTCCTTTCCCTTAAATTACGAAAACTCGAGGCTGTACGGAAACCGGTGATCTCAAGCGTACTTGTGCAGAGAAGTATTTCCGTTGGAAATAAACATGGTTTCCGGTAATATGATATTAGATAAGAGTATTATGACACTGCGCAGGCACGTTCTGGGAGAGTACGGATATTCTGACCTTCTTCAACCTGGAGTGCTGAGTTTTAACCAGTCTTTAATGAAAGTCGGGATTTAAAATGAATATTTTAATGGAACAATGAGTTCTCTCTATGGAAATATTTTGATTTCCCTGCAGGAGCTCGATTACTGGGTTTAATTGACACGACGGCGGAGCCCAAGGTGAAAGTTTTTCTTCGGTCGGTGAGTAAAGCTCTCATTTTTTAAACCAGTAGATATATAAAGGTCCATTGTACGGGGAGAGCCTTAGATGCTATTTTCCCAGCCAAGATCCATACACTACGTGGCAGTGCCGTCCTGACTGTCAAAATATGAAAATCTTAAGTCATATGTATAGATATACTTACCTCTATTCACATCAGCACATGATAAAGCTCCAGGAGCAAGAGGGTAATTTCATTTACTGAATACTAAATGATGTGACCAGCGTACGTATGTTGGGAGGTGAATGCTTCATAGGCTTTAGCAGACTGAATCTTTTTACTTGAAAAATAATTTGTGTGAGGGACCTTACTTTTGAAAGTTTTTTTTTCCCTGGAGAGTCGGGAGAGAGATAAAATTGTATGAACAGCAAATGCATATGTATTTATTTTTGTATGGAGTTGTTTCTCAGAGAGCTGTTAGGGGAGGGAGTACGTATGTAAATATATGTACGTACCTGTGCATTTATGCAGGACAAACAAGTGAAACAAAGCAATTTCCTTTTATAATAACGACCTTGTTACAACTGTTTGAACACGTCTGTTTCGTTTGTTGAGCATACACTCTGCCTGAAAGAATAATTTGGATGGTATAGTCTCGAGGAATTATATAGAATGAGTGTGAAGACTTCCGAGGCCAGAACCATATCAGTGTTTCACAAGAGTGACCTCCCAAACGTTTATCCCATTGCCTGTTGACATTTCTCCTGGAAGCACTTTCTTTCCGAGCATATGAATATACTTCTAAAGATCGTATCCGGTTCTATTCAAGGAAATGGGAACCAAGAATTTCATGCTCGGTTTCATCTGACGGATATGCTCCCTCAGGCTAATTCAATTTATCAATTTTTGAAAAGTTGTTTTCCTTCTTGCTGGAGTTGACATAACATGATGAATACATAATTTGAAACCGTCTTCCCACACTTTGAAATACTTTCTTTCTCTGTTTTTTTTTTGTTCTTACAATTTTACTATCCCTATAAGAATTATTATTACTGTCCTCTGGGTACAAGAAAAATTGGAAAATTCATTCCTTTCGGTTTCATAAATTCAATTGATGCTTAAAATGAAACAATACAGTCCCTCATTGTCAGTCTCATTTCCTGACATCAAAAGCTCATTGGAAATCACTAACATAAGGAGTCAACTGTTTTAACGGAAGATTTCCCAGGGACTAAAGTAAATTCACAAAAGTGGCAATGAAATGTTAATGGCAGTTAGCTTAATTTTAGAATATCCTTGAAAGCTTCCCAATACATGCAGTAATAATTACTGCATAATTATTATAGCTAATAGGTAAATAATCCTAACAATCAGTCATTAGACAGGAAGTCCCGGAACAAGTAATGACTTCCTTCAGAGTTGTTCCTACTTAAATAATTTAATTATTGACTATTATTTATAATAAGAAATAAAATTACTTAGGAAATATTAACCTTTAAATTTATCCTGAATGAAATTAGGGTATCACCTTTATCAAATTAGTGTGCGTAATATATCTATTGTAGGTGCTCATACAAGAGAAAGCATGTCGTTCCAGAAATTTCACAGTCACAAATTCGAGCCGGTGGATCTCAAAAGTAATTAGTTTCAGGTACGTACATAGCTGAGGCCTTGACGGATCGTCCTGTTCTCGTTTTACCATTAAGTAGGTTTTGGAGACCGAGGCGAACCCTAAGCTAATCACTTTGGGTTGCTAAATACATATCTAATAATTGATACAAAATTGAGTTAGATTACCTAAGAAACTCGATAGGCTGGTTGGGCAAATCGGTTTTGTTAGGAGTAGTAATAGCTATGTAGGTCCAGGCTGCAGCTAGTCATCACAAATACACATGTAGGAGCGCTCTATATTGTATATGCATAGCAGAAGGTTACTGGATCCAAATCGTTGGAACATCCTTCTCTGGGCATGTCATACACAAACTGCTACACCTTTACTATAATTCAAAGGCTATGGTTCCTCGGCAATACGGACAATTCCCAATTAATAATCGATGCTTGTTTGTTAAGGTGATAATTAAAGAAATAATTAAATGCTTGAACGATCAATGCAGGTGCCTGCTTACATGGCCAAAGTGGATTTAATACACGATGCAGGTAAAAAAAAACCATATTTATCGAGTCTCATAATTACGCCATGCTCATTTGTATCTTACCCTTTTGAAGTAAAGTGTACAAGTACAGGGACTATACATTGTCCTTGCTAAATACAAGTCACTAAATACTCCTTGCATAAAAAATGGAAAGTAATGAAATGGAAAGAGTATATCTGAAATGTAGAAGTAGCAATTTTGCTAATGCCCCTGTCAGAAATCGATGCTTGAGCGTAGACGTGCAGAACATCATGTATATGTAGATGATATCCCATTGGTGAGACTTGTATGACATATTTTTTTCCTAGTAATTCGAGGGAGTCTCCGTGAAACCCAGGCTCTATTGGACAAACGAAAACTTGCCACCGGAAGAGACGCCGTGGGTCGTGGACTCCTACACAAAGCAGTGCTCTATAATCACAAGGCTGTTATTGAATGGCTGGGCAAGAAATACCCGGAAACTCTTCACATAAAGGATAATGTAATGATATTTTGAGAAAAAAATTCTTCTAAGTGTCCTCTCCTGTACAACTATTGATTTTACTACCGTGTACTTATTCTCATCCCTCATTTCCTTCCCAGGAGGAGTAGTTGTAATAAGAAGTCAAATGCTCAAGTTTTTTTATAGTATCAAATATCTATAATTATATAATTATCCAAGCTTATTTACTGTATTTTGGAGTACTTTAATACCTATTCGCACATTCATAAGCTTGGAGCTGAAATTTAACTGAAATGAACTGCTTATAAACTATTAACCTATATTTTCGGGAGTAAATAATAGCAAAATGGCCTATTCATCGTTAATTCCATGTTTGCTTTTCTTGTGTCAAAGGAGGCTAGAACGGCCCTTCACTACACAGCCGCTTCAAAAGATCCAGATGAGCTTTACGCACAATTAACAAAATTGGGCGCCAAAGAGACAATCGATATTCATGGCCGGAAACCCAATTACTACATTAATCACCCCGAAAATTTGGATATTGAAGGCCCAAGGTCGCTCTCTAACAGTCGGATCAAAAGACCCAGATTGGAATCGACTCCCAACGTCAAGCCCATAAGTTCAACTATTACACGCGCTCAAATCAGAATCTGGATACATGAGCGTGATGTGGGGAAATTAGAGAAAATCGTTTGGAATGGTCATGGTGATAAATTACTGCTAGGTAAAGTATCAAATCCCATTATTATAATCCACAATTTTGTGTTGGCTCACTTTTCTCCTTCTCCCGGCAATTACATTATGGATAATAGCACGGAATATAAGTTCTAGTCTCTCATGATACCATTAACCTTCCCTCTCACACACAATGGCTTACAGTTTCTTACAAAAGCAGAACCATTATTTAACCCAGATTTCTCCAATTGTATCTCATGGACAATGTCTCTGTGGGCTTTTTGAAGAGCTTATTGCGCCAGAGATTTTTTTTTTTTAACGGAAACTATAGATTTATTAATATTATTTGTCAGGAATCTGGGAATGGATTTGTTTTGTTTCCCTTTCCTTTCGTTCCCCTTTAATCTTCACAGCGTATGGATATTATGTATGTACATGTAACATGAAAGAATGCATGCATTAATGTTTTTCCGGGGATTTTATTCCTTCTGAAGAAACGACGAATAATGCAAAGGTGAAGAAATTCCTCCTTAACGTGCCCCACTTACTTTCCAAGATCAAATCGATTCACTCGGCTGCCATCAATAATGACGTTGAAACTATCAAGGTAAACAAATTTTAATTCCATCCCAACTCTCGCCCATATTTCCACAATCGAATCCGAAGGGTAATAATGTCACGGGGAGAAAGTAGTAATGTTCACGCGAGGAGTTTTTGTTTTAAAAGGTATAAATGTTTCATTGTTCCTAGAATTTTTACCTCAAGAAGAACCTCGTTTCGTGAATCGTTTACATTACTACAAATGATGTAAATTATGCTCAGAAGGATACTTTCGGAATTGTATGTATCTTGATGGGATAATGAGGGGATTGATATGTGCATGCATATGCAAAGTATTTTTAAGTTGGTCATAAATCGACGTTTTTCTACGGATATCGTGTAGAATTGACTATGTCGAACCATATAAAGTATCCACTATGATTCATATGTTTGTGTGGTGTGTTGGTTGCTTAGGAAATACGCAGTAAGACTGAAATCCCCGAAGTTTTCACTGCAAAGGACTCTCATGGACTGACAGCATTACACAAAGTGAGTAATATCAGGAGGAGCATCGGTTTGATTATATGTGTACAAATTATCGAAAATCAATAATAGACATGGGTCATTTTAAGATACGTCGTCTCTCATGCATTTATTCTCCAGTATGTTATGCTGGTATGTGGGGAGGCATGGCAATATTGTAACTCCTCGTAGGACATGTCTTACCTCCTTTTTTTGTTCTTCTCCTGAGTATGGAATTCTTTGTATTTTTCCCAAGGCTGCTGGATTGGGTCACAGAACGATCGTGGAGTGGTTTCTTTATGACTTTCCAAATCAGCTCATCAACGATCAAGACAATGATGGTAGGACACCGCTCCACTACTCAGCCAAGGAGCCATCCACGTACAATTTCCTTGTCAAGGCTGGAGCAAGTGAAGCTATTATTGATACGGTGGGTTTGAGCGTTATTATTAGTCCTTGTTCATTGCTACTTACTACTGGAGATTGTCAGGGGAAGGGGATCACATTGAGAGACACATCTTTTGTTTCACCTTTTGTTTTCATGCTCGATTACGACTCCCATGTCGATCACACGTTGTTCTGATTTCTTCCTCTTCCCTGGGATCCTCTCCCTCTATCTCTTGTGTAGTCACTGGTGGGCTGTAAACATAGTTACATGTAGTCTCAAATCGGTTTGAGAGAGAGAGAGAGACAGAGTTCTTTTAATCAATAACATGAATCAATAGCGTTGTCTTGCCTTGAGACTATAGTCTCTAATCTAGCACAGTCAAATATGTACATACATACATAGGCATGCATTTGTCTATAGTAGGGAATGTTTATGCATGTGTCCTGATTATGCATCTCGTCTTAAGTAGATACATATAGATACATATGTACTAGGTGAGGCCAAATGGCTCAGTTGTACGCATCCATTATGTACACGTGGGCTGGACTGGATGTAGTACACTACACAGTGTGTAATTCTACAGTGTTCATACAATTATAAATAGGGAGATGTAAAATGGAGAATGAAGCATGTACACAGTTCTAATCATAATTATTATTGTATACCTCTGGATTCGTTTATGTGCAGAAAGGGAAAACTCCAGCTTACTACAAAAGGAACACAGCAGATCTGGATGGGAGGCACCTCCGCAACGTGCCTGATGCTCCCCGAGTAACGGGTGAGTTAACTCCCTGGGACCGCGTCGTCACCAGCCCCGGAGCAATTCTGGATCAGAAAAGACGAATCTCAAATGGGGAATTCAATGATGAGCCCCATCATCAACCCCCGGAACCGAAGAAAACCATTTACGACTCGGACGGCTACAATGGGGATACTGAGGGCAAATATGAAATTCCTGATGATATCGGACACTTTGATGTGGAAGTGGCCGGAGGACAACTCTTGGAGGATAATGATGATGATTTTGAGCCACCGGTAAATGATGACGATGAATTTGAGGCTCCCTTGAAAAATCGGGGTGATAAGAGTGCCTCAGAAAATGTCCGTGAACCAACACCTGACGACGATGACAGCATTCCAGATTTAACACCGCCACCCACGCAGCAAACGGCATCTCTACAGTTACAGGAAGAACCGCAGGAGCAGCTTGAACCACAAGAGGAATTTGTGGAAGAGGTGGAAGAAGTTAAACCTGAACCTGAAGAGCAGCCGGACCCCGAACCACCAGAACTACCTGAACTACCAGAACTACCAGTTGAGTCAGAGCAAACGGAAGAGGATACAAATGTGGAAGAAGCACAAAATACGAGTCAACTTGACGTTGATGAGGACGTCGGTGGTGGTATCACGGATGAACAAATGGAAGACAATTTCATTGATGACTCCGATGGAACCCCAGAAGAGTCTGGGCAGGATCCCAGTATCGACGCAGAGTGAGAAGAATTTATGTTTTTTTTGGGGGGGGGTTAAACAACTAATGGAGTTAAAGTATTTCTAGCTCATTAGGACCTACATGAAAGTAGTGTATTTGCACAGATTTTCCAGCTCAGCTGCATGGTTTCGCTTTTAAAAAGTTAGTAATGAGCTGTATTTCATACCGTCACGAGACTACTATTTCCTAATAATATATCAATCCCATGGGGTTTCCATAGGATGTAACATTCGGTGGGTTTGAGAGAGAATACAGGGCTACAAAATATTTGCTCCACTCCAGGGCCCTTAAGCCATTATGGATACACTGGAAAATATAGTTGCTGAAGAAAGGCTCATTTTGTCTCTTCAGCAACAACCTATACTCTTTCCTATTTTATAGTCATTTATTTCCTGATTTCCTGAAATCTATTTCAAAGCTCCGAGTGAGCATTTCCAACCTTAGCCACCGAGAGAATAACATAATGTCACACTTTTTTTAAGGGAAAATTGAATCATATTTTTTATTTCGAAACCGGTTCTTATGCAAGCAAAAATTTTTTACGCCCAGTTCAAACAAATGGTTTGTGTTCCCTTACATTTAAGTGCATAAAAGTGCTCCATTATAGTTCCAATAAGTCAAAATTTCGACCGCAGAAACCTTTTAAAAACTCCAGAATACTAACTACAGTACAAGCTGCCTCCATTTACATTTTTTTTTCTTTTATTACACTCATAAAGTACAACAGAAGAGTGGGTCCCTCACTCCTTGAACAGTAAAAATGAACATCAAAGTTGTCGAAACATTTTGTTTTTGAGATCCAGCTTTAACAATAATAAATTCAATGTAATATTTCCTGAAAAAAAATTCTGACTCACCCTCGATTACGGAACAAATATCAGTCAAATGAATTTCAGGGAACCATGAAAAACTGAATGTGAGGATATTCTTGCTGGCAGGAGATAGGGGGAAATGTTTTGTGGAACCGTGTAGAAATAGCGTACACAGTGGAAATAGTTAGTGGTAGAATTATCAGACACTTTAGCTCAACAAATAACCTCGTATACTGAAATGACATGGTGAGGGTTTATGAACGGTTGACTTACGCTCGTATTTTATTATGTTACATGACATACCATCGTCTTGAATTTTCCTAAATGCAGGGATATGGAGAAACTTGTAGAACTTGTCCTCGACGGAAAAGGAAATGAACTCTTAAACATTAAATCCCGGAACCCGGAAGTACAAGAATTCATCACGAACATCCCTGCTTACATGGCTAAAATAGCTTCTATTCATGCAGCAGCTGCCAGGTTCCTCACAGCCTAATCTCAATCCTGAAGAAAATCAATTTACCTAAAAAGACTAATGAGAATTTAATATAACAGCTGCATGTCTGTATGTATTTAAGTGGGAACCTGCGTGATCTACAGACCATACTGGATCGTAAGCGACTGGCTCTGGCGAGGGATCCTAATGGTCTCGTGCCGCTGCATAAAGCTGTCTTGAATGGCCACTCCAAAGTGATTCGCTACCTAGCGTCAAACTACAATCAGGTTGGGAAATTATTTACACAGTTATAATTTTACAATTTCCTCCCTGTCATTAACCAATGTAATCCAATGGAGTCCATGGGTAGGGAACAATCCCTGTATTATATCTTGTATTTATTTATTTGTAAGGACGGGGCACACCGTGCTGAAAGCTTATGAATTAGTACATTACGCCGATATGATACATGCATATCTGGTTAAATATGCATTGATAGTACATAAAACACGAAACCTACATTTGAGAAGGATACACGTCCCCATATGCATACACACTTAACAACAACGTTAAAAGATACTTATTAACAGCTTATGTTTTTTTCGAGAATATAGTTTTTTCCCCTTAATTACACCAAAATACATACATAGATACCCGCACGTGTACATGTAATCATTTTTATTACTTTAGCCTTAAACCTATAATAGATGCAACAAAGTAGCAACTATGGCTCCCATGATATATCGTAAGTTGGCACTGAAAATAATCACAAACAAACAGATATGCTTCAACAGACTAAAACGTTCCTAGAATAGGGCTTTCTCAGTACTCGAAAAGGATTTTAAAATGTCACAACAAATATGAGCCATAAGATTGCACTACACATAAGTCCTCTGAATTTGATATTCATACATATGTATATTTGCAATCTGGAACTTAACGTCCTCGGCGTCTCCCTTTGGTTCGAGCATTATACACGGACATGAAAATAAGATTTACCAAAATGCTTACGTCAGCATCATGGGAGTAAGATTGCTTGTGAATCAAATTCAGTTCCCATCTTTTTTTTTCTACGAAGGAGAATACCGGAGTCAGAAGTTGTTTTAGCAAAGCCGTATTGTAAACAATGATGATGTAAACAACGCATTCACAAAACCGTACAAGTATGGCAACAGCACTTATTTCTGAGCTCACGTATATCTATCAAAACAAATTGTCGAAAATCTGAAGTTGTAGGTTCCTTTTTAGAAAAACATATTTCTTGATTTAGTACTTGGTAATAAATTCCTATTTCATATGGTTCCTGAATTACTTGTGAGGTAAAAAGTAGAGAACAGTACATACATACATATGTACATATGTGTGTAACTGCTGAAACTTCTGGTAGACAATCATGTGCATGGAGGTAGTAGTAAGCACCTGACCGGGTCTTCATGACGTATTGTCTCACTCACAGGAAATATCTCATAGACAATGTAAGGGCCGAGCAAGAGTAAGGAGATTAAACTTTTCCCAGAAAACAAACATGCAAATCACTAAGACAAAGATTCCCAATTATGTACCGTACCAGTCAGGGTTACCTGCCTACTTGTTTACACGTTTACAACGTGAGATTGTCAAGCCAGTCATTAATGCTGTAAACCCTGCTGACAGGAACGGATTCCTAGCAGGACTTCATACTTGAGTAAGCAAGCACAATCATGAACACTGAATTAATAAAACGCTGATAGAATAAATAAGTACACAGAATGAACATTCATTACAGTTATTACACTGACGCACATGCAGTAACAGTAGTGTACAAGTGGGGATAAATGAATCCTGCACAAATATCTGAAATACTGTATGCATATTGCTTCAAACCGTTCAAATTTCTGATTATTCTTTGAAATCAACAATACAGACCAAATGACAAAGAAATTATTTCCTCACTGCTGGAAAAGCCGAACAAAAGAAAAGCTTTCGTAACTCAAGTCAATACAATATGACCCATATTAATAAGCATGGATATAATTTTGAACATGTACTCAAACAATTGTGTATAACATGAAACCACATAAGAATAGAATTTTTGAATTCCAATCAGCTAGTATACTATAATACAATAGGATGCAACCATTTGTTCGTACCTGCACACATCTGTACATACACACACGTGTGCTTGGGACTGTATGAAATTGAAACCTTGAACAAACCCTGAAAAAGGCAAGCACAGGGCTTCCTTGTACTCTGGAGTCTAGAATGACTTCAAACGTAGTAATATCCATGCATTTTTTGACTTGTGCCATCAGCGAAATGGTACGAAACCAACTAATACTGTCTAATATTGACTGTCAACCTTTTGTGCCAAAATTAATCATCATTTTCTTACAAAAACATACTACACGGTGGGGCTCATAATTTAAAAATTTATTATGTACGTTAGATAGATATACAAACTGCTTTCTAAAAAGATTAGTCGTTTTTCCTACAAGCCCTCACAATGCAGCCCTAGAGCCCTGAGTACTCGTACTCCTTAATTACAAGCTATATGTTTTGGGGTAGAGTTTCCCGTTATTAAGGAAATATTTGCATAAAAACATCAAATGATGATAGTCATCCAAAGCCTTGTACATTCAGGATACTTCGATAACAGGGATTCATACAAATGTGCTCTACGAGAAGTACATACCAACGAGGAGAAAGTAAAAATAATTTGGCTTGTTTGTGTAAGCTCGGAATGATCGTCATGAGTATAAATGATAGGGAAATTATGGCTGTGTATGTGTAGGACGGCCGGAATAAAAACTAAGACTGTGGTCTGTAATATGATGGTTTCGGGGAAATTAAATTTCTCTGGAATAACTGCCTGCCGGGGAGCTATAATAATTGTGTGTTCTTGGAATTATGTATGTATCTCAGTGTACTGTACATGTAATCGATGGTCCGGTTTCATGTGATCGATGACAGTGTATTTTGTGTAATTTTCTGACGTAGAGCATCAACGTGAGAGACAATAACGGAAGGACCCCCCTTCATTATGCTGCCACTTTATCAGATTCTGGAGTTACTTACAAAGCGTAATGATTTATCTTGAACGATCGTACTAAATTATTTAGAGTGTGAAGAGACAATGAATACAAAGAAACTCTTGAAGTACTATTGATTTGTTCTATGTAGGCTAATTGGAGCGGGTGCAGATCCGAATATAAAGGACGTGTCCGGAAACACCCCAGGCATTTACTTGCGAAACAAAGACCTTCTGTCACATGCAGATTTGACCCGAGCCATCACCAACAGTGTGATGATACCCTCAGCAGTGATGAGAAAGCATGCGGAGACATGGCAGCGTCCACCATCAGGTAACCACATGCAACTCAGGAGCACAAATCCAGTCAGTCAGAAAACCTTAGAACTGCTCAAGGAAGCCTACAAAAATCTTATCAAGGAAGAGTCAATTTGGGCCAGGATCCTAAATAGACTTACAAATCAGAACCGTAGTCACATTCCCAAAGAGTATATTCAGAAATATTTGACACCTCAAGTTTTCAGTAGTCTCTCCGACAGGACAACCTCTAACGGTGCGACTTTGTTAGATGTAATCAAATTCTACCCCCAGGCCTTCATTGTGGCTCCAGATGCCCACTCATATATTATTTTCAAGGAATTATTCTACCCTGTGATGGCGGATCATGCCAAATTCCACTCTCCGATTCATCCCAAAGTGGAGATAACAGGTAGGTGTCTATTTATTCTCCCTTTCAAAAAATTCCTCCAACAAAATATTCAAGTACCATACGAGTTGGCCATACGCACCGGCGGAACCTACCAGGAAAAAATGTGACTTTGTATTATAGAACCCAACTTGGGAGAATTTAGTATCCCTATTGTGGATGTACCCTCAAAATTTGTAACGCAAGTTCGTTTACAACTGAGTCGTAATATACAGCCGTTCTCATTCCTACCTCTCATGAAGGTGGATGATTTGTTTGAAGTGGAGAAAATAATTCGAACGGCGGAGAAAGCACATGAGTCTCTCGAACGAACATATTTGGAGGATTTGGATAGGGAAAAAAGGAAGCAATTGGAATCCAAGGGATTCTGGTTCCCTCAGGTTCTTAAAATACTCTTGATGATGCTAATGCACCTTCTTCTCAGGAAACTGATTACTACAATCAGATCCGCCTATACTGCACCCACACTATATATCTACACCAGCATGTACAGTACATATAGTTATGTGTACACACTTCCATACATATACAACCCATTCTACTGTCGACAAGTGGAGGACAGAAGCTCATCTGATGTACATATGTTCACTTTGTGTATTTTTCTTAGGCTACAAAACTAAGTCGATTTTGGCCAAAGGCCAGAGCCTTTTACACAAGTGAGGACCTGACAAGAACCATTTGGGTGAATGGCCAGGATCACATGGACATTGTCATAACCTCTATCTACGGCAAATTAGAGCCCATGTTCCGTCAAATGCACGAGATTTACAAGAACCTTAAAGATTACATGGAGTTCCACTATAGCTCCCAGTTCGGATTTTTAACCGTTGATCCGTTCCGAGCAGGGTCGGCTCTCAAGGTATCTCATTAACTCCTGTACATACATGATACTACACTAGAGCCCATTTCCCATGAACTTCATTAACAATGTATCAGTATGGTATCAGTATAACTCCCAATCCTATTGCGTAATTTAAACGCACATGTTTGAAAACCGCTACTTGGAATTTACTTAGGATAATGTATTTATTTTATAAGAAGCTTAATTGTAGCAAAGGCTTTTTTGATGTTCCATTTTCAGATTAATTTCACAATTCGACTGCCCTCGCTAATGCAAGAGCGGTCCGAGCTGGCCTCGAAATGTGACGAGCTGGACTTGTATGTAGTGTGGAAAGGGAGCAGTGACTACGTCGAACTAGAAAATAAGACCTCAGTGTCGTCTGAAATTGAGTTGTTGACCCGAGTGGCCAATTCTATAAATACAATAATTGATTTAGAGACTAAGCGAGCAAGAGAATTATTTTTTCTAGAGCAGAAACGAAAGAAATTAAAGAAATGACTGGATTTGTGTTGAGATTTACCCAAAAACCTTGTTTGTGTCTGTTTATTTTATATTCCACTGCCGGCATACGTACATATGTGATGGCACATTGCATTTGAAGCATACTATCAAGTAATGCACATATGTAATCTACATACATGCATGCTTCAAGTATGTCAGGTAAGCCATGGCAGTGGATTCCACAAATCCGTACTGAGAATCCGTACCTTTTTTCTATATCCTTTACAGGAGAGAGTCAATTTCCTGCCATTTGGTCCGAAGAAGGGAAATATTTGGCTTCCGTTCTAGGTGATGCTCTAGTCAAAGGCTTAACACAAGTTAGTCAAGAGAGACCTGAAGATCCCGTTGAGTACCTTGCAAACTTCCTCAGAAAATATGGCAAGGATGATCGCTCCGATTCTCCAGCCTTTGAGGAAGACACTATTGCCCAAGCAGCAGCAGCGGCCACTATCACCTCTATGGCTTTACACCATTCAGATGCGCTACCTGAAGTAGAAGAGCAAACGGAGGAACCCACATCGGAGGAGCCGGAAACATCGGATGAGCCTGTAGAGCAAACCTCGGATGAACCCGGGAATGAGACAGCAGCCGAAGCTCCTGCCGACGATGAAGCTACTCAAGCTGAAGAGGAAACTGAAACAGAGACCGACACACAAGGAGAAGTCCAGGCAGAAGAAAATGAGACCATGAAAGTCTCTGAAGAGCAACCTGACATCCAAGCGGACGAACCCATGGAACAGGAAGAATCGCCGGAGGAACAAGTGGCTACGGAAGCACAAAGTGAAGCAATGGAGGATCAAGGTGAACCACCGGATGAAGCTCCGGATGAACCTTTACCCGATGAACCCATTGAAGACGTGAACTTGGAAACAACAAATGAAGATGCAAATGCTACTGAGGATGCAAACGCCACAGATGATACAAACGCTACAGATGATACAAATGTTACGGAAAATTCAAACGACACTGAAGATGCAGAAATGCTGAAGCGACTAGAGGCGGAGGTAGAGGAACAAAATGCAGAAGAGCAGGAAGATGAAGATGCAATCCAGGCAGAGGAGCCAATTGTGGAGGAGGAAATAGAAGGAGCCGGTCAACGGGATGGTAATTTTTGATGGGCAAATAATGATTCCGATCGTAACAATTTAAGGGAATCATGCTATTAAGCTAACCTCAAGTTCGAAACTAATTTATTTTCCAGAACGAGGTCAAAGCGTGCTACATTTTGCTTCAGCGAGACCCGGAGGATCTCAGACTCTGTTAGCTTTCCTTCACAACCCGACTGTTAATCTGGCATGGAGGGATGAGAGGATGAAGACTGCAAGAGATGTGGCTTCCAGCTTAAATCGATCTGAAAATCTGCAAACTATAGGTTAACATTCTCCAATAATAGCACACGTTACTGTTATAGAGATACTTACGTGCAGCCGTTCAGTGCAGTGTGTTAGTGTTATCACGTATGCAGATATGTACATGTGTGTAGTATGTAATGCTATTAAATCATAGTGGTATTAAGATTAAACCTTCTTTCATAATAGATAATGTATGTGCCCGGATTCGAGGTACTCGGCATGTATTATGTATGCAAAGTTTATGCAATTATACTATGGGGGAAAAGGAATGTATGAGCATGTCGTGGATGTATATGTATATTTGGAATGCATAATAAGACTGGAAATTCTTTATTCCCTTCCAGACTCCTATATTATAGGCAAAGCAGTGTCAGGGGATTTGGAGACTCTACAAAAACTTCTATCTGATGGTTATGATCATTTAGTTGGCATTGAGGACACGAACAAGAATAACATTATTGAATTGGCGGAGAAAGCCGGGCAAGAAAACGTCGTCAATTTCCTCAAATCCATGCCACAGTTCCAGGAGAAGCTTCACAAATTAATGGACAGCATTCGCCTGGGTGATCTAGAACGAGTCAAGGAACTGCTTGAAGATGGTAAGTCTACATAATTATCATGTCACTGTATTATATTTCAATGTTTTTCATAGCGACAGTATTATTCTACAGTGAAAGACTACACTTTTGTAACTCCCAAACAAAACAAAATTAATGAATGCAAAACAAGTAGAGCGATAATGTAAACAGCATTATTACAGTGTGTGTGTAGTTTTTATGTTCATGCATTGTGCCGCCTTATGTATCTATACGGGCCTGTATCATCTGGAGATAACTTTAATGGCGAGCTCATAATGATCATGTATATTTTCATATAAAATTCACTATAGATCCGACACTAGCAACTGCAATGGGGAAGAACGGAAGGACCCCCCTGCACGTAGCAGTCCTCTGTGAGGAGTACAGTATAGTTCAGTACATTGCCCAGAACTTTCCTTCAGCCCTCCGGAGAGGCGATAATGTAATGGATTGAGCAACCTTTGTCTATATTATGACAACATTGTTTGTTCTGTGAGCATTAATGCCTTAATACGAAAATAAATTGTTTTTCTTTTCCTGCTCTCTTTCTCCCTCATCAGATGGAACGGACCGCCCTCCATTATGCTATGGGTATTGAGAAAGTCGAGAAGATGACTAGGATATTAGGTGAATCAAGTTTCTCATTTCTAGGGATTCCCTCTGTCAAGTTGCTGTATTGATAATATCAGTAGAATTAAGCTGTTTGTTGCTTTTGTGTGCCATGGTACATAAATTGTGCAAATAAAGATGTTAGAATACCACACAACCATTCTAATGCTAGCTAGTGTCAATTATGTATTGTTTATTATATTAGTTAATCTCCTCGTTATTTACTTCTTGCAGTGCGAATGGGAGCCAAACGTGTATTAAAGGATATCGTAAGTGCAGTCAATTAAACTTGTTTAGCTTACCACAAAACATGACCACTTTGGATAAAGAAAAATAAATTTTGTTTTTTTCAGAGAGGTCGTCAGCCAAGCTACTATTTTATCAATCGAGAGGAAATCGCTATTTTACAAGAGGAAGAAAAGTCAACATGAAGCTATTTACTGTTACCATTTTACTACTTTTCAGTCTTGCCATTTTATTAGGTAAGTTTTGCTGTGACACATTCAGGAGGCATTATGCTAATACCTGCAATGGTACGGACGGATATAAGCAAAAACCAAATAATAGAGCCAATTTGTTTCTTTCGGTTTATCCAGGAATAAATGGAAACTTTAGATATAAACGCTACGGGAGAGTAATGATCAACCGATGGAAGCACGAGAATAATCTAGCAGTTCAACGAAGTCCACAAATTAACTGAAAATGATAAAGGTCACGTTTGGGCTGCTCAACTGCTGGCAGTATGCAAACCATAGCATAAGTATAAGTCTTTTCACATGAAACTTCTGTTCGAATAAAGATATTTACTTATCTACTTATAATACATAATTCGTTATTTCCCATATCTATCTGTACTTTATCTTCGCATAGTAATTGGACAGCTTTGAAAAAATGGCTTGACTGAAGGAATCTCCAAAAAATGCCTATTACATGCTTAATAATACCAGACAGGTTGAGCAGAGCTTTTTTGTGTACTTCTGTAGTAGATACTACGATATGCGTCTGTAAATTGAAAAGCATGACATTTTTGTTGAGTCAATAGAAATCCTTTAGTGAATAGGAAAATTTGGCAGCGATGAATTCTTAGCTACTTCATTTAAGAGATGCAACTAGGGTGTCACTAGTAGTTAGAGTATTAGTAATGACACACATATTAGTCAAGGGATTTGTGTGATAATTATAATTGATGGCTTAAGTTGAAAAACTCATCAACAACTTACGACTGAGTAGTCTGTCGACTTGAAGCCGGTGTTGGTATTAAATTGATTTTTCGACGGTTAGAATAATCGTATAGACATATGGGAAACTTGACGGGTTTCATTAATCTATGATTTGCGCAGGTAAAAACTAAAACGGCTGGCGATAGAAGCGGATGTTTGCAATAAGTAGACCACCTGCGGGATAAATTGTATTAATTAGCAAAAATTGAGAAAACGTGTAGCTTCTAATTTTGTTATTCAATATACGCCTTGCTCGTTCAGCTATTCCGGTGGCTGCATTGAAGAATATTTATCCTTCCTTTC
The DNA here is from genome assembly GCA_947179485.1 of Allacma fusca. Lineage (NCBI taxonomy): Eukaryota > Metazoa > Arthropoda > Collembola > Symphypleona > Sminthuridae > Allacma > Allacma fusca. The sequence continues at coordinate 13,963,349 of OX359247.1, read as the reverse complement.
TCTTCCTAGTATTGAAATCATGACAGCTAGTGGTCCCAATCTTTCAATTCAATTCAAAAAATTCGTTTTGATTCAATTCAAATTATGAATTGAATGAAATTCAATGATTCGATTCAATTCACGATTCACAGGATTCACTTTGATTCATTTCTGCGTGCTGAATTGAATCGAATGATGATTCAAATCATTCAGACAGTAAAAGGTGGTAACATAAACATTTTATTTGGATTAAGGATTTTATAATGACTACATAAAACCGCGAAAGATTATAATTCAAAAAATTTCACTATCACTAAAATTGTCAATACAGTATACTCTCGCTATAAGGGATACCCTTATAAGGGATTATTTGATATAAGGGATTGGGATTTCCAGTCCCGATTCCCATTTATACAACGTATAACACTATGGTCAGAAGGGACAAATTTTGCAAATTGAGCATCGATTATAGCGAGAGTTGACTGTAACTTTAACAAATTCGAGTTGCATATCCTGCTAATTAATTGTCACATTATGATCTAAATTGGACGGTTAGTAAATGCTGTAATAATAAAATATAATAATTGATGTATTTCATGTATAAAAATTATTATTTACAAAGTAATTGATAAGTCGGTTTCCCAACAAAAATCAAAAATGTCTCTCAGAAACACGTACGAAATTTATAATGTGATGCGTTACTTGCTGCATTTTTAGCGGGATATGGAAACAAATTCGTTGCAAGTGAATCATTTGAATCGTGATTCAAGGCATTTCGCGTGATTTCATTCATGAAGTGAATTGAATGAAATGATTCAATTCATGCTTTGAATTGAATCGAAAAATGATGAATCAGAATTGAATTGAATCGAATTGAATCGAGTTTTTTTGATTCAGAATTGAAAGATCGGGACCACTAATGACAGCCATGACAAATTTTATCAGGTATTGTTTATTTTGATGAATGGTTAACCACGTAGAGTTCCTCATGCTTGGATAAGCAGATATTTCAACTGAAAAACCCTCAACCGACAATACTTTTCTAACATTGAAAACTAATTAGCTTGTCATTAAAATCTACGCATTGCAATTTACCAAAGTATTTAAATATAAGCTGGACGTATCTCCATCGTGATTACGAAAAAGTAAATCTGTGTATTTTTATTTAAAGAACGAACGCAAGCACAGGATAATAACAAAGGTATTACAAATTTGCCGAGATTAGAGCTTGAACCCGTTCCAAACACCAGTTTTTTCCCATTCCATCTTATCAGCTGGTCGTTCGTAGCGTTTCAGCTTGTTTACACGCTTAATGCGTTGTTTCACCCGAACTTCCAAAATATTCCGCTTCTGGAAGCTCTTAAATCTAGAAAATAAATTAGGAAGTTTATATTAAAACTGTTAAATGGCAAAATTAAATAATCATTTGTATTCTACTAGACAGAAAACGTGTAATTGCTTGTTGAGTTTCTATAATGTTCATGTAAGTTGTGTAAAATATATGTCGAACACACGACAGCGGAAAATGGCATAATCTAGCATCAACAAAACCGAAAAATTGTACTTGTAACACAACTGAGCACACTGTGAATTCCCCTCAATATTACTTTGAGCTATACTCTGTATTTTCCTGAACTACGATTTTCGAAAGAAGTTGCTTTTTGTGAGCTTTATCTGATTACACATTGCCGGACTGAACATGTGGCCTAAAGTATTTCTTCTACTGCAATCATTCAGTTTTAATAGGTATTTGTCATCACTCAAATCAATCATCTGTCTTTTTAGTTTATAGTTCACGGCATACTCCAGCGGTTCCGACAGTCAACAGCAGAAAAGGCATTAAATATATTCGAAAAGAAACTGAAATTTTTAGCCTCAAGTCGAACCTAACAGTTTTAAAACTGATGATCACTCCTTTCCAGTTTTCCCTTAACAATCCCAGTTTTCACCAAAATTAAGTAAAGCAAAACCAGTTTGCATCCTAGAAACCCGTCAAAACCCCCCTGGCCCTTAGTACAACTTCCAGGGAACTAAATATGTATTCCCATACGTATCAGTGATTTTTAAACCTAACTTGGACAATCGATCCAAACTGAAAACATCTTTCTACTGTATTTTTGCACGTTTTAGCAACTGCATCTTAGAAGCAATTTGAGATAACTACTTGTAAGTTGCACAGCAATTACACACGGACATCTTTACCAGGTAGACGGAGTGTGCGAAATATCCCTTACCTGTCTAATAAAATGCTAGACGTTGCTTTAGCTTCAACTAGTCGGCCAGAAAGCTCATCACTAAGAAGAGGATTCAGCTTTTCAGGTTCAAATGCCCATTTGCTCAATTTTTTCTGGCCAAACTTATCTGCTTGATCCTTCTTGGCAACCTTCTTGAGCAATTTAGCTTTCCTGTCAGCTTCTTCTTTTTCAATTTCCCGACGTATCTGCTTAATTCGAAACACATCTGATTCCATTACTCGGACCTTCTTCTGGTCACTAGAAGATTGTTGCGATTCCTTATCCAGCTTTTCTTTCCGTCTTAGCTTTCTACAAGATGTAAAAAAAAATAAGAATATAGCACAAGCAGTTAGTAAATGCTATAGAATAGACTTAATGAGTTCAGTTTTTCAGTAATAACATTTGAGTACTCATATTTTTGACAAACGAAACTTACTTCGATTTTGGTTTAGTTAAAATTGGCTTTGTATCATCATCAGATTCATCTTCAGTTTTAACTTCCTCAACAACGTATGGTTCCACTTTCATCATCTCATCCTGATCGACACTGCACAAGAAGGATATAATTCTACAACTCTTTCAACAAAATTTTAAAAACCCGCACTCATAAAACTTCTCCAATGGAGTTAAATTACTTACGCTGTGTTAGGTACACTGGTAATCCTCTTTAAGTTCTCTTCTTTTCTTAGTGCTTCGACCTCAGTATCCAGAGCAGCTCGAAGAAGGGCCTGATGATCTCCATAACTAGGATTAATCGAATATCCAGGATGTGGCACCTCAATTGCCTTTAATGCCGTCGTTTTCTGATTTTTACGCTTTTTGCTCACAACGCTATTGTGACGTACGGTTTCTTCATACATCCACTCCTTGTCATTTTTCTGAGGCTCCTTCTCCTCCCAAGGGTCAATCACACCTGGCTCTTCGAGTTTAGGTGCCGGTTTGGTCTTCCTGACTTTCACGCGAGACGCGATATTCAATTTGTTTCTAAAGAAAGTACAACCCAAACAATTTCATATGAATTCACTTACTTAAAGGCACATCACAATTTCACGAAATCTAACCTAACAAAAACTCAATCACTTGTCAAAATTCCCACTTTCAACGCTCCCCCCTCTCACAGTTCACACTTGCCTTACTTGATAATAATCCCAACATTTTCCCAACTCAACACTCACCTCTTGACCAACGGGTCCGGAACTGTCGACGACGATTTAAAATTCTGGAAACATCTTAATTTCGAGAAGTCAAGAAGAGGATCGCCTTTTGACTCTTCCCCTGGCTCCACTCCTCCTCTATCAATCCGGAACAGAGACTCGCTGGCCTCCCCAGTAAAATCATGTCTCTCCTTTTCACGTTGGAGTTCCAAAAATTCGTCCACATCTGGGTGATCCAGCCGCTTCCAGTGTGCTTTGGATGCCTTTTTAGCTGTAACAAAATTAATATAAATCAGGCTTCATTTATGGATTTTTGAAGCACGTAATACTGACAATTCCAATACCATGCGAATTTTAAATAACTAAGCATCGCTAAACACAACACCACAACCTGACACTTCAAAACGTTCTAGTCAATACTTGATTATTAACATTGGAAATATTGTCTACACAATGAAAGACAAATAAACTTATATAAAAATGTATATTTTTAATTAAATTAAATTCTTACTTTTTCCCATTTTTCTCAGATTGTTTCCAGATGAATTTATGAAATTTAATTCAATACTTCCAGTAGTTCCAGTCCTGAATGATGAAAGAATTCCCAGCACAAGAACTCACACATGGACTTTATTTTTTGCGATGTAGCGCACGCTTGTTTAAATTGAACTTTCCCGCTTCTGACTTAGAGTATTTCAATAGCCGTGAATCAAGTTCATTCTTAAAGACATAGATGGGGCTAACAACTTAATGCAAAAATTAAGTTAACCTTTTTAATTGTAAGTATTCATTTCCGGTTTCCGGTAGATGTTTTAATATATTATTATTATTAATAAATTTTAATACATTTTGCGCTGCTGGTAAATAATTACTGCTTCTTCAAAAACTGCCAAGTAGGACAAAATTTAGTGCTACGGCTACCACACGTGCTGCTAACAGTCCTTGAAATAGGTGGCTTTTTCCAGCTGCCAATTTGGCAGCAAAGGCTTATTGAAATTAGCAACATTGTATATTTATTTATGATGTTCCCTCTTTGGTAAACAAACAACAAAAGATTAACGCAACTTTAAATTAATATAATATATATTTGCAAGTTTGTAACAGCTACCAAATGGTTTACTACCCGTTACAGTTTTTGGAAGGACGTTTGAAGGAGGGCACGAGGAAAATAAAAATAAGCATCCGTAACATGTTAAATGAATGGAATTTGTATCATTGTCTGCATCATTGTTGTGTTGTAAAATTCAGTAAAAATAAAATAGAACAAAATACTTGTGAGCCAGAATGTGTCAAAATATTTCTGGCTGAGAGATTTCACGGGAAGAAAAATAATACAGCGTGCCAAGAAACATTTTAAATCTCCCCTAGACCTTATAAGGAGGGATTATAAAATGTAATCAATTCTTGCATGTTTTGGCAAATCTTTTTTCAGGTGTTTCAAAATTTGTTACATTCCTTTAGTCAGAAAACTCTCGAAACATTTTTCAAGGAAATGATGCATTGGATTTCTTGAGAAACAAGATTTTGAAAGATGTTTAAACATTCTCATTTTTTTAAATGTATGTACATACATTTTGACTGGGTTTCAGGAATTTTATGGGCTTTCCGGAGAGCTATGAAACAGGTGCCTACTTTGAGAAATGTGGGCGTTACTGGAAAAATGGTATGAAAGTTTAGGGAAATGCAGCTTAAGGAGAGAAAGTGGGAAAGATACTGTAAAGGGAGAATTTCCAAAATTGTTTTTTATGGATTATCTGGAATCTGGAAAGATATTAAATCTAGAAAAATATTTCTATAAATACAGTGTTTGCGGCAAACAAGGGGATTTTATTTCCTCTTCCTAAGTCAAAAACCGCGGTCTCAGTAAATAGAATTGTGAGGCTACATAGTTTACAAGAGTTGCGACTTTAGTTTAAATATTGTTTGCTTCATTTCAAGATTTTGGGGCTAGTGGGATGGAAAAAAGTCTAGGAAAATATGTTTGCTAAAGCATGGGGGACTTGAATATTTTTGACTATCCTTCCTTACACACGGGCTAAAGAAATAAAGATCCTTGGCACCCTGTAGTGTTAACTTCTTTGGAATTATATACAATTATAATTTTTATGGGAATCACTTCTAGGATGTTTTGTTATTTTCTAAAATTAGAAAAGTAGCATGAGGAAATTTGGAGAAGCTTTATTTTTGTAATTAACAGTAAAGTGTATTCTTTAGCACAACTCTCCAACATTAGAGTTCAAGTGTGAGAGCTGAAATGGGCTGTGTGTGAACAGCATTAGGAGTCATATCAGGTTAATTAAGACAAGCGTAGCGTGGAATGCACATGTACGTATTTTTATGGGGAAGAATTAGAGTACTCATACAATGGGCTGGTATTTAATGTTGATATTTACCTTGGAGCTTAGCTTTAATGTAACTGGTGTGTAGATTATGTTACAGCGCTTGGATTAGCTTGGACCTCATTAAAATGCAATCCCCGTTGAAGGTAAATATGCATGTGCATAGAATTTTGAGACATGCGACATCCTAAATATTGCATGTGAAATCCATGTGCACGGGTGCAAGGAAGTATAATCTTTTTGATTAGGAAAAATAAGACAACTGAAGTTGACAGTTTTGATATAGCGGTAGTATAGCAAGTAAATATATGCAGATTTAAAGACTCCGTTTAAGATCAGCTCGAAAGGCGATAAAATACTTTAACGGTTTTATTGTATATGCGCAGATTGACTCTATCTTTTGAAATTAATAAGCGAAATTCTGAATAGTTACTGATGATCATATCAGATTGCATTGCAGAGATGTGACCTGCAGATTGAACTGTATCTGTTTCTCAGTAGTATTCATTGGGATGGCATTTTCTCCCCATAAGCATCAAAGCTTGGAAGTTTTCTGTTAAAAATGCTGAATCTTCCTAGCTACGACCATAGGGTTTGCTTCTTTTAGTACTCTCTTGCCCTCAGCTTTGTAGTCAAAGGAGCAGCTATGTGCCTCAGAATTTCGATGTGTCGGACAAAATATTAAGCCACATCTGCAGGGGAAACTTGTGGTAGGGCCGAGTTTTTTTTTACATTCGGAACATCGAAGTTTTTTCTTTCTTGCTGTTACTGCACAAAATTTAAAACTAAATTTTAACATCAAAATCTCATACATAAAAAATAAGTACATTCATATCTACATTTAAAAAACCGATGCATTAAAAATTGTATAAAACAAAATGAGAATTTTAGAGTCTTGCAAATCTCATACATGGTCTGGATTTCCCGGATAAAGGACGACTTCTATCAGAAATTAAATTAGCTGGTCTGACTAGAACACTTGGGATAATTCTGTTACCTGCCTCCCTGCAAAGAATGTTAGAATAGATAAAATCATCTTACTCTCACTTGAATTACACACCATAAATAGAGCAGACAGGTTTTAAGATGCTTAGCAGAAAATGTTAAGAGTGAATTTCAAGTACACTTGCCAAATACTTTTTTTTTAAATGTTGATGAATGTAGCGATAGTTGCGGAAGAACAATTCATACATACATTTTTGGGAAAGTTTACTTACGTTTCTATTCTAATTTTAGCCCTAACGTATTTAGCTAGTTGTTGTGGAGTGTACGGAGGCTGACCAGGGTACATTCTACTTCTGGACTGAATTTCTGCTTGGATTTTTCTTACTGTACTTTTAGGTGTTTTTGGAGGCTTCTACAAGGTCGGAACATAAATAAGTTAAAATGATACATAATAGTCACACACCTTAAAAAGTTAATCTCAGGCACTTATTGTTAGGTACATCCTCATTTGATTTAGACTGATAGCTTACTCATGATGTCAACAAAAGTACCTCACATTTAATTCTAACTCTGTCCAGTTTTAGCACAATGGCACACAATTTTTCAAACAATCAAATTATAAATTTGAAAATTCTATAAACAAATGTTGCCTGATATGACTCATTTTGAAGTATTTATTTACTTGGTCCGACATCCGGCCTTTGAGTCCATGAAGTTTCCTCATCATGTTCACATTTTCTTTGACACGATCATTCACATCACCGGCGGTGGAGCCGCTCTTGTTGGCTTTCTCATCTACGTGATCAACATGGAAAAGAAAAGTTTTTTCGCCATTCTGATAAATAAGTATTCTTCCACTGTGAGGTTCAATGAGGTCCAAGTCAGGGTCCATACCAATGCCAAAGAAATTATATTCCTCTTCAAAATCCGGATCATCATCTACCATCCATTCCCTCGTAATTGGTCTTCCTATTGGTGGTAAATGTACTCTGTACGTGCGGATAGACACAACACCCAAATATGTCGTTATTATCATGAGGTACCAGCAAAGCATTAAAACTACCATTTTCTCATTTTTTCATGGTCAGCACATGCCTACGTACACTCCTGGCACGTGGAGGAAATGGCGCATATCTCACCAAACTTTATTTACGGGACGCTCTAATTGAACATTGTCATTTAAAGGAAGAGAATTCATTAGAAGGTAATGATTCAGTTAAGGACTCCATTAAAAGTTTTCAAAGGAGTCTGATTTTTATCGAGAAAAGTTCACACTGATTAACAATATGCATTTAAGGAGGGAGTCATCATATGCACGTATAGGAAGTACAATAATACAATATATAAATTAAGACCCGTCACGTCATACGAGGACTTACAAAGGAACAAATACTAAGCATTTATAATTTTGACTGACCTCTTGGTAGCTACAGGCCCTCCTCGTAATACAACAACAAGCTTGACTCTCGACCCTTCAGAAAATCCCAAGGAGCCCATAGTCTCATCATCGCGTAACTCACGCGAGTCATGTAGAAGATGAAATTGTCTATTGCTCAGTCCTGTGTGAACAGAAAATACGGCATGTGGTCGTAAATTATGGTAAAGTTACACTACGTAACGAAAAAGCACGGCAAACATCCAAGTAACAAACAACAACAGGGTACATTCTTGAGAAAAAAAAAAGGTTTGTTAATCAAGTTTAGTCTGATCTTGAGGATTCCCAGGAATGAAAGGGAAGACCTTAGTTAGGTCTAATTTGAGTACCTTCCTGAAATGCAATCCTGGCCTTGATATTCTCCACAGTGTCAATGGGTCGGGCAACGACTTCAAAGCAGTACCCCGTCAATGTCTCTACTCGGAGGAGAAAAGGTGTAAATTCCATCATAAAACTGTGACAAAAAATTTACAAAATATGTATTCACTGCCACTGCCTTTTCTCCCAAAGGTTCATGCTATGCATGGGTCGAGGAGACACGAAGAAAGAAAGAAAGAAAAAATGCAAAGGAGGGACAATCCGCTCATTTCACGCTTGTATTTACAAAATATCTGGGTCTGTTGATGTCCATGGTCAATCAGCCTCTATGACAACGATGGATCGATGCAAGCCATATCAAAATGCACCACATGACTCCAATGAACTTGCTCAAAGATGCATAGGGATGACAAAGAAATTTGAGCGTCGGACGTCATCCATGGCATGTGTAGCCTACAATTGATTTTATGTAAGGTCTATTTTTGCATTTAATCGTAATCATGCATATAAAGCGCATATTTCATATAAGGTAGGGTATAATTGAGCCATTAAGTCTTTTACTGTATTTACGTCAACCAAAATCACGTAAAAATGGGAATCACAATGCAATTCACATTACGGAGGAAATGGAGCGACCTTTACCATTAAGGCTATACTGTTGTAATTAAAACTGTGCTTTCCCACGCAAACAATGTCTTGGTTACATAAGAGGTCAAATGATGAAAATGAGAATGATTAAAACTCTGCCGGACGAGGTCGACCGGAACAAGGAAATTGATTCCTTATGGAAATAATTCCCTAGTATATAAAGTCCGCGCTGCATCACCGAACCCCATCATTTCATTGTCCAGTTTGTTCAGTTCAACTTCTTCTTTTTATCATCATCATGAAACTTATAATTTTTGTGTTGGGATTCATCAGCGTACTAAGCTACGCTCAAGCAGCCGGAGATGGTAAGAAAGAGTCGAGCCTTTACATTTGAATAATATAAATAATACAGATATTTCCGGTTGAGCTTCTGCCAGTTATTGTTTCAGGAGGAAGCGACTTTTTTTTTTTTAATACAAATGAGAATCATTTTTCTTCCGTAAAATTGTACAAAATAATCTGCATGGTTCACGGTGTCCTCACAAATACTAAAACTTTTCTAAAAGTGTTATTGCCGTAACCGGATTTAATGTGTTGGAAGTTACCTCTAGAAATAATTACACTAGCCTGACTAACCCCTGTCACGGTTTTACAGATGCCAAATTTCAGACGCTCTTGGGCAATCTACCAAGCGTGAAGGCAGAGAACCATTACAACAAGAATTTCAAACGCTCTGTCCATCTCCTTCCTTCTGACCTTCCAATGGGGCTTATTCATCAAGAGGTGGTCTACATTTCCCTTAAAATTATTTTTCTTTCTTAGTTGGTTCTTGTTCCCTAAACATTTCTTATTTATTTGATTTCATTTATTGTACCCTTCAAAATCGTTTTTACGATGAACATGATGGATACATTACGGAAACCTCATGCGTTTTTTTGTCATTGAAGAATTTAACTACTTAAATTATCCTAATTTTATAATAGCAATTTAATAGTAATATTGTTGTAGGAACAATTTGACTTATTACGTTATTACTGGCTCCTGGCCGAATGCAAATCCTTCCTTTTTATCTCTCTTGTTCACGTCCGAGCAATTCTAGATAATTACATTTTAACCAATTTCAATGCTCTGTAATCTTCAAATACGTTATACGGACCTAACGGTCCCGATCGAAATTACTTTTTTTTTACAGGCAGAAAGCGATGCTCTTGTGCCAAATTTGTACTCCATCGAGGCAGCGTCCCACAACCGACAAAAGAGACAATTCTTCGGACCTTCAGGACATGGTCAGAGTAATAGTCAAAGCCAAAGTCAAGCCCAAGCTATAACCGCTAACATTAACTTTGGTCCTGGTTTAGGAGCTTCATTCAGCTCAGCCAACAGCGCTAGCCAATCCAATGCCAATGCTCTTCAAAATGGTGGGGGATTTGGCGGGCCCTCATATGGAGGACATGGGGGCTTTGGAGGACCTGGTTTTGGGGGCCCAGGTTTTGGAGGACCTGTTGGAATCGGAGGATCCGGAGCTTCTAGTTCTGCTTCAGCTGGAACTGCTTCTACAGGAACAAACGGATTTAATACTCATGGCTACCGTCCTCAGGGAGGACCTGGCTATTACCCGGGCGGAAGTAATTACCATGGAAATAACGGCTACTATCCAGGCGCTGCTGGGGGGTTCAATAATGGACAGTATCCTGGAGGAAGTTATGGAAACAATTACTATCCAGGGGCTGGTGGATTAGGAAATCACTATAATGGAGGAGCTGGTGGATTTGGAAGTCACTATCCCGGAGGACACGGTTACCGTCCTGGACAGGGCAATTATCAAGGGGGTGGATTTGGTGGAAGTTACCCTGGTAATTATAACGGTGGAAGCTTGGGTGGATTTGGAGGTTACAGACCCCCAGGTGCTGGACTTTACTCCCAAGGCCCAGGTTATTATCCTGGTAACATTTACGGCCGCTCTTCGGGTGGTTCACCTACCAGAACTGGAGTTGCACCTGCTGTGAAGAAACCATGAACATAAAACTCTCTATACCAAAAATGTACCATCGAATAATTATTTATTTCTGTGAAAAAAATTTATTATTTAAGACAGCTACATAGAATATAGGTGGAATAATGGAGGAGTAGATATTACCATAATTATTATGCTCACGTATCTCAATGTTTTTTTTCTCTCTCTTACTTCTTGATTGCTACCGAATCTAATATATGATGACTTGATTAAAAGTATGTTTTTACCAATTATATTGTAGGCGTTGGGTAAGACATTTCTTGCCGCATTTTGTTGTCACATTCCCGTCACTTTTTGTGGTTTAACCACAATTCATTCTCTCAAGTGTTGCTCTCTCAAGTATTATCTCACACGCATTTAAGTCAAGGAAGATGGACACCAATATTTTTCCTTCCTTGGTCATTTCACGAGACCACATTCTTCGTCCTGGCTTGATACAGATGCATGGGAGGGAGTCACAAATCATCATTTGAGAATCCTCTAAGGCATCAATGCACTGCTAGCTTCCTGTGCATGTGTCCTGTAAGCATGTATGTATCTTCTTATAAAAGTTTCTCAACCAAATATTTTGCTACATGGTTCGATGCATGAAATGGGAAAAGAGTTTACTTATTTAATTTCTTTTGAAAGGTATTCTGCACATCATTTAATTATACATGTTTACTTTGCTCGGACCTACTATCATTCGGTAAAGGATGCGTTTCATGGAGCACTATTTCATATAGAGATTCTGGTTGTACACATATTACATACACTTTTTTCCTAAAAAGTTCACAATATGAGTACAGTATGTATCAGCTGTTTCTATCAACTATTTGAAGCCCTTATGTGCACCTATGTATGTATGCTCAGAACTGGATACTTACTTGTACCCAGAAAAGGGTAGCACTTGCTATAGTGAGCATTGGCAGTGCTCTGCTCGCACACAACAATCCTAACTTTAGTACACTGATATGTGACCATCCCCTAGACCTTTCTTGAGAGCTTAACGGAGGCAAGCACTTTGAAGTGAGACACGATAATATTTTCATGACAGAGCGGTAGTAATAAGTATTGACCAAAATGCATGACTGCCCAATGTGTGTTTAAACAATTAGGACAGAGCGACCTTAGAACGGAACCCTTGTTGCATAATTTTTTCGCATATGGTTGTGTACAGTTGATTCAAGAGCCTACATCCTCTGTCGCTACCCCTGCTCCAAATTTTGGATCGAACTTTCACCTCGCACATACACACACACACACACATACATGTGCATAGTCTCTTTAAAAAGGCATTCTGTCTTCTACTTATGAGCTCAAACATTTCCATGTTTACAAACTCAAGGGCAGGCAATAATCTCGTATAAGTGAATATTGGGAGAGAGAGGTGTAAAAGTACCTTTTTATGATCGAGCAAGTCCACATAGCCCCATATCCTCTACAGTGGTTAGGGCTTATATGAATATTATGCCCCATCCAGAAATAACTATCATTGTGATATGACTCAAACACCTGAGTTCCTCCGTCTTATTCGTGTCTTTTGACCAGAGTTCCTACATCTCTTGGCTAGGCATATACCTATTGTTTTCATACATTTTAAAATTTGACTACAGGATTTAGCCCTTTGTACAGTTTCCTTTAAAAACTCCACGAAGGTATATATAAAGTCAAAAAGTGGAAGAGCTTACACATTCCCCAAGGCTACCACCCACCGTTTGCAAGTAACAGCAGCAGCAGCAGCAGCAACAGCAGCAACAGCAAAGGTAAAGGCAATCAGAAGAGCATCAAGATAGTCACAAACCAGCAAGACACGAGTGAACATTAAAAAGTACGTCAGTAGTGTTCCCATTCCTCACAGACACTCACACCCGTCCAACATAATAACACAGACAGTGGGTTCACATCAACAGTCCATTCACAGCCTGTAAAAGGATAATGATTACTGTTACAGGGGTGTAAGTCGTAGATATTTTTATCTAACAATACCAAAACAGCCCACAATAATTCGCACATGATCTCCCAGCCAGGTCAACATCAGTTGGGAAATTAAGCGAGTGCTGAGTCTGAAGAAATAAGGGAAAAGTGCATACTCACACAAGTGAAATTATCATCCCTAGTCCATAGTGTGTTGAAATTTAAGTATTGTTCGGGAAAAGTGACATCCCTAAAATCACCAAAATGTTATTACAAATAATTTCACATGCATTCGGTTGGATTCTATTCCTAGCCACTATCCCTTTTGGTTTCTTAGTATTTTTCCCTCTCCGTCTATGGAAATGGGCAGTGATACTCACAGCAAGGTATTTCCGACCGGACTTAAAAGCCTTACTAACGGCGTACGACTCAATATTTGCAATTGACAAGTTCTTCCAGAAGCCTTATGCCGCCAACGTAACATTTTTCATTGTGGAGGGTCACATAAGTCTAGACAAGATTAAAAGTGGCTTTGCCCGGAATGTCCTCAATAAGGAGACCGAGGATGGAGAGAAGCTCTACGACAGACTTTACCAAGTCCCTGTTAGTTACGGTGGCTACTACTTCTGGCAAGAAGTGCCGGTGGATATTGACAAACAAATTAGATGCACGCATGAATTCAAAACAAACGATCATCAGAATGAGTTAAACCAGATTTTGGGGGATTTGATGACGAGTCCTTTGCCTGGAGCGCTTTGGGAAATCCTCCTCTATACTGGATACCAGTCAGACAAGTCTGTGGTTGTGTTTAGGATTCATCATACCTTAGGAGATGGGTACTCGTTCAATCACCTCGTGGACGAAATGATTGAACAGTCGAGTAAATACATGGTCAAAATCCCACCTCTGTCCGTTTCGGAAAGGGTAAATCATTTATTTCTTGTTTGGTTTTTTTTTTCTCATTCCTCTTTCTTGTCCCTTTAAACAAGAAGTCACGGATGTAAAATTTATTCCCACGGATTTATCATTTTTTATGAGCATGTTTGTACATTTGATCAAGAAATTGAAACGGTGCAAGTACGCGTACTATACCATGTAAACGTTTTCGATAAACGCATTAGTCATGGAATAAACCTTTTTGCTTCGCACTATGCTCTTCCTCTTCCAATCTATAGTAGATGTCGAGATGAGACATACACACTGAATACAATAAAAGCAAGAGTTTTAAGATTTTTTTTTCTTAAGAGTACTTAAACATTTTGCAACGTTTTTTATCTAAATATCTCCAGTCCAATGTAATTATTATTATTACTACTATGGATGGACGTGCCTTCTCTAATGTTTTGCCATTATTCATAACTTGAGAGTTATGAGTGTGAAAAAATGACAAGAATGCAAAGACTGATTGTGCTAGTACGGATTGTACGGTAGTGGTGTTGGCGTTGCTCAACTTTTTTTCAGGGGATTATCTTAATTTTTTTGTTGTCATTTGTTATTTTCATTCTATTTCCTTGTTCACGTAGTCGACGTAAAATTCGAGTTAATGGTACAGTAATTATTTTATTTATGAAGAGTGTCTTCTTTTACTGCCGCTTTTGTTTTTTCTGTAGTTGTTAACTTTCAGGTGAGGGGAGAAATTAAAATTAAAATAATGCATTCACAAACCTAATTAGCTTTTCTTTTTTTTTTTGCAATTTCAGTGTAGACTGTTGGCAACAGCCCCCACCCGAGTAGCCAGTTTGTACCAAGAGGCCTTTACACACTCGGACTGTTTCACGAAACGGAAGATAAATGACCAAGGAGTGGTTTCCATTACCAGCGTTCCTTTGGACGTGATGAAGGCAATTCGGAGGAAGACCAATACACATTTTGCCACCGTGGGAATGAGCGTCTTGGGTGGAGCCATCCGACGCTTTTATTTGGAGCAGAATCGGAAAATGCCAGCTTATGTGTCTGTGATGCACTCCCTGCCCAAATCGGGTCATCCCCTGACGCAAATGTGCAACCACTGGTAAGATCCAGTCAAGAAAATTTCCCCGCAATTAGCAGATTATTATTGGAAACTTTTTTTTGTGGATTAGCCTCAACAAAGGATCTTTCTTGATCATACTTTTGCAAATAATATGTAAACAAGGAGTAAATTATGGGGGAATTATCCGAGTAATCTCTGAAACCTAAAAAAAAACTTCATATCCCGACGTTATGTTAACAAAATGATTATATTGCTGAAAGTTAAATGTGAGAGAATCTCACGGTAGGTAAATCCTCCTGGCACCATAGTAATGTCTCAGGTGTCAAGGTATTCCAATCCAATATCCCTTCGAGCCACGTACTCCCCTCACATTTTCCTTGGCTTTGTGTGTACGTTTATGTAAAAACGCATGAAAGTAGATGATTCCGTGGGGTCATAAGGATTATTTAATTTTTTTAAATGTTTTCCCCTTCTGCGTTATTAGTCTTCTGCGTATGTGTGTGGTGTGTTTGATCAACTGTCGCTCACTTATTTCAAAGTGACTTTTTCCTTGTCCCTATTATCCCGACGGACACGAAACAGTTCAAGATAGATGTAGGGTTTGCCCTCGCTCTTTCCCATTATGAATGGGAACCTCTTGTGTATTAAGGAACCTTTCTTAGAAAAACTAAGAAAAATAACTCACAGTAGGATACTTACCCTGCAGGAGTACTATATTTGTATGTATCATCATCCTTTTGTTTCTATCTCATATAAAATCACCTTTCCCTAAACATTGATCCTATTAAGGTAATAGTAGGGATGACACTTATAGGGGGGAAAATTCTGATGGATAAATACTATTTCAGGGTGACTTCTACTACTGATTCCAATATAACGAACTTTGTGTGTCAAGTTTCAATGTTTACAGTTTAGTTATTTCGTATGGATAAAAAAAGATTATTCCCAACCTCAAATGTCCACAGCCGTGTTTAAAATAGAATGTCACGATGTCAGCTGTTATTAATAAATATGAACTTTTAAAAATTGTAACTTATTTTTAAATTTTCAGGGGCGTCGGTCTCTTCAAAGTTCCCTTGAGCTGTCCAAGTGCTTTGGAAAGGCTGGAGAAGACGGAGAGGAGCTACAATCAATATATGGGTGACCAGTATGACCAACTCATTCATTCCCACATCCCACTGTTCAGTCTCCTACCCAATGCTTTCCTCAAACTATTCTTTTCCACGAATTTTGGAACCGGCATGGGATTCACGTCAGTCCCAGCCTATGACAAAGAAGCTCATCTCTGGGGTCACCGTGTGTTAAACATGTACAAAATTTTCGGCCTACAATGGAGACAGTCGGGTACAGTTCAATTCCTTGATTATTCATAAAAATAAACTTAAGTTGATGGACTTAATCCTCAATGACAGTAATAATTACCGTGAGTGTGCCTAATGCTTGTAAGGGTGACCGCATATGACTGTTCCTTTCAAGTAATAGTTTGAATGATATGGTAACGGATTGCCAGGAGGAATTTGTACATACTCAAGGGAGTTTGTAGGGAGGTTGAGCTGAATGAGCTGAGATCATGCTTACGTACATATATCTACATATGTACAAAAACTACAGAGAGAATTAATCCACGAGTAGAGACACAATTATGGAAAGACTTGGCGTATACAATGACTCCCCCTAAGTCATTCATAACTTCAAAGTAAGGATCCCAGGTAAATAGTAATATTCATAAAATTCTGAAGATTTTTCAACTTGTGTAATAAGTCCAAGGGCAATTATTTGAGTCTTTACACGGGTCGCTAGATCTAATGAATACCGTGTAGTTACCCAACTAATTCAAAACGATAATTTATCATTAATCTCAAATTTAAATTCTGAATAATATCATAAATTATCTCGACAGTCAAAGCACAGGGCTGACAAAGGATATACAGAACAGAGATGCACAGATAAGTAAAAGTCATCACGCACATAAATTCGTATCTGAGCTCTCCGGTGTAGTACTGTGTACTCCTGTGTACGTACACAATTCCCTTGGGTCCCAAGACTTGAGTTAAAATGAAACAGGCAGACAAATGATACGTCTTTAAAACTAGGTATTGCAAACATTACTCAAGCTTTTCTTTTCTTTTATAACACCATATGCAGCTATATAGTAAGAAGTCAGCAGTAGGCAGACGGAATTAGCCCGGAGCGTAACCTTGCTAATATTAATGATAGTTGCAATTTCTATTGAAATCGAAAACGTTCGTGTTTCTCAAAGCTCCAAGAGATCCGTGTATATCAAGCATTCAGGATATCTATACAGGGATATCCAAGTCCTTTGAGACATAAGATGCACATATGTATGTACATACACTTGTGTACACACATGCATGACACTTAACCTCCTACAAGTGAAAAATAAAATCCCTACCTCATCCTGTGCGTTGTTAGCGTCCCTGCCATTGTAAATGTACATATTCATCATCTTCAGTCATCGTTAATGTTAGTGTAAATAGGCTCAAAAAAAAAACCCCAATACTGCCGTACTTAATGTTTGTGTGAATGACGAACGTATCAATACGTCATTTTCACCAATCAGTCAAAATTCCCTTGATTGGATCTAATCCATGTGAAGTGCATACATGCAAGCTATGCAAATTGTTTTAATCATATTCCCTGCTTTTTATGGACGGTCTAAGCAATTCTTTAGAAGTCATAAGAATATTCCCAGACAAGACAGGTGACGCGACGCAATTGTACTGTAATTATGCTGATTCTCGCGAATTCCAAATAACAGCTCAGGATGATTCCCGTGTTTCTTATGGAACATGGAACAGGAGATCTTTTTATTATTAATCACGGTAATCCGCATACTTGCACGCGAATTTTAACCCCTTCCATTAGAAACAATGTACATGCGAAAATACATACATATGTATAGCAAATACATACCAAAATGATTTAGCTCCTCAGCAGTACTGGCATATGAAGGAGTAGTTCGTGTCTAATACTTAGCATATGCTAAGTGTAGTATGTCTAACAATGGGAAACGTTTAGAATTTCAACGATCGTGAGATAATGTCTGTATAAGGGTATAGTGCAGGTGAGGTTCTGTCCCCTTTGTGTGTATGTTGGCTACAGAGGAATTTCTTTACTACTTTTTTAGAGTATTCCATTCATACCCTCCCTTCTCATACGTACGGTGTTCTCCCACATAATAGGGCTAGTATAATATACAGGTTTTGTTTTCATTTTCCATCGCGTAATAATTAAGTTCAAACCACTCTTGCATGCATTACGAGTTTATGCTAGGTCACCAGTCACCAGACTGTACTATTATTATTGATGTCGACGAAAAAAATTCAGATGCAAAAGTCACCATCTCATCAGTAGAAATGGATACAGAACCTTCACAGGGGGGAATTTATTTGATGTTTATGATCAATCCTGTTTATTGTCATACGCGTAAGGGCCATCCCATCAGAGAACAAGTTCCTTTTTGGTTCTTGCTATTGCTACATACATACATAATTACATACTCTGCGTATGTAGATGCTTCTCATAGCACCGCTTATTTATAGCGATTATGCGGTTTACCAGAACATCCTCACGGTGATGGAAGGTGTGTGTGTGGAGCTTAATTCATGATGGTGATGATGATGATGCGTTTTAGATCCATTCGAATGGTGCGGTTCAAGTTGTGTGTGAAAGATTGGGTGATTTGGGAGGGGTGGGAGAATGACAGGATAAAGTGACATAATTATCGTTGAAATAACTTGTAAAGCCAAATTATGACCCTTGACGTTTTTTTATTCTTTGGTTTGACACAGCTGTGGCAGCCGCCGTGTACACCCATAATGGTCAAGTGGCGTACACTATCTTCTCCAACAAAGACATCATTGAGGATCAGGCAGGAGTGGACCAAGTGACACGTGAGTACCTTCATGCAGAGGTGCAACAACTCTGCTCGGAATTGGGCATTCAAGTAACACCATGGAACAATAACAATAACCAGCGACCCATTCGTTCAGAGGGATTTGCTTAGGCAAAAATAAATTGCTCAAGCCTGAAAAATGTTTTGTTAAAGTAGCCCATGATGATGTTAAGTAATTGATTGTTGCTACAGGAAAGGAATAATTATCACCTAAAATTTCATTCTGTATATAAAAAAAGGAGGGATTATCGTCCGCTTTGAGCATTTTTGAAAATATACATATGTACATATCAAAAGTCCAAAGTTTTTGTACATTACTATTACTAGAGAGGAATGTTATGTTCCATCACAAAAATAAGTACTTGACGGTACATTTACTTCATATTTTGTATTTTTTTTGTTCACCCTCCCCCCTCTCCTCATGATTTTTGTTTGTGTACAGTGCAAAAACCAAGTTAATAATTATTGTAAGCAAAAAAAGTAGAAGCAGTTGAGAAGTAGTGTTAATGTTGAGAATGTTGTGTGAGTAGGTAATATATTTACTATAAGAATGTTATGCATGCATATACTCTGGGGTAGTTAATTCAGCTTGACGATGATGTCTATGCACTTATACTCTAAGGTAAGGTAATAAATGTATGGTTGAAAATTGCAGGTATGTGATATGCACTGTCAAAATTTATATTGTAATGGTTACATACTTGTAAAGTATCCTCAAACAGGCATTCACGCATAATTAGATAATATAAGGTGTACATACTTATCTAGCAATATGTTATATTCCCATTAAAATGTAAGGGAGACTGAAAGTTGAAAGACCTTGAAGACAAAATATCCTTGACTCGATTCACACATATACACATGTAAAAGCTGTGATACCTATATAAAACAATAATAAAAAATAACGTCTTTTTCAATAAAAAAAAGTTCATCAAATTATTGATTGCTCCTTTGAGTTCATTCGTCCACTATTTTTCCACATGCATACAGTTTTACAACTTTTCTACCCTACATTCCCTTCCACGAGCCTCTTATTTCTCATTCTAATTTTACTCACACCTCTCCTATTTTTTTCATCCTGGGATGAGCATATATTGAGTTATTAGGACCAGAATTGACGCAAGGCTATTTAGTGAAACAACTTCAAGTCCAAGTCATTCCCTTTGAGTTAAATCTCATAATTGGTGTTTATGCATGCAATACTATAGGTATATGTATGAGCCACTGTCAGGTAATAAAAACAGATAACATTATTTCTTTCTGTCGGTAAAAAATTAGCAGTGATTCATACCCATATGCACAATAGTTTCTTTTAAGTATGTAGATATTTTAACTTGGACAAAAGCTTGAGTCAGCGGAAAAGGGACAGTTGTACAAAATTCCCTTTTTAGAAACTACCTCTCCTATATAGCCAACCCCATATAGACGGTTATGAGGCAATGCTTACTTGTAATTCCTTTTAGTTAATTTTTTTCTGAACGTGACAATTTCAAGAAAAAAATCCACGTGGCTTAAATATTCTCACGACTGTTTTGTGTCCCTAAATTTTAAGTTCGTAATGGGTCTGAGGACATCAGAGCTGTGTTTTCCCCTTTAAAAATAATAAGCACATGCATGAACAAGTATTTTCGCACATGAAAGGGTTGAAAGTTATACATTTACAGACCTGGGACTCGCTCACTGATTTTCAGTCTAAAAGTTCCTAACGAGCAGGGAATCTAACATTTAGGAAGTTGAGAGTAGTAGATAAGAAGGCAGGAAATGAGAGGGACCATATAATTGACATTTTTTCAATCAATTACTCACATGCTCGTATTCCAATTTTCAACACTTAGCTTAATGTAAATTAACTCGTCTGAAAAATAGCTTTCCTTTGCACCAAAAAAAAAAACTACACTGACCTACCCAACCGTCCCAAATTGTAGTGGACTTTTTTGGGCTAGCTATATGGATTGTATTTCTTTGGAAAAATTCTTACTTGACTCCCCTATGAGAGCTCTGCTCGCCCACCTCCCAACTAATTCCGCATTCATCTTTAAAAGGTAAACATTTGATGTTGTCATGCATATAGAGAGACCCAAGGAAGTGGGACATTGGTGCAGGACGGAAATTAAAATCATTGTACGACCACTTGGCTGTCTGTACAGTCTTTTCTGTTAGATAACAGCATAACGGTTGCGGACACCTGGGTTGACATAAAATCTTTTTAAGTCAGATGATCTGTCCCTATATAAGGATCCATGTATGTACATAGAGAGACTGGCCCATTCCACATCTGTGTACGTGAGTACTTACTCGTCCGAAACGAGTTTGTCATTTACATAATCAGGAAATTGAAAGCCGTGGCCAAGTGACTGCAGCATATACAGACAGTAGATAGTTTAAGTTAGAGTTTTATGTGAAACGATTGAATAATGGAAAGTTAATTAGATGAACTTTCACACTGATACAAGCAATGTGATATAAGACGTCTCTCTGTGACAGCTCATCGTCTATACACATTCCCATACCGCAACATAAGCCAGGAGAACAAGGAGCCTATACACATACACACAGACACACACTCCGTGTGTACTACTGAGTATACACGGATTTTTTGTATGTATAACAAGTAGCTCACGCGAAATGTATGTTAAAAGGACTTGCGTAATAGTGTTCCTTTTATTGTACAATCCCCCTGTACTTACATACGGACAAAAGCTCATCCTACAAATAATACTACAGTCAATATACACCCAACGATATTACAAACAACAATTTTATTCTTGTAATAATACCGGACGTCTTGGCGTGGTTGAAACTTGAAACACGATGCAGACCAATCTCTTGACTGTATACGTCAAAATATTACATGCTCACTCAGTATTCCAAATGATATACTGTTTACCTTTACATTTGTATACTTTTGCATTGTAATTATTTGTAGTTGTTAATAGTATATCCTCCCAGTACGTATCCACTGTGACCACAAGCCCATATTTCACTTTTACTCAGCAGTAAATGTCAGTTTTTACAACTACTTTTTCCTCTGGTCTTCTTTAATTTCCTTGGATAGAAAAAAAAAAGAGTCCTCGAAAAAATCCTCTTCCTACTAATAGTCCTAACTACGGCAAAAATACCAACAGAACAGGTAACTACCAGGAAGTACTCATTTATTCCCAGGACTTGCAAACACTTCACGAGCAGAAGTGATTAGTGACATAAGGAATTTTTAGGTTGGTCTATTAATACCCCAAGGTATAGATAGACACATGCACTCAATATAAGCCTCCTTATGAGTAAATACAGTACAGATAACTTCAACTACAACTACTTCAGACACTATCACAGACTAGGTAGGGGGCTTCGTATGTATATACAGTCACAGTGATAATACACTCAGCAGGATTAGGAAGAACTTGACTAATTTTAGTTTTCAATCAAGGGAGCAAAAAAAAACCTTATTGTATTCAATCCTGCTAACATGCTGTATCTACAAATCATTATCAAGGTATCAATATATAGGAGTGTAGAAAAAACTAAGGGAAAACGTTTATGGGAGGCAGTGTGTTTGTGTGTGTGTGTGTGTGTGAGTGTGTGTATGTACATATGATAAAGCATATCAACAATTATTATTCTTGTGTTAACTCGAGTTAAACACTAGGGATCGCATAGGTTGAAAAATTTAATGAAGATGGGCACAACGTGAATTGCTAACAGAGTCTTCCTCAATGAGCTACTTACCCATTCAAGCTGACGCTCAATAGTTTATAACCATGGATAATGAATGTGATTGCATTTTCAAATAGCAGCCCTGACAAAGTCTGCTTCATCCATTGAATCTCTTAAAATAAACAAATAGAAACCGTGAGGATATGACAACCGAATGTATCCCCCTTCACATCCGCTAGATGACCGTACCCACTCTTGATCTTCCACAACGCATGAAAAAACGGGGGACAATAAAAACAGGAGTGAGACATACAGATTATAGGTACAGACACGAGAATAAATTCTGACAAAATCCTGGCAACAGCCAAAGCTTAACAACAATCCCCTCGCACCCACTAACACTTCTCATTTGTAAACAGTAAGATTTAATTTAAGAAACAAACTAATGAGATCATTTGTGATGATCACATTTTTTGTCCCTTACATTCTATTATGTGTCCTGCAAAGTAATACACGTACTTTGAATGCAACTATCCTATTGGGAGGTCCTTATATCGATGGTGGTAAGTCCAAGCCTAAATATTTCTTAGAATCTGCAAAAAAAAACGCTTCAATTATGTCCGTTGCGTCATTGTTTGGAACAACTTTTTGCTCTGGGGGTTCCTGGTTCCTGATGTTTGGTTTTGTGTGACTTTGAAAATATTTTACTAGTCACGTCTGGTAAATACCGGTTGGTTAAGAAAGAGATATTTACTGTCGCTTTTTGGGAGAATGATTCAAAGGGAATTATCTGTGTACATGGGGAAGCCCAACGAAGTTCATGATCAATTTATTGTCTCGAAGAAATAAGTTTCTGATACATTTTTTTCAACGTATTTTTTATCATTTCCTGGCTGAATGCCTCCCTGAGGAGGTTTTGTATTTTCTGAATTATTTTACATGACATGAGTTTAGAGGTACATACATATGTGGTTGTATCTGCACTTGCACGAAGTTATATTCCATTGTAACTATCGGCAATACTACATATTTGGAAGCCCCATTATTAGCCTTACCTGAATCCAAGGATCAACAATACAGGTGTTCACTTTTCGACTCGGAAATTTGCAAACATTCCCTTTTGTCTCCGAGGTATTTGTTTCTAACTTTGCACCTTCAAGTACTTTGGGGTTATACATTGCCTCAAGTCAAACTTCCCAAGAACAATGCAATTTTCTAACTTCTTTTTTACAATAGTTTCTTAGAATTTTTAAAGATAGAGGTAGAGCAAAATCAGCAAAAAATCAGACTTTGTTTCTATGGTTTGGAGGTCAAAACCGAACAAGTAAACTAAATGCATTTCAGTGGGTAAAAATTATTCTACTATTACCATTCACAGACTTGTGTAGGACTGGAAGTTGGTTGGAAGGGATGTTGTAGAAAAATTGCAGGGAGCATTCAGAATTGCAATATGGACGGGAGCGATTGAGTGTTGTTTTGGTATAAACGGAAATGGAAACGTATCGAGAGAGAGAGAGAGAGAGAGAGAAAAGGATATAAAAAAGAAGAAACCAAGACAAAAGTTGATTTTCAATGAGGTTGAAACAGAGGGAAGAACGTGAAACATGGTATCGATTCATGAAAAATAAAATTCTCAGTGGGTCCTTCACAACGTCACTCAAACGTCAAATAGAATGAAGAATGAAAAAAAATCTTGTCTCTCATAGATGTATAAAAAATTCTCGCCGCGAAAGCGCCTTTGGAACTAAATGTGATTACGCTGATACGTATATTCCAAGAGAAAACTTTCCCACAAGACCTTCCAACAGTCTTTCACCTGTCACGTTTAATCCACACTGAGAACGCCCTATCCACCACCAACACCCCACAAAAAGCTCAAAAGCCCAGAGAGTAAGAGAGAGAGAGAGAGAGAGAGAGGAGTGGATCTTCTAACAGATCACATCACGCATTTTCTCTTTTTAACCGATTTTTCCCTCGCTTTTTCCTTCAACTTACATCCAACAACTTCAAGATTTCTCCTGCTTTATCTACTTGAAAAGTCTTTCTCACCATTTTGCCTATAACGGAACCTAAACTGACTTAACTTTATATATCAGGGAATAAAATAGAAAACCTTGGGAGAAAAGTAGGAGTTATTGCTTGAGATGAGACTCGGAGTGAAAGAAGGAATGGAGATTCTCTCTAAATGCACTGGGAGTACACACAGTCTCAAAATTGCTTACGTATACCTAAATTCATACCCCATAACAATACATTAATACAACCAAAATCTCCAGCACTTATCCCATTACAGTGCATAAACTTGAAAGGGTAGGCTGAATTGAAAAGTTTTTTTTTTTTTTTTATAAATCAGAAACCCAGACAATAAAATGCAGGTCGAGACGTTGATGCATGGTAATGTGACGTTGCAGTAAAAGAATGCAACTGCTAATCTCCTGCAACATCAAATGTTTATGAGACAGGGCAGGAGAGGAGGGAAGATCAAGGCGAGAAAGCCTTGTCATCTACATCTAACGGAGCTCCTAGCCCCATGCACACTGCCTTATGGAATCAGGAGGTAACTCCAGCACCACAAATAGCATCTATCAACTTAAACAGGATTATACATATGAGTAGAGTACATAATGTCGTACACCCCGAGTAGTAGTATGAGATCATAGGGAGAAACTTTTCATCATTTTAATAAATGAAAATAAGGAAACAGGAAGTATTTAAAAGTCATATCCCGTCTCACAGTGGAAACATAACGAGGATGTGATTAAACTGATAGCCCAATTAACGCAGAGCCCGACCAAAAGAGAAACAGATATGATTATCAGGACGAGAGTAGTGCACAGATACCGAGAAGACATGTGAGGAGTACGAGAGATCATCTAATTGAGTTTAAGCGGACGCATGCGAGGCGCGAGGCTCCATAAAACTTTAGGGATGAGACCCGGGTTGAATTCAGTGAACGATGAACAAGCGACTCCTCGAGATGTTCTGCTACCATCAAGGCTCCTCCAGGGCCACCATCGACTACCCGCTTCCGTATCATCCGTGTGAGTTTACTCTATCTGAAAATCATTTCATTAGTTTTTAGTATCTACCCACTCAGGATTTCCAAACTTCAAATCCCCTTCCCTACCTTTCCCTTTTTGTCATCTTCTACTAGTACTTTCTCAAAAAAAAAAAAATTCACGATCCCGGTTCTCAGGTTTAGTTTAGGTATTCAATCCTCCAGCTATTTCCGAAGCACGTGGGGACCAGTTTGCAGGGAGGAAGTAGAGAGTAGGGATTTCTTTGAAATGAAGTCCCTTCATTAGGGAAGACCTTATTGAGTGGGAAAAGTTTTAACTCCGGGTTGTTTTCCCCGATTGATACTTATTGTTATTGTGGTTTTGGACTGGATTGAGGTGTCATACTTGAAATTGATCAGTACACACACTCATGAGACAAGCTACGAATGTAGGGAGACTCAAGTATCTCTACACTTAAATAAATGATACGGTACACCCATGTATTACATGTGAGTGAGTTGTGAGTGAGAGGACGTATGTATAGAGAGAGTGCCGGGGAGGACGGCGG
The DNA here is from genome assembly GCA_947179485.1 of Allacma fusca. Classification (NCBI taxonomy): domain Eukaryota; kingdom Metazoa; phylum Arthropoda; class Collembola; order Symphypleona; family Sminthuridae; genus Allacma; species Allacma fusca. The sequence continues at coordinate 13,937,341 of OX359247.1, read as the reverse complement.
TTGTTGTTCGGTTGTTGAGTACACAGAGATATATACACATGGCGTCAGGGATTATAAGACAGAATGTCTGGTAAAGTGTGACGGTGACTGGCACACAAGTTGTTCTCCCGTATACTTGGGTAAAAACACATGTGGCTAATCTGATTTGGGAGGATAACACATGCTCTACATGCTGTTACTTATGTCAGGCTCAAATTGAATTGTATTGACAAGTGCGTTTAGTGTCTCGTTTCCTCCCTTATCCTATTTTCACAAAATCTTTTTCAGTTTTACTTTTCTCTTCCCCCGTGCCAAATATTTTTTTTACTTTACCTGAGAACTTCACGTTGTAAATTATGTATGATACTTGTTGTTGACTTGGGAAGGGTAATCTTGTGATAATTATGTTTTGTTGTTTGGTGGGTAATACGCAATCCTTGTGTACAATATGTAGTGTATCGCAAAGGGATATATGTAGTGTTTGTTTGTAAATACTGTGTAATCTTTAATTGTTTTTTTTATTACGTGTCATTCTCTCCTTTGGATTCATTTCCATGACCTTTGCCTGCGACTTCATGTGTTCCCAATAACCTCACGTATGAGAATTGTTATTAGTAGTCATTCCTAATCGGTAAAATCTGGGTTCTTTGGATTTGGGATCAGAAGTAATTACGTGATAAAGGAGACTCACAGCGAACTTTGTTGAGTAATAATGCATGAGAATTTTGAAGCGTCAATTTGTTTTTTTTTTGTGTCACGTACATATAATATAATATCCAACACAAGTCAATTAGTGGTTTTGATACATATGCTGCCTAAACTTTTGAGTATGAATCTTGACTGGTTTGCAAGGTCAAGATTTCAATAATGATATTCAATTTGAAAGTTACTTACGTTAACTGACGTCTTCTCTTATCAAGTGCAATCATGTTACTTCATGTCATTTGCCAATACCAATACAAATTATGGGCAAAGTAAAAGCACCTAGCTTCAGAAACCCTTCACTTGATATCGCAATTTAGCGAACATTGACGAATTACCCTACCAATATTCCTCATCAATTTAATCCCATAAAAATAAATTGATGAATTTTACTCATTGTCAGTTGATAGGAAAGATTGGGTTTGTCAGGTCCCTTCTAAATTACTCGCAGGTTACCCAAAAACAAAAAAAAATACACGTGCTTGGATTTGTGCGTACAATGATTTATGGTGAAATTTCTCTCGCTTGGAAGGTTTTTAGCTTGGTAATATTACACTGATTTTTTTTCATTACCTCAGTAGTCTAGAATAATATCAAGTTGTAGATACAATTTTACCTATGGGGTTTCAAAGAAAAAGTATTTTGTATTAGAGTCAAGTGTCAATACTAAAATAGCAACTGGTTCACTTGAATTGCATAATGTACTCTTAAGGGGAAAAAATCTCTCGGGATATTCCCTTTGAAATTCAGTGCTACTTTTCAGGGTTTCCTCCAGCAGTTCTAATTAGCCTCCCTTGGGGATGGAGTAATTCTGTTAAATTCACTCTCGTAATTGTCAAGTTAAACGATTTAAGTGTCCTATTTATTTAGCCTCATTATATTACAGCCCTGTTCACACTAGTAGTATTTACTTCCTTGCATTCTACTACATATGTATAGTATGTATAGAGTTATGTTATGAGGAAAGGAAAAGAACCCAAATTAACTGAAGGAAACGCACAGGGATCAGAAAATCAAGGGACTCCGAATGAGTCTCAGTGGTCCTTACACAACCACTGTAAAAAGGATCCCCCGGCCAAGTTAACTTTTAAAGAGCAATTCACACCGGTCAGTTTCAATAATTTTGATCAAAGAATAAAAATTGTCGTGTGGAACCAACTAGGGGAAAGATTCGAGATTGAAGACAGAAACACCATGAGACATCCACCCTATTAAAAATTGACGAGGTTGATGCTCTCACTTGTAATCTACTATAAATTCAGCTTGTGTTTCGTACAGCAATCAGCCTCTAATCATTGTACTGCAGTTGAGAAATAAACTACAGTCTGTCGGAATACATTAAAGGTACCGTTACAGTATACAACAACTACGAACAAATTAAATTGATGCATAATTTGTGTGACTTTACTACGCTGGTTTCTACATATATGTAGATAGATAAATACATATCCTTGAAAAATAAAAGTAACTTTTTCTGAGAAGGCCCTTGATCTGAAAAGAGCAAATTTGTGAGGGCAAAGCTACAAGAGATACTTCCAATCGCTCACTGACTTGCATCCATTTTCAATATTATCATTGAATATATCATGAAAGGGGGAACCACTTTGAAACTTTATCCTTACCGAATTTTACTCACACACACACACACACACACACACACACATAACACACTCCTCTATAGATTCTATAGAGAAATTCATACCAGAACTTCTGGTCCAGTAGTTTATTCTAGTGCAGTAAAACACACGCACACACACTATGCTAATGTAGAGACAGTAAGGATATAAAAATACACCATCATTACACCCCGACTTAATTGAATCAAGAAGAGGATTCCCACAGGAACTGTAACTTGAGAAGGACTTGATACATTCTTCCGATCATAAATCTTTAAATTTCCTGTCATTCAAACGACCGACAACCCCGAAACTCTGTATATAAGAATTACTACAAGAATAATAACCAAAAGAAATAACAACGAATAAAATATTCTTTATACAGTAATTACATAATTACATATATACACATCAACAGAAGACCAACTGAGTGCTGGCTGATTCAGTAGTACTATTTGGAGTTTTATTCTTGGGTATTGTTTTCAACTGGGAGGTTAGAGAGCAATCATTAGAAATATTGTAGAGGATTGGTTTAGAAGCTCCAGGCCGTAAAAGTACTACAGAAGGTAATGCGTGTGTGAGGGTGTATTTAAAATATGGCGTCCGGTTCCAGTTTGAATTACACTATTGGCTTTGGCTGCTTGGGTATTCGCAACCTATAGGTAACTTCCCCTCCCGCTCTCATAGTTTCCAGCACTCTTTCCATACAAATGCATACAGTCAGCCTTCAGCATCTCACAATCCTATTGGAAGCATTGGGTAAAAGCGTTATAATGTCAGAACGTAATGTACAATTGCACTCTGTGCACATAGTTTCCCTGAGAATTTCCGATGTTATTTATTGGTTATAGTTAAGTATGTGTGTGAAATATTACATGTGCTATAGCACATGAAGAAAATAAGAGTACCTGGTACTCCAGTAGAAAAAAAAAGACAATAACAATTCAGCTAAAGACAGGGATTTCAAGAGACAGTGTGACATTAAAAAAATCTGAAGAGCAACACTAAATGAAATAACGTGGATTGGGCATAGCCCGAGAATTGAAAAGAATAAAATCGAATTTTACAACTGCTAAAAGAAAAGAAAGGGAGGACTTCAACGGGACATTTACACATATAGGTAGATACATATATATATGTATATGTATGTAGTATGTATGTATGTACACATGAATGGCTACGCTTGAGTCGTTATCCCATGCTTAAATACAGTGAGGAGGTAAAAGTAAGCCCGGCATAGGAAGTATCTGTGCTTCAAAGTTCAATCCAATCAATCAATCAACGCTTTATTTTGAACTTGGCAGAAATTCCGCAAGTAACTCATTTACCTCTAGTTAGAGAGGAGACACGAACTAACGAAATTAAATTACAGCAGTTACTTTACTGTTAGATCTCAAGTGTAGCTAAATAGTTAATGAGCAACCATCACAGTCGAGACTTTCATTTCTCACATTTATTAAATTAGTTTAACTGGGCCTCCGCCTGATAAAGCTTTCGCCTTTTCCATGTTTCCTTATGCAGTGTACGTACGTCCCCTTTCTTTCTCTCTGTCTGTATGTGTGTGTGTGTGTGTGTGTATGTTTCCATGAAATCGTACTATATACCTCCTGGAATTCCCATGTAGAAGAGTAGAACGTGAAACTTTTGATCCTATGTGTTACTGTATAGGAAGATGCCAAGTGTAGTAGCTCCCAGCTTTGCTTTCTAAGGTTCTGGAGGTTCTGAGTTAGTGTGTCCTAATCTAGAGGCAGAACTTGTTGGAATTAAGTTATGAGCATGAAATAATGTAAAGCACTTCAAGTAATTATGTATTATTTGTAAAAGCCAACTCGCTCTCTCTCTCTCTCTCCCTCTCTTATCTAATGTATACATAATGCCTGCGTAAACTAATTTACGTGGTAATACTCCTGGATCCTTTCCTACCGCAAAGGCACACCACCACTAGTCCTCATTATAAGTTTATGGTTCCTATTACCGAATTAATCTTTCAAGTTACACCAAGTTACAATCAACTCCCTTTGGCTAATTCAATAGTTTTAAATTTGCAATTATCAATTTAAATAATTAATCCTTTCTCGTATAGCTACAATCGTCAAACTGTCTTATAGAGATCAAGGGCATAATTTCATTCCCTTGTAGAGGCTCCCAAAACAAATTAAGTAAAAGTACAACTTGTCAAATCCCTCCTTAAGCGGGATTACATAAAGGATACTGGATGTGTCCTTCCGTTAAACTATAGCATTATGCAGGAGGATCCCCGGGATCCTTCCCTAGTTTCACATTTGTATGTACATATGTAGATACGCACCCTTACGCCTACAGATATTAAATCAAATCCCTTTCAAATGTTAAAATAAAATTCAAAATCATGTTAGCTTTTCATATTCTGACTTCTAGCTTGAGACCCAACTCTCATGAAAAAATCATTTGTGTTTAAACAAACTAATGTCTGCAGAACTATCAGATTTTCATTGCTTATGACTTTTAAGGAAGGGTAGTATAGAGAGTGTACATACGGCATATAACATGATAACTCGTAGAAAAACCAAGGAGAATCCTTCATAGGGAATTGTAACTTCAAACGTTCCAGCTACCATTCGCTTGTGAATAATTTATCTTGAAGCCACTCTCAGAGTAGGAACATGAAGTTGAACCCTTGAAAATGTACTGAATGTAGATGATACTCTGATGGGTATGGGATGCCAGGGCCAGAGAAGCCGTTACTACTATTTACATGAGACACCAGTAACTGCGCTTCTTATGAACTACAGTACACTACTTTACTTGTGCCGTATTTACTGAGAAAAGATACCACGGCTGGAGTTTACCAAGAGAGCAAATCTTAATGGACGTAAATTGAATTTACTTATTATTAAATTTGCATCAATTTATATTTCAGCCTCATTTGCAATGCTCTTCAAGTAATAAAATTATTCCATCAACCTTAATAATAATAATTAGCACTACACAACTGTCCTTGTTGCATTTGTGCTCACTTTGGACTTCCCAAGTCCTGTCCCCCGTCCAGCCATCATAATTGCCCTAATGGAGTTTAGCAGTTGAAAACAAACTCATTGTTAATCCTTAAGATTCAATTCGGATAATGCTGTTAGACGTCATGCCGACTTGTACTTAATCCAATCCAGAGTTTAGCAACCTAAACTTATGAATTATTTAATCTACTTTCCTTCCTAGCTACATATACATAGTTCATACCTACATAGCTTCTGATTTCTGAAACTGTGAGGACCGTACTGCATTTTATATATTTTATTTATCCTTGTATTGTAGTACTCTGTACTATGCCAGCATTCAGACCCAAGTCTCACAATAAGCTGCCACAATAATAATTACTGTAGTACAAGCTCATAAAAGTTTAGTAATTACGGGGAAAGGAGGATCAAACAAAATTCAAAACGTTATTGTTTTCGTACGAAGCCCCGATATACAGAAAGAGGAAGGGAACTGGCGGAATAAGTAATGAAGGGTTGGCTAATTTTCTCCTCAGATCCAACATATGGGTACACCCCAGCTGATCTGCACGATGACTCGTTCGTGAGGAGGAAGCAACGGAGAAATAGAACGACTTTCACACTGCAGCAGGTAAAAGCAACCATGGAAGAGCACCTTCTATGTGTTTGAACTCACACATCAAATTAAACCAGTTTTATTTACATTCATTTCAAACTCCTCCGACAAGTCAAATAATACATCACTTTTTGAGAATCTATAGGAACTTAAGTTGTATCTAAACAAACTTAAGAAAGTGCTAACCTAAAGTCAATATTGAACAGCTTGAAGAGTTGGAGTCAGCATTTGCCCAAACGCACTACCCCGATGTCTTTACCCGTGAGGACCTAGCCATGAAAATCAACTTGACAGAAGCTCGCGTTCAGGTGAGTTTTATATTGAATCTATTTGGACCCTCTTTACAGTAATGGTGAAAAATTCCCTCGGAGTCAATCGCTCGTTCCAATTCAACCCTGTACACTTCTCCTATGTAAATTCCCATGCACGTACATATGTAATTACATACACAGAGAGACATAAATGACACGTACAAATAATCGTGAGGAGAGCTCTCCCCCATGGACAGGGATAGCACACTATTTATTTACATTTGTGCACCCTACCGGTCGCATTTTTAACACTAGTACAAAGTAGTCGAAGTGAGTAGTAGCTATTAGAATCTAGAAGCATTACAGTGGCCTGGCATGAGTTGGAAAGACCCCTTAAGCTGCTACAGCCTAACTGACTGGACGGAAGGAGGAAAGGAGGAGAAAAAACTTGGCGAAATAAGGAAAAAAGAAGAGCCCCATCCACTCAATTATATGGACAAAGTGGATTTAGAGTGATGAATGGGGAGGAAGAAAGAGGCCTTAATCCCCCACATTTATTTAGAGATCCATCAAACGGGCTTTACAGTTTTCTCTAGAGACTTAAACCCGTTCCTCCTTCACATTTGATCTGCTATCCACTTTTTCCCGAGGAAAACTCTCCTTTATTTCCAATGTGTTCCTTATGCATGTGTAGGGAGGGGTGTACCCTCCGTATGTACTTGAGTGCCTCTGAACGGAACCTACTCCTGCTTTCCATGTTTTTACATATTAGAACATACATGCCACTTTTACCAGCATAATAGTCGACCACTATTTCCACCACACACACACATACACACACACACACATACACACTCCCTTACACATATCACCCTCCCCTTGCGGTTTTCCACAAAAATGCTATTTATATTTCATGCAAATATCCATTATCAATTCCTTACCTAAATTACACCCATTATCCATACCTTTACGTTTGTGGGCTCCAGTGGTAACAGGAGCAGTACATTTATAGTAGCCTCGTGAGTGAGGAGCCCTGGTCTAGGGAGTGTAGCGAAAGGAAAGAGAAACTTGATTATTTATTAAGCCTATTAGGAAAAACTTGTGTGCTCAGGGGCTGAGAGCAACGTGTCATGTTGATGTAGACTGTGCATTAAAACTGGTCCTGTTAAAAACCTCGATTTGTCAATGTTTCTCTAATGTCTCTCGTAAATAATCCCAAATCGCGCTTCATGTCTAACTCACTCCAAACTCACTTTTACTATCATTCTTACTTGACTCCCATAACATTTGGTGGTAAATTACCTTGTTTGCGAGACTATTCATAAACGTAGCACGTGTAGAACAACTTTGCAAAATTTGTTTCTAGTATGTGACCTAATCAAAGTACGTCGTGCTTTTAGCAATTAGAATAAATTTGTTGATGGCTTTACTCCAACAGTCACTGAGAAAAATATTACTTTTGGAGTAGATGTTGAATAGTAAAATATTCCCCTGTAAATGTGGTAAACATAAACAAATTAACTATAGTGTGCAAAAATCAAGGGTTACTCAAACATCAAGTAAAAGTAAACTGACAATTACGCCCTAAAACTGAGGACTAGACTTTTCAGTACACTGGTTCGGAAAAGCTGACGGAGAAGCCCATTACGTCAATATATAAGAGTAAAAGCTCGGAGCTAAATAGGATAATGCTCCTAAGCTATTTTTTCTCTCTGCTCTTAATTTTATTGTGAGACATAAGGTAATAGGCTATGATAAATGCACATTACTACGTACTAAAGGTACGGGGATGAGATAGGAAGCGGATAGGGAAAAATATATGCGCATGTTAAAAATCTCTTTATTAATTCATATACTACCTCGGTCGGGAATTCCCTCCGGAATCTCTGGTTATATGGAAAAACTTAACTCTTTTATCCGATTATCGCATTAGGCTGACATATTCCCAGAATATTCAAGTTTCAACTCAATTAAAACCAAAACTGGAGGAAAAGAACGCCACAACGGGATAGCTCTCAGTCCTGAGTAGAGATGTAGGGCTTATAACATGTGTACAATACAGTACACCAACCAACGAAATGCGCATGGGAAACCATAGGTAGTCAGAAGCATACTTATGTCCTTTATATAATTTAAACAGCTTTAGTTCCTCCAAGTAAATGGAATATTTTTAGCTTCTCATCCTATTTCTTCCTCTCGCTCTTCATCCGGAATGACAGAGGTGGTTTAAAGTGGAAAAATGCTATTGGATAGAAATACCAGAAAGAAATACATTGGGACTCAAACGAAAAACATCCAGTTGACGGGAAAAGAGTTTAGTTCCGTCATACTCAATAGCCTCCAGTGAAACTTTAGCTTTTCTTTTGGTGTACTATTTACTCTCATTGAATTTGAATGGAATTTGATTCAAGTCTTTTATTCGCTGCAATGGTAAAGGCTTTACAAAATAAAATAGCCTCAAGTCCTGAGGATTACGGCGGCCCAATAGACTCAATGTAATACAAATATGTATTATATTGATGTATCAATGTAATTATGTCAATACATGGGTAATATGTACCCAGAGGTTCAGGAACACAGTGCACCTCCTACTCCAAACCCTGCCACATGGGATACCACTGGGAGTAGCAACCACGAAACAATTTATTTTATTGAATGCCCTTGCTTGAATTAAAAATTGGTACTTGGATACCCCAAACATACAATTCACACACTCCAATGTAATTGGTACCTATTACAACATCAAGTACATTTGTCATCAGCTGATGATTTTATTGATCCATGGTCATTAAAATTATCCGATGAGCAAATACATACGTAATAGCAATGTTTGGTTTTTGCGTACCAACTTAAATAATTGCGTATGTACATCAGTTTGTATCAGTGTAGGCAAAAAAATCAAAGAACACAAAAATATAAACACTTACAACGAACTTGTTTTTTTTTACTGTAAAAGTTGTTGATTGGCATGTACTACAGTGGCTAGCTCCTAAAGAAGTTTTGTATGCAGATCATGGATACTAAGCAGTAAGTTTCACAGAGTACTGATCATCTTCGTTTGTTACAGGTTTGGTTTCAGAACCGACGTGCCAAGTGGCGTAAAGCCGAGCGACTTAAAGAGGAGCAGAAGAAGAATCAGGGGAGTAGCAGTGAAGAGCCAGAGTCAGAGCCTAAGTCCGAGAGAGAGGAAGAAAAAGCTCCCACACCCGCTCCATCAACACCAGGAAAGGAAAAGAGTCCTCCAAGTCCATCCTCAACAACACTCGAACCCGAGCAGCCAACTCCAGCCAAGCCGTAAGCATTGCCAATAATAAGGGATCTGTAAACAACAAATCATTAACAAAAATTCTAATTAATGGCTATACTGGACATCGTAGTTTATTCTGTGGGATCGTGAGACTCTTTCTATTAAAACAGTCAGATGCACGCGTCTCATGCTAAATAGCAGACCTTTTATGCTAATTAGGGCTGCTGTCAAAACAAGTAGCAATCCTGGAATTATCAGTAGCTATGTATGTATGTGTATAAGCTAGCCTGCTGCTATCAGTTTCGATTTTAATGAGTTGTTTGACATAGACTGTTGTTTTATGTTTTGACAGAGCACCAAGTTTCCGCCCCGTCCACTCGCCTCATCTGATAATTCCCAGAATGCCCATGGTGTGTCCATGCTGTCCACCGAAATTGTATCCACTACTCCCGACTCCAACAATTGGCTCACTAATTGACCCACGATCATCAAGCGTGGCCGAACTTCGTCGTAAAGCCCAAGAGCACTCAGCCGCCCTCCTTCAAACATTCCAAATGTTCTCACCATCTCCATTTCTACTTCGTAAGAATAATCCATAGAGAAGGCGCCGAAGGACCGAGGAGAAAAGAGAAGAGGAGAAAGAGAGAGAGAGAGAGAGTCAAAGAAGGGCAAAACTGAGGATCAGTGTGGAGAGAGAGAGAGAGAGAGAGAGAGGATATAGCAGAACTGTGAGTGAGGAAGGAAAAAAAGAAAAATCTCCACCTCCGAAAACCGTAGACATACACACCCACCCAATGGAGCATTTCCTATAGCCCATTTCCTGGAAAAACGTTCGTAAATGGGGGCTCCGCACCGATTCCGAGACATTTAACTTTGTAAAGACTTCTCTCTCTCTCGTCCATTAGCTTTCCCTCGACGGCCTTCCCATTTATTACCTCGATAAAAGCCGGCCATACAACACCCATTCATTTTCCGGTGAAAGCCTGAGAGAGAGAGACCAAATTATCGCCATCATTTATCTAATTCTGGAAGAGCAAACAAGAAAAACCAGTCTGTAAATAATCTCTGTTATTCCCGTATATCTAGTTTATATAGTTACAATTGAATGTGTCTCTGTCTTGTGTGTGTGTGTGTGTATTTGTAAATTGTAACCCGCGAGGCAGTTAGAGCAATACAATCTCTCTCGCTCACTCACTTGCTACTATTATTACTAAAACTCTATGTACTGTGACTATACACACATTAGCTACATACTTATACTAAACAAACTAGTAAAGAAAACTTTTTACATAGTATCTCCATCTCATTCTCTCTATATTTCTCTATAACTAATAGTATAACTTACTACCATAAAAAGAGTAGAGCTGTTCCAGATACTCCTGCTAAGATGATACTGTATACAATCTTCTGTACAAGGGAAAGGAAAAGGAGAAAAAACAGGGAATCAAAAGTAAAGCAACTTCCCATTTGCTTTTTTTTTTCTCTCTCTCTCTCTCTCCTCTCTCTCTCCTCTCTCTCTCCTCTCTCTCTCTCTCACTCTCAAGACGAAAGTAAAAGAAGAAAAAGAAAAGAGATACTCCCTTATACTTTATGTTATTTCCCTTCACTAAAAACGTCTGGTTCTCATGAAATATGATTTTCAAATGTAAACATAATGCATAATATATTCACTTTGTGTCTCTTTGTACCGTGTGTCTCCACGGACCGAGAAATCGAGAAAGCAATCATCTCAAGTAGTTATGAGTAATATTACGATTATGTTTAGAGCGTCACATTGGAAAACCAAAGTTGGGATTTCATAAATCTTTATTAACTCCTTGCAAGTAATGAAAGCAATATAGTAATGTATGAAGGTGCAAGTCTCATGCATATATGTATGTCTGTTTGTGTACAAATATGTATGTTCATGGGAGGAGAGGTACATGTACAAGGAAATCCCAGTTTTGATATTAATTCCTTGTGGTTTTCACATCAACCATTCAACTGAATCCTCTCTCTCCACTCACCCACCTCTCTTCATCTCATCCCACCTACTCCCTCTCTCTCTCTCTCTCTCTCTCTCTCTCTCTCTCTCTCTCTCTCTCCTTCCCTTGTAAAGGATGATTATTATTAAACATGGATAAGAAGTCTCATCAATCTAGGAAAAGATTCATTCGTCACTGACACACACGAGAGTTGGGGAAAAGTGAACCGACAACTATATTCATGAGAGGAAACGCTAATGGAGCTCAAGAGAACCAGATTGTTCGTCTGTATATTGTACTTTTTGAAAGAGATCCGCCTGGTCAATAAAGGACAATAGCCTGAATGATTGGTGTTTAAGCGTGTGCTAATACTCTCAACCCTCAATCTATTCACTGAGAAAAATACCGAAGTATCACATACTCACAAGTCAATACACTTGACTACTCCGTTCACATACTACATGTATCTTATGTACATGTTTGCGCATGTATCTATTTGGTGAAGCGGTGGATGAAGGGAAGGAGTGTGCACTTATACGGTAATAATATCCCTTTCGGGGACGTCAGGGCCACCATAATATGCACATGGACTATAACATTAACTGGTAACTGCTAATAGATTATAGGCTGGAGATATCTATTCCTATGGTAATATAAATGCGGGCAGGGTTGATGTAGGGAAAAAAGAAGAAAGCACTATATAATTATGTGCAGACCAGTACGACAACTTGCATAAGCATAAGGTATCGAGGGTTTGCATCTAAATGGTATAAAGTACCGCATGTAATGACTCTACATGAAAATGAAAACCATTTAGAGGATAGTTTTCCGTGGAGAGGAAGATGAGAAGAAAAAAGGAAAAAGTGGAGAGAGGAAGCGGCAGAACGGTCCATTTACCTTATCGATCCGTACATAAGAGCACCCCTTAAATTATGCCCTTGTTGTGCATGTGTGTGTTCGCTATGTGCCTGTGTGTGTGTGTGTGTGAGGGAAAGAGAGAGAGAGAGAGAGTGAGCCAAACAAATAAACACACTTAATGTTCCTCCAATAACAAACACGACTTCCCTCAAATTCTCCTCTCACTCTCCTTCCTCTACCCTATAATACTCATTTGGTTGTGCTCTATAGAATAATAGGAGTGGTAGGTACTTGAATGTGTACAATTGTTAGGCACGATTACATTTATTTCCAACCAACAAACAAACTCAATCCCATCTTTTATTTCACACTCCCACATCAAATCAATGCTACAAATGTAATTCTACGAAATCCTATCTGTTTTACTATTTCTTCACATAACGCTTCCTCTTTTTTACTACCCACTCGGTAAATCGTCTCGATTACTCGCTCACTCTTTATTTCCCTGATATAAAGTAATAGGCTCATAATGTAACGATAATAATAATAAAGTCGGGCTACTTCATAGAACTACTGCTACTCACTCAACCCTAACGTTTAGGGACTATATGGTGTCTTCTAGTGCAAAATTCTTTTTACCGATTTCATTTCTTTTTTGCCCCTTTCCCTTCCTCTCCACTCGTGCTGTTATGGGTCTAGGGGCAATCTTTTCACACACTATTACCTTCCGAGGTTCTATTGCAATGCTAATATTATCTTGCCCTTATTAGAGTTTCAATAGCTCGTAGTATTAGTAATGGACTCCCCTAGTATGGTACATCATAGTCATAATACCCGGGTGAAGTGATATGAGGTCCCCCCCCCGATCCCTTGAATAGACCGAAAGCCTCATGTATTTTCCTAAAGAAAGACAACAAACTATTGTAACTGTTCCCTTAAAAACAAATGTCCTCGGATGAGGTGAAGGAAACGAGCACAGATTGCAACTTAGAAAAAATGTCAAAGGATCCTAAAAAGTGGATTATGTAACACATTAAAAAAATTGAGTGAGATTTAGTATAGTATTCAGACCCGAGGCATTATTGTCAGCATGTACGTACATAAAAATACATTCTGCAGTTAGTGTTCGACTAGCAGGCCCAGCAGGTAACGTATATAGTAATCCTCGGGGCTGATTCGGATTAGGACCAGAGTGTGTAGCCTAATAATGGGGATTAAGCTGAGGGAAAAGAGATTAAGTGAAAAAGTTAGGAAAACTAAGGGAAATTGTTTGATTTCACCGAGGGCGTACGTACAATAGAGTGAATGATTGGATGATGACAGTTGATGAGAATATTCGCCGTAATTGGACGAGAGTGTGAAAACGAGGAAATAACGAGGATTATAGAGAGAAGGGCGGCTGGTTGGGGTCCCCTGAGGGTAATAATCATATTGATGCGGTGCAGGAATAGATTCTAGCTTGAGACAATTTTTATATATACCCAATTTTATCCTCCAACATACGTCCATATGCACATCCAGGAGGATGCTAATAGCTATTAAATGTGTGTCTTACCATGTAGTAAATGTTAAGAAAGTAGCTCATCAATGCAGTAAAAGTCTTCCATTACGGACTGTACGTACATATATGTAGAGTATGCGTTCCTGGTCTATACGAAAATAATTTCTATATCTATTTGGCTACTGCCCTGGGTTTAATAGACCTCGGATCATGTGAGGGAAAAAATATATATATTATGGGGACTTTGCTAGAGCCAATAAGTATCAGTCAATAATAAGGCGGTGTAGGTAAAAGAATAGACAAGGGAAGAAAATAAAGCCGGGTTCCACCACACTGAGTGTATGTTGAGTGTTATTTTGGTAAGGGTGTCTGTAAATAAACGAGATGACTAATTGACTAACAAAGTTCATTAGGTAGGTAGGCCGGGTAGTGTGGGTAGATTGTATGTGTATAATATACGTGTGTGTAGCTTGAGTAAGGGAGAAGCCGGAGTGAGCAAATTGAAAGTCCCTGGAGAAGTCGAGGCTGGTCTGGAGAAAGGGAGTCGGGGCCCCGCCTTTTCCGCCAGCTCCTTCGCCAGCTTCAGTCCAATCACGTCAAAGTTTATATTATCTACTTCTCGTCTCTCTCTCTCTCTCTCTTCCCTCTATCTCCTTCACGTTTTCTCTTTCGAAGACAAAAATTGAATTACCTTCGTTTGATTCCCTCTGACTTGACTCCCTAATACTATGATCCACCATCATTATTATATTATATAAATATTCTTCCTAGACCAAATTCAATTTTAAAAGCATGCTCTCAGGCAGATGAGAACTTCAAACGGTAGCCTTTTCCTATTCCTCTATTTGATGTAAAATTCATACTTGATTACATTAAGCTATTCCTCGTGGAATTTTCACTATAAATTCTACTACTTTTGAGCATTACCCCAATTGCCCAATTTTACATCATTACCTTATACTTACATTACCGAGTTATTCAGCAAAGGAGCTTCCGTGTCCCTTGCAAAAGAGAAAAACGTGCTCTGCTCCCCAGTCCGCACTTGACAATGTACATACAGATACTATATACACAGTGTACATATATTATCCACTATTTTATTGTATTGTGCGTGTATATGTACTTGGGAAAGTTAACGTATGAATTTGTGAGTGCAGAGCATTATATTTATATCATACCTTTATATCATCTATGGCTCACACACAACACAACTAATACCTCTGTTATATCAACTTTGCTTTGGCATGTCATGTCTTTTACTTTTTATACACCTTCGCAATTCATAAAATAACAATGCACTTGTTTATACATTCATGACTACTTTGCCCAAAAAAAAAACTCGTCACGTGGAAAGGTTGAGACGAACTTCATCCCAACTTGCTCACTTCTAGGGCTTTGGTGACATCCAAGCGCTCCAGCGATCAAAAAGACTTAATATAAGAAAGAATTTGGATTGAATTAGCCCTAATGGGGAATACATTTATTTTCAAACCCATGTCGTTCAAACGTAAATGGTTCTCGTATGAGAGCCTAATCAATATCCATGTACAGCATGTTCATTAGTATCTGTTTTGTTTATCATGAATCCATGGAGTTTCTTTCTTCTTCCATGCACTCAGCTTCTCTTTTGGGTTATACTTGAATAAGTAAGATTCTGTACGGATGCGTACAATTACCTATGTATGAAGCCTGGTATGAAGTTTGAACAGGAAGCAGAACTGCTGTAGTGAAGGCGTTAGAAAGTAATTCTGGAAAACATTCATACACTCAGTTTTACAGCTGTATTTTCCTCCTCCTGATTATAGTGTAATTATGACGTTCCCATAATGTAGGCAATAGCCTAATCATTTTAGCAATGTTCAAAGAAAATATTACTCCCTGACTTTATTAGCTTAATTGAATTTTCTGTAACGTGCTACCATTACTGGAGAAATTTTCCCTGACTGGTGGATCCTCTCCCTGGCAATCTCTCGGAGTGTGTACATACAATATATTCCATCCAAGTCCTAGAACTTATGTAACTCCCACCTAATTCAATGTGTTGATGAAACTTGAGGACGCAGTGTCACAACTTTTTCAGCCTTTAATCGTCCAAGTTTTATAAACCAAAACTTGACAGGTGCACGGGAAGATGACATAATGAGATTGTGCCATTCATTTCCCCCTAACTACTACATACTGTCTGATACTGTCATGGCAGTGAGTAATGAAACAAAATAAAATTCCAACATCATTGGCTAGAATCTTCACATCAATACATTATTAATGGGCAAGGACAATAGAAACGAACAAACTGGATTACCATTTGAGTCACTTTAACAACAGCAATAAAACTCACGAGCACATAAACCACTGTGAAGTACTCAAAGATAAAAAAGCAAATGAACCACCACAAGGAACGGTTGCGTTTTACTTGAACGATTTTGACTCTGGAAGGGATCACCGTCCACCAGGACACGCTCCTCACCTCTTCGTAAAATAGGCCGACGCTGAGAGAGTACATCCGGTGACATACCAGGATTATCAGGATGTACGAGGATAACTGTGACTAGATAACATGATCAGAGTTTACAATTGAATTCCAGTTTCTCCTCAATACTTTATACGACTTACAGACACACGCATTTATGTAGGTTCTCAATTTAAAATCTACGTCGAAAGCAGGTAAAGGGATTGGAAACAGTATGAGAAGAATACCCAAGATCTCTCCGCCCAGACATGATTATCTTCCTGGACGAGGTAAATCATGGCAGCAATAAAAGAAATCAAGAGCAATCCAGTACTCACTTGGGAATTCAGGAGCTGGGAAGCGTGGTGAGACACTTGTGCCAGGAGGAAGATACAAGCGGACGCCTTCAGCACATTTGTACACTCCCTTACCTTTTGTCAATGAAAATTTTATCTGATTGCCATCTATTGACTAATTTTTCCTGTAATTTTCTCCAGCTTTCTTTTTCAAAATTGTTACTTTTATTTTACATTAGAAGCATTTTCAATATATTTATTTTTTTATTACCATGCACAATTGCTGCATATTGTTAATGGTAATATAGAAAGCAGAACCACATCCAAGGAATGGAAAACAAATAGTCCCCAGACAAGCATTTTCAATACCTCCAAACAGGATAATGAATTAAAAATTGAAATAAGAAAAAGGCTTACAAGAATTTCAAAGTATTGCATGGGTGACAGTACTGGCAGGGAGTGGTAACCTTACCCCTGTCAGGTCTTCGCCGTTGTCACAATCTCAGCTATCTATAAATTTCAAAAATTGTACTATCTACTCGTTTTTTTGTAATAATAATGATTATTATTCTCATGTTGGTAGGTATGTACATTGTTTGATTGTTGTGTTTCTACTAGTGCTTGAACAATGCTGTAGACATGGATCTTGGACATGAAACAGTTAAAGTTATTAGAACTTGCCAGAAGCTGAAATTGCTTGTGTCACTGTCACTATTATCTACTTACTTTAAACTTCATCTTAATAAGCGTTTTAAACATTTTATGAGAAAGTCAAAATTGGCTTATACACAGACATGCAACTGACTTGGAATAATCATAATTTTATTGTCAAACGCAATGTTCGAGAAACTGTTTCAAATCAATTTCTTAACAAACGAATACACCTTAGGCAGTACTCATGGTGAAAAATAGTTTGCCAAATCTTCTAACATTGGGCCTTAATTACATATAGTTAATTTCAGATATCATCAGTATGGTCGAGAGGGAAATGAGGAGAGTGTGGACGGAGAAAGTTGTAGATTTACTCCATGCTACCGGTACATGTGCCCGTATCATTAGTTAATATTACAGCCCGGAAGAAAATTTCATTGTGAGGATTAATGACGAAAAATTACAGAACGTCCTGAAGGATATTTAATGTGGGCATCTATTTATCATGCAGGATAATTCAATTGCTCTTAATTTATTGCTTCCCATTAAGGGCCACAGCTGAGCCCCAAGAACTGGTATGCATTGTTTATATGGGCTAAAGCAGGGGTGTCAGCTTTGCATGTTGGATCTGATATAATTATATACTGCTTCAGTAATGATACAAGTGCAATAACCAAGAAGTGCTTGCCGTGTTTATTACCAGCCAGAGGTTTATATGATACAAGATAATATCCTTAATGATAATGTACGTTGGTCTTTGTCAACGTAACATCATCATGATGGAAATAAATGTGGTGCTCAGAATGCGTAATCAATGTGCGACAAAAGTGGCATTAGATTCTTCAAAAAGACAAATCGGTCGAAAAACTATCGCTTTAATGCTCCCACCACCATTCCCAATTCCCACCATATATTATACTTTGGTTTACAAGTCAATGGCCAACCGCTTTTTGCCTGCATTTTTAAAACCGCACCTTTTTTTATCGTAAAACTATTAAAAAAAAGCTGTAAAAGGTTTCGCTGAAACCATCAAAAGATTATAAACGATTTTTATATATTTGCATACATATTTAAACTACACATAATCATAGAAGCAAAAAAAAAAGATGGTTTTACTAAATATGTACATTCACTTTGCTTGACAATAGACGGTTTCATGGTCAACTGAAAGCTACCGGCTAATAATTCAAAAGGTTGTAAGCGTATTCACTACATGGTGTACATATTATTTCCTTGAATATTTAAGTCAATAACGTTTCCAAACTTTCGCTCACTCGTTTTCAGAAGCAAAATCATTTCTAAGAGGCTCGGTTGGGTCTCCGGTAAGCTCTACGACCACGAGCTATCAAACCTGAGTTACCTAAACCGGTTTCAGCATCCTGATCCTCCCGATCCCGATTTCTAACAATGATCACGTCCCCATTTCGAGTACGTAGATTCTCTGTACTGTCATTGGGGTAAGCAATGCCTTCATTATTGTTCAAAGCACGACGGAAACCCCGGCCGTTTCGATTGTTAATAGCAGCGCCTATATATGCCAAAAGATCGTCCCTGGGAATACTTTGATCATCAGAGTAAATTACCCGAGGACTAAAACGGGCATCTTCACTAGGAGGAGAATCTGCTGCACGAGCACCTGTGGTGAGAGCCCGATTGCTTCGTATGGTGTATCCGTAATCGCCATTATTTGACTGATAAGCACGACGACCTGTATCATTACCATTTTTAGTGAGTTTACTAGTAATTTAGACTTACGAGGGATGCCCATTAAGAACAAGTTAAGAATTATAACAACTCGTGACAATAGAGAATAAGGTTAATAACCCTAATAATGCCTTGGAAACTTAATCACAATGATGGTAAAGTACGCACAAACCTGGGCTAAAATTAGCGACTCGTCCATTTGTAACACGGGGACTGTTGAGATTTCCGGCTCTGGTATTTCTTGGCGGACCTCCATTGTTCTGAAATCTATTATCTTCATTAGGGTACGGGCCTGAATCCTCTTGCTCGGGGTTGCGAGCAAATTGTTGACCGTTGTTTCCAGGAGTAAAAGGACCACCATTACTTTGAGGAGGAAAATCACTGCCTTGAGGAGGAAACCCACCACTTTGAGGGGGGAACCCACCACTTTGAGGAGGGGGCCCACCACTTTGAGGAGGGAACCCCCCACTTTGAGGGGGGAACCCACCACTTTGAGGAGGGGGCCCACCACTTTGAGGAGGGAACCCGCCACTTTGAGGAGGAAACCCACCATCTTGAGGAGGAAACCCACCATTTTGAGGAGGAAACCCACCACTTTGAGGAGGAAAACCGTTATTTTGTGGAGGAAAACCGTTATTTTGTGGAGGAAACCCACCATTTTGAGGAGGAAACCCACCACTTTGAGGAGGAAAACCGTTATTTTGTGGAGGAAAACCATTATTATTATCATATCTTTCCGAACCTTCGTCAAATGGCACGTTATTCAACCCTTCATTCCCATTCAAAAATTGCTCGCCACTTCTTCCTAAGTAACCTCCATTGTTTCCTACAGGAAATCCATTCGAAGGAAATCCAGGAGAAATTCCTCCAGGGAATGTATTCCCTCCAAAATTTCTTGGATAACCAGTTAAAATCCCATCATAGTGATTCCCAAGAAAGGGTAGAAGAGCATTTGTGCCACGCAAAGCCCCTCCGTTGAGTAACAGCAAAAATGCAAGGGATGTAGTCAAGGTAAGTAAATCAGAGTAGCTACCCAGGCCCCTGCCATACGGACTGGGAAAGTTGGTAAATCCATTAGAAATTCCATTGCCGATAGGGCCAGGAAAAACAGGACCTTGCCTGCGGGGCCGAATGTCTATAAATTTGAGAAACCAAATTAGGAAAACCCATCTATGAGTCGATTGGAGAGAAAAATGGATATTGGATTTTCTTACCCGCAGCTACCACTGCAGAGCAAACAAATACAAGAATCGCAAATGCCTTCATGATTGGAACTGATTGTGGGTATAACTCAAAAATCCATTTTTATACAAGTTGAGCAGGACTACAAAAAATAAGGTATCAGCCACGAAAATGAAAATGTGAGTTAAACCTTGAAGCGAAGCAAATAACTAGAGCCTTGACGCCTAAAAGACTTGGCTTTTGCATACAAGATGAGATTGAGTTATTGAGGATACATACATCTTTATTAAAATTGCCTCTTCCTTGAAAAATTATTTGTCAATAATTTAAATATTTACATAAAACTATTTATTTGTATACCTTAAGTAAATATGCAAAATACCGGACAAGTCCCGGCACAAAAATTAATGCGATTATTCATCTCTTTTGTGTTTCTTGTGCTTATGTTTCTTTTTTTCTTTCTTCCGCTTCTTATCCTTCTTCTTCGAGTCCTTGCTGCTCTTCTTCGTTTTCTTAGAAGACTTCTCTTCCGAATCTGAGGAGGATCCAGCTGACTCATCTTTCTTGCGCTTCCGAGCAAGCAATTTTTCTTTCAGTTCTTCTGCTCGCAGGATGGTCAGTGGGGTTGTAGTATCATCTTCATCCTCACTCGATGTGCTACTCACGTCCAGGACAACTTCCTGTGTGCAAACAAGACAATGATTATAAAATGTTTTTTGGGCAAGCAACATCTCCCGAGTATCGTGACTCCATCGAGCAGCTCTCACCAAAATATATAAACCTCTGATCAACTTTGTCCTGCTGGCAGCGACTCAGAAGTTAGCAGAACAGTGTCTAACATATTTACCGAGAACCAACTAATCATCCTAATAAAATAAATCAAACTGAATAAATCGAAGCGCTAAAATCATCCACACTACTACAGTTTATGTTATAACGATGTATGTCAAGTTCACAGTAATAACTACAGGTACATGTATAAAGTAAATAACAAGTCAACAAGTTAATTAAACCTGTCATCCAATTATAGGCTCATCAATCCCTATTAATCCCTCCGCCCTACCGCACCACACACTTCGATCTGTGTATGTAGGATACTGCTCATAGTCAACCTCAAACCAAGGTTGTAAAAAACTGACAAGAATACTTCATGCATGAAATTATATGACAATCTTCAGATATTTGAAAAGCGACAGAAAATTCAAAACATGTAAGAATCAACAAAACCTACCATGCATTCAATATTTCATTTACATATTCTCCTTGCTTATAGGAGTATCTAAATCTAATCTTATAAGAGAGGATTTTTGCCATTAAAAATCAGAGTACGTAAACGCCTTAAAAAATTAAATAAGATATCCTAAACACAAATACAAGTTTCATGCATCACGCCAACTTTGCAGCATCAACTGTAAAATTGAGTTACCTCTTCCTTCAACAAAGCTATTCTACGGTTTTCAATTGTTTGAAATCAAGGATTCACTATGGTTGGATACGATTAGTACTTTTGGTGTTGGCGAAGGTGCTAAAGAATTCGGAAATAATTTTTGTACATACAACAAAATAATAATTTAATCATCGCACCAAAGAATTATTCCTTACATCCTCTCGAATGCATAAAAAGCACAATTACGTATACACAAAAGTCAGTAATGGATGAAGGTCATTACTAAATAAAACCAGACAATGTAGTTGTATCAGCTATTTCGGTAATTTGTAGGAGTTCCCATTGACAGACTAACACACACAGGTCTCATAAATCCCAAATTTCTAGACATTTACTTTCAGAATAGAATTGTGAGCAATTTTTAAAGAATTATATTTGCATTATAGAAGTACCGTTGCTTCCTTACGATGTTGTTCAATCCTAATCAGAACTACAAAGAATAACAATTTCTCATATTCTCTGAGGAAATAATAAACCAAGTACATGAGAACAATGTAAACTGGTTCTGCCCAGAGGAAGGAAAAGGAATTCTGGTTACAAGAATGATGGCATACTAAAGTTCCTAATGATTACGCTTTAAATAATGGCAACTTTAGCAAGAATAATGCTGGATGGCTGGAAGAATAAAATACAACAATGTCATCTGAAAATCAGTACATTCGAAAATTTTGATGTCACTATCAACAATTTGTTGATACTCTAATACTTTGGACTTGTAATTTTGTTCACAAGTCTTGTTTTTCTTTTATCGCGTAGTCGTAACAAGCCTATTTATATCAGAAAAAACATAAATCTCCTAATCAGCTCAACAATAAAAAAAAGTACGTCTCCTTTGCTTATGCTGCTATTGGCTATCTGTATGAATATCAAAAGCAAGTTATTTATCCAAAACTAAATAAAACAAAACAAAAACCCACAACAGTAAATCTGAGAAGGGGACACCAAGAATAATGATTAAACTTCCCTGTCAATACCATAAAAGTAATAATGACTTAATGTTTACCTTGTTTGCTTGTGTACGGATGAAATTCCGACATTGGAAAGTAAGATGACCGCTGTATCCACATTTGGCACATGCTGGCCTGTCACTTTTGGAACCACCGGCAGGTCGATCCATCAAGACGTGAAATAGTCCAATCCCAGATTTTTAAATCAGTACTTCAATTACTTCCTATACATAAATTAAATTATTAGACCAATCAATGATTTATTTTATTTTATTTTTTTTACTATTATTATTAATATTTACTATCAATCTAATTTCTAAAATACTTACCGGAAATAATAAAATTAGAATGTATTAGTTCGCTTGCAATGAAAACATGCAAGTAAGTTTGTGTCCACAATCCACAATATTAGGTCAGAAGTAAGTCACTTTTGACAGATGATACTTCACAGATAACTAAAATACTTATTTACTACAAATTACATTTAAGTACTGTTAACTTTAGTACTACTTGAAAGTCAAAAAGCTTAATCCCAATTTCTGTACAGCAATAACGCCGTCAGATTATTGAATTATTCCATTGGTTACGTTACAAAACTTACAAGTTACAAGTACACAGGTTTGAATATCCCTCCAGTAGTCCTGGGGATTCACAATGGCATTTCTACAAACACACGCCATGGATCCAGATCAACATGTCACATCGTACTCCAATAACGACTGCGACATGACAATGAGTGTGATGAGGCGGGTCAAGTTTTATGGACATGCACTGCAGCGACAGACTATGGACAAACGCTGTTCACATATGCAATTATATGATATGGACGGAGTCTTGTTTGTTAAAGCGGCGTTGATAATGTATTTGACAGATGGGAACACGGTGACGTTAAGGAAAAAACAATATGGTTAATTTTTTTGAGAGGTTAAGTACTTATAAAAAGTTTGCTTGAATGTCGAAGCTGGATGAAATGCTGACACTCATCTGTTATACTTCGCTTTTACTGTACTATTTTTTATGAGCGAAGCGATATTATGAATTTACTGTGTCCGTCACCCGCCCAAACTTTTGACTCGATCAGCGTAAACCTTCAAAAATACACCAGGCGATAGCCATTACATGATGTAGGAGGTTAGAAAAGTTTTTCAATATTTAGAAAAAAAATCGAAATATAGGTTATAGGTATAACCCATAAAAAAATACACACTAGCGAACTTTTCAAAGCTTCGAAGTTAATCCAACAGTAGCCGAAATGACACGTTGATTTTTCGCGTTTCCTTTGCAGTCTCAACTTGAAATCTAAACGAACCAACATATATCAAAATCAAATACACCAAAATACTGCTACTATCTCAAAGTATAGGTGGTTATCAAAACAAATTTCG
This sequence comes from Allacma fusca, assembly GCA_947179485.1. Classification (NCBI taxonomy): domain Eukaryota; kingdom Metazoa; phylum Arthropoda; class Collembola; order Symphypleona; family Sminthuridae; genus Allacma; species Allacma fusca. Next base: position 13,913,574 of record OX359247.1, on the reverse strand, counting down.
GAATCCAGAATTTTGAACAATTTTGAAAAAATTCGAAAAAGTGTTTTGGGTTTAACCTTATAAAACAATACACACGAGACTAGCTAATCTGCAATACTGTGGGTTATAATTTCTTCCGAAACTTGGGTTTTATTCAAAAATAGCCACTTGTTGAAAATTTTGGTTTCAACCAAATTATGAAAGGTGGACACGAATGAAGTATGTGAGTTATTTTAAAGCTTTTTTTTATGACGGCATTTGACATAAGAACAGCAGAGATGGATAACGAAGTTGTCATTTGAATAATAATGTAGCGACACATTTATACCTATACAATGATCGAATTTAAAATACCATCTTGTTACTCAGGTGCTAACCCGATTTATATTTAAATGTTTTTCATGTCACGATGTATGTATATTACACATTCAGTGACTTAGTTCCCCCGCTTCGCGACCCCAGCCATCAAGTGTTTACTCGAAGGCAGTTTCAGATTTTTAACATTTATTTACGGCTGTAAAAAGTTGAAACGACTGACTAAAACTGGGAATTGGGAATACGTCGAGCTTTCTGTGTGCCACTTGTCGAAATCAATTTGCACTATTACCATTCAACTATAGAGTTACATTTTATTAGTTAATAAATTCCCGACTAAAATGATTTCAGTGTAACAATCGGTTGGGGTCAAAGTAAATATATACATACGGAGTGACTTAGCACTGTTTGCTGGACCTAGGTGTCTGATGGACCTGTAAGCTTTCGTATTTTTTCCATTAAGAATGCTGTTTTACGAGAATCGTTGAGATCGTCCCATTCAGTGGAATTAATGATGATACAATGACCGAAAGATTCTAAGATTTTCTTTATTACATCATAAGTTCCTCGAAGTCGGTTGGTATTGGCAAGGTACGCCTGGGGTGGCATTTGTTTTATCAAAATCCTGCAATCATAGAAATCATGCTTTCTCAATTTGATACTCAAAACAGGCCCCCATAGAATCATTTGGTTATCAAATTTATAGTTATAAAACTCACAAAAAGCTACTTTCTGGCCGTTGGATCACATCCAAACTTGTAGGATTGAGGTTGGTTTGAAATACTGGGTAGCCTCCTTGTCTGAGCACAATGCAGTGATCTGATATAATTACACAAATTATTTTTACTTCAACATGAAGGATGTATTTAGAAATTTAAATCGGGTAGACCATAAAGACGCTACGCTAATAAGCACAGAATGTGAGGATAATGATATTAAAGTGTCTATGTACTCAACATTTGGTTTCTATATTTAATACCTATGTGGATTCCATCGTGTACTAATCCTGTAATAAAGTATGAGTCTCCCCCCAAGCCTGCCTGCAGAGCCTCTTTTAAAGGGTACACGAATTTTTTCGACTTCTGCCTCATATGTTCTGACCAAACTTCCAAAGTGGAGGATGAAGGACATGGCCCATTACAATTTGGAAAGAGTTGTTTGGTTGCGTTAAAAATCAAAACCAAACCCATGGAATTGCTTTCAGAATCACATAAGTAGTCAAATGCAGGTAATGATTCAAATAAGTTTGATGGTGCTTCACCAAGAAGAAGAAAATTCACGACTAAAGAAAGGTCCCGCTTTGCAAGGCTCTAGAAACCAAAAACACAGGTAAATTAACATCAACGTAAAATAACAATCAATTAAAAACCACTTTAATCACTTGTTTCCCTATGGCCAATTGTTAAAAAAATCCATGATAAAAACGGGTACACCAAAGAGGGGGTGTGTAGAGCGGTCAAGTATTTATGAATAAATTCCAGCGAAGTGGTACTAGGACCTCTGCAAGTGAGTGGTTGTATTTAATTCCAACGTTATACACACGCACATTAGGGTAATTACTACATCCTTTAAGTAGTACCACTTCGTATGGTATTTACTCATAAAAACCTATTTACAAACATTCAAATCAAAACAATCGATGTTTGAAAATGATTACGTATTAAATAATTCATTTCATTTTCAAAAATTACAATCATTTTTACCAATCTCAGAATCAGGGCACTTTAGCAGTTTAAAAAGGCAACCTGATACAATACAAACAGACCTGTACTTTACTCGGTAAAAATACCAAATACCTATAACTAAACGAAAACAACTTTAATTTTGTCATTACGCATTAAGCTTCTTACATTTGTTGTGGCCGGATGATTGAGGAAAATGGATTTCAAAATGTCCCACTTCTCAGGTTTGTAGTTCAAATCCGCATACGTTTTCAAAACAGAATAGAACAATTTATCGTCATTCAGAATTAGTCCCGGGTTCGAAATCAGCAATTCAGCACAGGTCTCCAGCATTTCAACATTTATATGTCTCTGCGTTTCAATAAGAGTCCTCGAATTATAAATAATTTTCTCAAACATCATAATAAAAGCGAAAGCAAATTCTTGTAAAAACAGGTAGTATAAAAATAAAATCACCATTGTAAATAACGTTTTCAAGCTGTGCAATTTAAGCAAGTCATCACCAGTCTGAAGAATACGATTCATGGCCACATCCACAAAATCTTGGTTATAAAAGTGTTTTATTCCATGAAACAATTTATTGGAGCATTTAACGAGCAAAAGACGCAGATCTTTGATATCAATGTCGTCTATATTTTTTGTAAATGATTCGAAGACCAAATGAAGTAGGTCAGCTATGCCATCAACGTCCGCACGAGTATCATATAAAGCCCAGAAAATTCTGAACGCGTCTTGCTGATTTAATCTCACCTTTCTCTCCAGTAAATTTTCAACTAATTTGATCATCACAATATCCGAACACTTAGTATTGACTGCAAATCTTAAAAAATCAAGTAGTTCCACAATGGTGCCATCGAGCTTTGGCCGCAGGAGTAATTGACTTTCAAAAACAATTGGAAGAGTTCGAATCAGAGCCTCCGACAGCTCCGTACTAGACTGCTTGCACAAATCTTGTAGTAGCCTTTCCAAATAAACTATTTGGGGTAGCCCCATTCTATTCACTTCCTTCGACAACGAAGTCATAATTAACTGAAATGTTCCATTATTGCCTGGTACTTGGAGCATTGAAAAAAGTTTTAAATTAAGTAACAACGTAGAAACATCCAAAAGTCGGGAGTGAATCTTCAGAATCCGGCAAAACCGCTGCATTCCAACACTTCTGAAAATCTCTTTCCTTGCTACGGAACTACCTCAAACAAAACCGAAGGCATTTAAATTTATACAATTTCATTGTTAATATGCATCCCTACGTCCTACAATTCATGTTTATTTTCTTATATTTGAATACCAACCTGTCTTTCTCCAACAGAAGTGTGAGCATCTTCGATGTTACTTCAATTGTACGAAGGTCTACCTTCTGCGAATCTAATGTTTCCAAAAACATTAGAAGATCGTCCGGTGTTTCACTTTCAAATTCTGCAATCCGTTGCACTACATCGTTGTCCGTATTTTTAAGCATAATTGCTGGCTTGGTATAAAAATTTGAGGAGAGGGAAGTTCTGGTACCTGTAAACCCCAATAGACAATAAACAAGTCACAATACACCCTTTCAAAATCGTACTGATGCTGTTTTAAATTATTATTATTAAATACCTACTAGTAATGTAATTCAAAAATCTATGGATTGCATACCTTTGCTATAATACTTGGTGGAACTGACTGCAGTAGTACGGCAAGATGAAGAGACTGAATTCAACCTGCTCTCATCCAACGCTCTACAACCTCTTGAGGAGGTCACACTACTTAACTTGCATACTTGTTGCGAAGATGTATTAATCCTAAAACAATGGATAAATACTGATGAAGTTAATTTTGTCCACTGGAACATGATTACGACTTTTGTGTGTAGAAACAATTATGACCTGTGCCTGTGCACCGCGGATTCGAAGTTCAATTATTCTGATACTAATTACGAAATTAGCTAGCCACCAATTGCATGCTCAACACATGATAATATTTATTTGTATTAATGATCTTCAAAACTTGTTTTAAAAATAATTTACAACAGTACAACTTGCAGCTGACAGAATAGCTAAAATCCGAATCTGAATGAAATGAAATCGGAAATGGCAAATGGCAGAACAAAAGTTCATATTTCTAAATTGCATGCACTCCAGCTCCCGCGTCATGGTGTGCACATGCATGCAATTGTTCAAGGAGTTCTAGGTCTAGGTCTAGGTCTGGCAAGTTATCGGAGAACGTGGAAATATGATTTAGAGATTTACGAAAGCCTGAGGGATTGTGATTGAGTTCAATTAAGTCTTTATTGGAATAGCAAAGGTACTACGAATTCACAAAATTTGAAATGTTTTTAACAATATTTAAAAAATTTTCATGCATATCTAAAGTCGGAAAACAAAGTCCAACTGTTTGAATAAAGATTAAAAATATAGGCCTAAAGGTATGAAATAATTAAGTTATTTCAATGTTCTACAGTATTGTCTAAAAAATTCAAAGTAGCAATAAAATCTGTAACAGCGTCGATACATCAACAATAAAAAGTAAAATAGGCGAAAGTAACACACGACAAATATAACCTCAACCTTGTCGTTAGTCAAAAAAATTGAACCCGATCATCAAGAACCACATCCTTGTTTCGGAGTTCAGTGAAATTTCACGGGTCAGCGCCTAAACCACACTCAAGGCCTCCATGATTTCTTCAACGACGTTTTTCAGATGGGAAGTAACAAGAAAGTTAATGGCTCCTTGTGGCACTCCTTCTTGGTAATATTCGAAGAATTTATTGGATTCGCGGATAAATTCGTAACAAGTTTTCACTAGATCGACTTTTTCTGAAGACGTTGTACCACTTTTCTCCAGCTGTTGAGTGGTTAATGCTGCTCTGACGAAGTCCCTCTGAAGGTGAGCTAAAAATGAAAAACGAATGTAAATTACTGATTTCCAAAACTCGACCATAGGTTTATAATATGATAGTAAATACAATAATTGTATACTTATTGTTAAAATTTATTACCCCGATCATGGGAAATACCCGGGTTGAGGACATTCTCAGCTTCCAGCCTATAAAACAAATGGGTTTTAAAAGCCTCGAAGGGAAACTCATCTGTATCTTGTGCTGTCATTTTATCCCAATGTTGCAACGCTCCTTGAGAAGCTAGCTGCAGTATCCAATGGTTGGGATGCAGAAACTTCTCACTGTATTGCTTTTTCAACTTCTCCGCCATCTGGAGACTCATCACAGGTTTCTTAACCAGACGTGAGAGCTTTTCAACGGTTGGAAGGAATGTACTTGCAGATGTTTTTTTGTTGCACCTATTGCATTTCCAAAGTGCCCATTTGCCATCCGCGAGAGCTTGATAGGGATCTTCTGGTAGCAAGTACCCTATATTGGCATCCATTTCTGCTCCATTCTGCCGATCTTCGTAACAAGGCTTACAGGCTACTGCTGAGTAGTAAGTTCCTAATTCAGAAGGATCGACGCACCGCTTACATTTACAAATAAAAAAGAACCGTTTAGTAAAACCCTTTTGCCGTTCCTCGAAAGCTCCGCATAAAATGTCGGTGTAGGGGATTGTAAGAGGTTCGCCTTGTTTGACCGCTATGGCAGTTCTGACCATCATTCGATAATCCGGGGGTTTCGGTTTCATCGAATAAGAACAATTTGGAGCGCAAGAATTGTTAAACTTGCTCAACTTCGGGTACAAACAATCCGTACGTGCACTAAAATATATACAACAACAAACAAAAACTCGAATATACAAGTAACATAATATGGTACAAATTTCAAACTTAGGAAGTATCAGCTAGATCTTTTATGCAATCTTTAAGGCATGGTTTAAACTGTAGGCCCAACTATATGTCCATGCAATTACTATTGATATGTTGTGCATCTCATATCTACTTTAAGCGTGACTTGGAATTCGGGTAGGGTATAAACTAAACGGGGAAACTATCACACGGCACACGCATGGGGTAGTTAAAAAGTTTCTTAATATTCCATTTTTGTTCAACACTAGGCAATACCTACAATTGTATACCTACATAATTACATTGTCTACATATTACATGCAGTTCGGATTTCGCATGAACATGATGAAATTTTAGAATACAAATGAGCAAGTACGTCAAAACATGTGTACAGGCTACACTGCACATTGAAGGCCATACACTATGCTTAAGGTCCAAGACCTAAATATCATGCTTTATGATAGCAAAAATTACAAAACAATCACACGAGGAGTTTCATGAAATGTTACCGTTCATTTCCTTCCTCCTCATTTTCCATTTCAGCACAGTTAAAGGCATTTAGCTTGACAATCCAAAATAATCTGACGATTTCATCAGCTGACATCCCCATAGACTCAATATCAAGAAGTACATTCAATACATGCACGGCCGTCCTCAACGTCTCTTCAAACATTCTCGGCATAGGGATGCTGGGCTTATGCTGAAGTTTATTCAGTTCCCGATACAATCTAGGATTCGTAATTTTGAGTCGACTTGCACGGATCGCGGACACTGCCCAATCAATCCTCCTCGGACTTATCAGTGATACCTCCGGAGGAGGGAATGAGAAATTTTTCCCCGAAAATACCTGGCACTCATTATCGGCATGGATTGAAGCCTAAAATAAAGTCAATTATTTTATTAGAAATATACTCATATGTAAGTAATCCTCATCTACAAAATATCGCCGATTGTCCCTTAATCAAAATGTACATATCATGTACCTTCTCACAATCCACGTCACACACAGGCCAACCACACTTGGAACACAAGTAGTTGAAGCAAGGCTCTCTAATATGGAACCCGCACCCAAGACAAGTAGCATCATCATTCCACTCGTAGAAGTCATGGATTCCGAAAGGCCACGATGAGAGCTTCAGCGCTGGGAGCTCCTTCACGAGTAATGTTCCCGGACTCAGGTCCCTCGCAGCCACCCAATGTTGCCCGAAGACAAGATCTGTTTTCAAAGCCAATGGTGGTGAGCACGTCTTCTTGTGCTCAGTCCAATGCTGTCTCTGATGCTCTTCCGTGCAATACACCACGTTCCAACAACCCGTGCATTTCCGGTTGGCCTCCCCTTGACATTGAGCGCATTCCTGCAAGCATACAATTACCCAGCAATCGTCAAAACACACCAGGAATCAAAAAACAAACCTTACATTTATTTATCATTTATTATTCGATTCTAAAATTATGAAATCAGGGGTTTCACAATAACCAATGCACTCCAGCACAATCCATCTAATTCCTCCTTAATAAATAGTCTTATAACATAACTATCTAAACTAACATAAATATCCGACATGAAACTTACCATGACCTTTTCCTTAAACAAATAATTTCAGATCTAGCTGCAACCAACAAACAAGGTCACCCGGGTTCCCGTGGTCAATCGTTGGGTGAACTAAATCCAAATGAGAAACGATTTAATTACTATTCCTGGACTCAGGGGTTGACCTATAGTTTAAGTTATAGTTAACTCTGTATATATTTACTGATTCTGGGACGTCAGGTCATAACTTGATAATTATCAACTCTATACTTTATATGACTAATCAAAGGTGTCCACCTATCCTATTTATAGGCCTATATATAGGATAAAAATAGGCAGGATGCAAAATCCAAGTAATTATAGGTAGTAAAATAGGGTGCAGTAATTACCGCTAAAATTAATCCTATATTATATGTAGGAGCTGCAAGAGTTCACTTTTTATTTAGGAACAAGGTAGGCAGTTTGCAAAGGTAAAAATAGGCATATTTAATAATCTATTGACAAATTTGTCAAGCAATTTTTTGATTTAACCTTAAAATAAATCTCAAAAATATTCTTCAAATACGTGACATTTTAGTAGTTTGATTTTTTTCATGTGTTACGATTGCACGTACATATGTACATAGATGATTTTTAGTTGAAAAAATGAGCCTTTATAGGCTAAAAATGGGTCTTTATAAGCTAAAAAATAGGTCTTTATAGGCTAAAAATAGGTCTTTATAGGCTAAAAAATATGCCTTTATAGGCTAAAATATAGGCAGAAACATTACAGGAGTATATATGTAGGCAAATAGGTAGGCAATTTATTTTTGATAAATAATGTAGGTTAATATGTAGGGAAGGCAAAGCTGCTAAAAATATGTAGTATTTTAGGTAGGCTGAACCTTTTGGACACCTTTGTGACTAATAGTAATTTCACCGGTCAACAGATTATTTTTGTTTGTTATTCTGCGACGTTGAAAGTCATACGAACCACGAACGTTGGTTAATCCTGGACTCCGCGCGTATGAGCCGACGCTATGTGTTAAGTGCTGGGGTTTAATTTGCATGTCCTGACCTGACGTACATGTTCATTTGTGTATGCAATTGCGTAACTTTGCCTTCTTCCTGTTTGTTACAAAATAAAATTCCAGTGCTCATCCAGATGAATAGCCAAACATGATTTTTTTTCCAATTCCATTAGTTTATTATTTAAATTTTATTCAAGTCAGTTTAACATGAGCTTATTATTCCCCGATTTAAAATTCTATTCCAAACGTTTTAATTTGTAACTGAAATGAATATAATTACTTACTAATTAAGAGTTCATTGTTCATGTCGTGAGTTGGAGATTCTGTTGCGTTTTCGTGTGTGGGTGATTCGTACGACAGGAATTATTAGGGGCGAAGTGAGACACCGAAAGAGACCACCTCTTGTAAGAGTGTTGAAGCCATCTTTGGGATGCTACAGCTCAGTTTTGGAAGCATCTTCGTCTTCTGTAGGTGGCGCTATCAAAGCTTGGAGATCTTCGCATAACTGGAATGCGGACAGATGATATTTAGCGTCAAATTTTATAAATATTGGTAATTATTTCGAAATAATATAAGGAATAATTTTTATTTGGGTTGAAATTTCGGAGACTCATTTCTTACGGTGTAAAATCCGGACTCAATGCAAAGACCCAAGGATTCGTAGCCTGTGCAAAGCTCATCGGATTTTGCTACTGCTCCAAATTTCTCCTCACACTTTCTGTATACTTGCAGGAGAAGATCGCGGGTCTGACCTGTAAACCGGGACTCGAAACATTGCCGGAAAGATGCTTCTGTAAGGTCATCATTTTCGTCCAACTAAGAAATGAAGAATTGGGGATTTTTATGAGAGAGATTTAAAAGATGTTGTAGGTAATGATGGGGCAGTGTTAACCCGTAGTGTGATAATAATAAATACTTATAGAAAACTTCGTACCGCCTTTTCCATCCTGAACACACATTTTGCAATGCAACCTCGAATGCTGGCCTCATCTCCTGTTGAGGAGGAAACCTTCGTTAGACAGATATCAATTCTTTTCTTGAGACCTACCATCAGTCGTTTGCGTTCCTTATTGCATTGTCTGACTTCTTTACTTATCTCTTCACCTTGGACCAACACCTGAGATATGCGCCATATAAAATTGTATTTTGTTTAATGCTTGAGGGAATTTTTGCGTAGCAACTCATAAGTATAATCGAAAAAATGGGAAGCTGATTTAATTGTCAGTGTAAATAAGGTAGAGCTTACCAACATCAAAAGGATGAAGCCAGCGAAATGAATTAGTTGTCTCATTTTACCCCTTGTAAAATGTCTTAAATAGTTAATAAGTGTATAGGAGCAAAGAGCAAGCTGTCTGAATATATAGACGTGGATAAGTTGAATCTTAGAATTATTTTAGGTTGAAACCTTGAGTTTTGAGTTTCACTTTGCAGAACAATTGATAATAATTATTATTAGGATCGGCGTTCCGAGCAGGGCCAAAACAATAGCTACATAGTAGCTGGTAATGTTTCATTGTGAAATTTTTGTATTCTATGCGATATTCACAATCGGAATCATTTACATTGCTTATGTACATAAATGAATGCTTGGATGTAACATTGAAGAGTAAGTTACCTCTGTCAGTATTCGGAACACTGGTATTTCCAATGAAACAGTTAAAAAACGCTTAAAAATTATTACAATACTGTATGTTGGGAGCATATGAAATTTTACTTATTGAACTGTTGCAGATAATAGAGTGTGAGTGCCATAATATCTGATTTTTGAGAATTCTGTACAATCGATTCTCTTGCCATTGGCCATCATTGTATAACTTCATGATACTATTTTACCATTAATTTACTTAAAGTTAAAATGTAATGATATTAGCATTTGTTACAATTTTATTGAAACTTGTAAACCTTGTAAAATAAATGTGAACCTTGTAAGTACGATATTGTAAGTAAATAATTTTTTGCACACTTCTTCATACGAAAAGTCAATGAAGGTTACAGCACAGCTACATTCCACAAATTGTATAAACTGGAAAAATGTGGAACCTCATCATAACTGGAAAAGAAAGATTTTCGCTGTAAAATGATGAACACATAATTATGCTGGGAATGGCTAAAAATTAATGCTTACTTAAAACAGTTAACAAACAGTTAGTTGTCTGGTCTAGAAAACTTAAGCTTCAAGGTATTACCATTTTTGAACTATACCAATTAATTATTTCAAAACTCCACAAAAGAAAAAATGTGGCAACGTGGAATGATGAGATTTTTTTCAGCTTTATTTCCTTTTGTTGTTGAATGCTCATGGGATTCAGCATATTGGTCTTACTGTCTCTACAGATCTATATTGGTATTAAGTGTATTCTTTTAATGGTAATGACTAATGACACTAATGACAATGATTCTTCATGCAAAAGTAACAGTATAATGTATTGAAATGATTTTTTATGGTAGTGGTTCAGATTACATTTATTCCAATGTTAAACTGATTAAACTTCAATAAATTAAACATCGTAAGTAATTTTAAAATATTAGTAGGGCGAAAATCAAACAATGTTGAATTGCTAGTACTTGTAGGAATTGACATCTTCAAAATTGATTATAGCTCATCTTTTGGGGCCTCTGCCGCTTCTAATTCCGTCGTCTCTTGTTCAGGATCCTCACATATCTACAAAATAAAAATGAGCAGTTAATGCTTTTTCAAATTGGTATAAAATTTTTAAAATCGTACGAAAACCCCAACTATCTTTATTTTTGAGCACAAATACTGGGTACACACCTTCTCAATTCCCCCTTCAAGACAGTGTCCGAACACCTCATAACCGCCACAAGCCGGATCTTCTGGCTTGATCAGAGAACCATGCTCCTGAAGGCACCCTTCCAGAAGTGTTAAAAAGCGTGTTTGCAGCTCTCCAGAAGCCCGATTTTCAACAATTTCTTTGACCGCTTCAATTGTAACAGCACCATTTTCGTCCAACTAAAAGTGAGAATAATATTAATTGAATTTTATAAAAGTAAAAAGGAATATACATATAATACAGAGATTTTATATAGAATGAAGAAGAAACTTATTTAAAATCTACTAACAATCCCTTCCTTCGCCAGTACGCATTTGCATAAGCATCCTCTAACCGCAGGGTCACATCTTGACCCCTCGATGGTTTTATCGTTGTCGCAAAATTCAAGATTTTTCTTGAGTGACACAAGTGCTCGTCTCCTCTCTTTATTACACTGTCTGTATTCCTCACTCTTTTCTTCATCCATTTCATCATCTTGACAATGCACATGAACCTGGAATTTTAAAATATTTATGTTAATATTTTAATTAGTATACACTTTCAAAATATATTATTTATAATCTTACCACCACCACTACCAAAATTAGCCATATGCAAAACATTGCAGTCTTCATTTTCTCTGAATTTCTTGTGAACGGTTGTATGTAATTATATATGATGACGGACCCAGCGGAAGACCCCAAATGACTAACTGATGTCACTGTAAATTCAAGGGCCAAGATTTCTTTCCAATAGAAGTAATTTATTTACAGTAGGTTTTCATTTTCAAGAACAATTGCGAATTGTTTAATTGTCTTGATTTTCTGTCGAGTCATAAAGGATAATTTAGTCTTTATAATGCTCTTTCTTCAAGGATTGTCACTTTTTGGCTTGCAGAGGGTTATATTACTCCTATATTATTTGAGATTTTAAACCATCGCCAAAGGATTTCACTTTTCTGAATAGTTGTTTCAACATGAGAGTTACCAAAAGATTATTTTGTTTCCAATAGCTGAATGTGCCAACTGTAGAACCACCCCGAATGCTATGATATTGTACAAACATGATTACATTTTATGAGTTACGTGTACAAATTTCAAAATTTGAATTCATCGTCATCCGCTATTTCTTTTAAAGCAGTAAGGCATAAGACTTATCTGGGCAATATTTTTCAGAATAAAGCGGACCTGCCTGTCTTCCAAATTTCGAGAAACTCATTTCGGGGGACTTTACGAAAAACCGTAACAACTTTTTAATTATTAGGATTTGGGCAAGAGTTATTTTGGTATTTGTTCCAAACACCGAAAATAAACAGTGTATCGTTGGTTAAATTTTAAAAACACAATTTCATAGCAGTCCCCATTAAAAAGCATAAGTTACGAAGTGCAGATGGTACTTTTTAAAATTTAGCCAGCTGTATACATCCTTCATCTTTGGTGCAATTCGGTCGACGTAACTAAAGTCTGAGTGGAGTGTTTAATACAGTATAAATACTCTTGCTATAAGGAATGCCCTTAGAAGTGATTTCGGATATAATGAATAGGGATTTCCTGTCCCAAATCCAGTTTGCGATCAATTTAATTCGATGTAAGTATACTGAGGACTTTTTATGAGGCGCCCATTTCATCGATACAGAATTCAGAACAGTGATTACAGAAATACTAATAATTATTATAAAACAACTTATGAAGGTAAACAAAAAGGATGACAGATAAATAAATAAGAACCTTGGCTGTGTGTACTACAAACGATTAGAAGGAGTCCCTTATAGCGAATCACTTCATTAGCCTGTTGAAGCAGGTGAATAAATAACTTATCCGGACAAACCGATTTACGAATTCATGGGGGATAATATAAATAATAAAGGTAAAAAAAGCAATCAAATCGAGATTCGGAAAAAAAAATTCTTCACTTAATTCAGTAATGATAATAAAAATCGAATTATTTGATTACCGCAGCTCCTACTGGAAGTCAGAATTCAGACGGCTGCCAAAAAAGTGTGCTAAAAGCATATAAAAAACTACATACATATGTATGTATAACCCCACTTTGTTCTGTGCTTTAATACATACAGTATATAAAGTATAACTGAATACATTCCATGCCAAACATTTTCTTTTTTACATGATCACACCAGTAACAGTAATCTATTTTGAGGATCATTAATAAATTAATTAAAGTAAATAACTGAATTTCACTTATAATAATCTGACTTCCTTAATGTATCTTTTTACAATTCTTCTTTAGGATCATCTGCATTCGTCCCAGATAATAAGGCTATTGGATCTTCACACAGCTATGTTCACAATCAAAGCATAATCAGTTAACCTTTTGATAAATATTTAAGCACATAATATGCTGTGATGTGCTTTAATTTTATTTTTTACCGATCCTATTGCAACTTGGAGGCAAACACCCACTTCCAAATAGCCTGGACAAGTTGGATCATCCGGTTTCACCAATGAGCCATGTTTCTGAAGACATTCTTCTAAGGCGTTAAGAAGCAGTTTACGCTGGCCACCGGACACTCGATTTTCAATGCCATTTTCAAAGGACTCTATAATGATAGCGTCATTGTCACCCAGCTACAAATTATAAGGTTATTCGTATCATCAGGAATTAATTACACTTGCCATCTTTGCGTGCTGATTATAATTTGATATTTAAAAATTTATAATTAAGATACACAAAATTTACTAACCACATTTTCCTGCTTAAAAACGCACTTGGCCAAACACCCCCGAAAAGCACTTTCATTCTGAGTACCGGTGGAACTTTTAGTGAGAGTTTCGCAAAGTCCAATACTTTTCTTTATTGACACCAGGCCTCGTCTCCTTTCCTTAATGCATTTTTTCATTTCTTCGCTTTCCTCTTTCCCATGAATATGCACCTGAAGAAGTTAATTGATTAATTTTATACAATAATTTCCCACACTTAAAGTAATTATACAGTTATGGTTAAATTTGTATGGAAACTTACCGCTACTAAAAGAAAAACCCAAGTTATGCACATTGAACATTTCATTTTTTTCAGGTATTTCAGAGGTGAAACTGTTAAAAGTAGCTTTTGTTACAGAAAGGCACAGGCAATATTTAATACGGGTGGCAAACTGTGAATTTGTAAAGATTAGATTTTAGATAGAAAATCCTCCTCTGGAAATAATACACGATTGCTCTGGGATAGTGACTCCTGAAAGGAATTACATGAGTGATTTTTTCTTCTCGTTTTTTTACTAAATATATACTTTCCAACACGTGGTCTAATTCTGCTGCGAATTCTTTATTGATTTGTAAGCACACGTGTAAGTAGCTGGTTCACTGGAGAACTTTATAGATTTTGCCAAACGTTTTACTGTGACAAAATTATTTATGGAACCATTACTACACCAATAGTTGATTGCCACATGTATATTTAGTAATGATAATTTTTACTCACTGCAGTAATGACTGAATATTCTCATTAAATATGCGTGGGTTAAATGAAATGTTGAAAGTAGTTCGATAATATATGAATGGAACATGGGATAAGTATACATACACAGTGATTGGGTTTCCTATGGAGTTGTTAAGAAGTTAAAAAAACAGTTCCAATCCGCAAATGTAATGGTTACACTACGAAAGCTTTAGGAAAATAACCCTTCTAAAGTGCAGCACTGCTCATTGTTCATCGATTCTGCTGTTCCATGCAATATGGATAAAGTTTCAGACCTATGAAGATCAGTTAACAACAAATATGCCAGTGCACTTCAGCTTTTGTACTCCTGCATAAATGTTTTATTTATGGGCTGATCTCACGAAGAGTTGTAAAAGGGAGAGTAAATGTGTAGCTACATGCATGCATACACAACACCAGTAAATGGAGCTCGTTAAATTAAAGCTTACTATTTATCTTATCAGTGGAGTTCCATGTAAATACCACGACGGATCACTGACCGCATTTTCAGTGCTTATTTTTGCTGCTACGAATTTGCCATTCTATCCAACCAACTTTAATTTCGTACATATACAGCATGAAAATAAATAAAGTCGCTTTGAGTGTCAGCTCGGAGCAGTGTAGTAATGTTATAACTGGATGTAGTTGCTTTTTATAAAGAATTTATGGCCGATAAATTGAAACTTTGCCCGTACACACATGTTCAAAATAAGTTATTGTATACTGTATAATATGAAACAGTGAATTTTTTTATGGGTGTCGCAGGAGTTAGAACGGTAGTAATGATGTATTTTACATTATTCTAATTTAAAACAGTACCACATAAACAACAAACGGTTGGACGTCGCATAAGTGAGATTTGAGGCTTCTTCTTTTATTATGAATTTTATTCTCAGAACGAAGAACGAAGGGTGCTTGTAATAAATTGCACGTCATCCAATTTTTGCTGACAAAATTTTAAAAAGATTTTTAAGATTCTAGAATTATTTGTACTCACTGTATTCATTCACTGTATGCCTTACAACACGAAACTTTTGAGGGTCAGTTTTCTGCTCATATCGCATCTATGTATGTATGTAACATCTAAAATTGCTTCCTCAAATTGCCATAGGGAAAGGGTAGCACGTATATATGTACATGTGTACATATGGATATCATAAATTACAAATTACAACCAGTGGCTGCAGTTCATAGGAGTATTTTACACAGTCTTGGACAACCTCATTTAAAAATCAACCTCAGCAATTACTACTGCCCTTCTTATTTCCTATTAAGTGTGTGTATAACTCGTGTTTAGGAATTAAGTTCCCGGGTGTGGAGTTCATTTTTGCACTTAACATTAAGTAATAAAATTGACGGAAATATCTGTAATGAATGGTAAATGTAAACATATACAATATTCACATTTTAGAAAACTTCGGTTTCAATCTGCAAGATAACATTTTAGTATTGAAATGTTACAAATTCTTTGTTTCAGGATGCAATTATGTTAACAATAAAATCCTGTCGTTTCATTGGTTTCATCAGGATTTTAAACACATAGTGTTTACCTTCTGAAGTTTACAATTTTCCCGAAACATGTGTGGGAAAGTTAATTGGACTGTATCTTCAAGCTACTTGATGATGTTATTTGAAACTTCTCACCTGTATTCCAGGATCCCTGAAAATAATAGAAAACTTCAAAATAGATTAAATTATACATGTTGGAGCCTCAGATCGGCTTCAATAATAAAAGGTCTTCTCGAACAAACCCAACCTGACTGGATGGGTAACTTTGTGAAGGACCAGCGCTGCTGTCAGCGCACGTAAATTATTTATTAGCAAATTTCCCTCACTTTCAACGCTTTAAGTACCTGTGGTAGCCTTTGCTACCCAGTGTGAATGAAGGTACTAAATTTTAGTAAGGAAAATTGTAGTGAAAATCACAAAAGCTTTTTTTTTATTAGAATAGCCGTGCTCTCTCATTCACACCAAAAGAAGTTCTGTCTCTTTCCCAAAATCATACAAACTCACCACATTTCAAAGCATCACACATTACCTAGCCAATCATTTCATACAGACTAGTAGTAATAATTATTACAATAAACACCAACAACAAATGTTTTACTATAGCAACTGACAAGTGGAGATGTGCTCGTTCTTATTGGCCGCCGTGTAGTTCGCGACCGTACCTTACTCCACTCTATTCATTCTAGCCGTCACAATACACATTGTGCAGTAAAATTCAAAAGTACGAATTAGTGACACATACATATATACTGGTATATAATTATCTAAAGCAAAACACATGGCATAAATTCTGACACCGTAAAGATCATTAAAGTATAAGCCCAATAAAACATTAAGCAATAAATAATTCAAGTACTAAAAAATTGTGAAGTACATTTGGAATATATGTAGATACTACTCAGGGCTGGTCATTCGAATCGGAATTAGAATTGGAATCGGTATTTCATTCCTATTTTTTGGTATTTTTATCGGAATTGGTATTTGTAAATATATTTTTTCAAGTATTTAAATCTATATTGAATCGAAAAGAAATATCCGTATTCGAATTAGTATTCAAAATATATTTGAATACTATATCCAATGCTTAAATATCCGAAAAATCCGTGACATTTCAAAGTTTATCTCGTAAATTCAAACAACAAATGAAGTTTTCAGTCAGCCATTACATAACTTTTTTAAACTACTCATTGGAATACAAAATTTATTATTATGTTTGTCTCCACAAAATGACGCTGAGCAACTATAATAATTTTTTTCTTGAAATAAATTTGCTGCAAACTGTACGCAATGAATTCATTTGTCAATAATTTTCTCAATTGGTAAAAAGGGGTCTAATTTTGTCAGGGGAAAAAGCATGCAGCTCACTGTTTTACTACTAGAATATCCCTGTAAAACAAAGTGAATCAACAAGTTTTATACGGTTATGATACATGTGTAGAATAGCAGTAATGCCTTTATAAAATGAGCTGGCATTTTTTCATTCATAATTGCCGAATTTAGATACTTTCTGGTTTAAATTTAATTGCAAAGTTACAATGTTTTTCGGGAATCTAGTACCTCCATTTATTAATATTTAATAACTAAAGTATTTGAATTATACTGGAATTCATAGAAAATATTCGAATAAATTGGATTGGAATTTTTATTTTTGGAAACAAATACATTTGAATTGGGATTGGAATCCTTAAGGGTTAATCTTAATCAGAATCGTATCCATATTTTTCGAATACTCCAGCCCTGATACTACTATACTATGGCTATACTATTTAATATCTTGAAATGGATCTGTTGTTGCTGGAGTAATTGGCAGTGCATTGAGATGAGCGTAATTGAAAAGATCCGGCAGTGATACATTTCTCACTAAATACCGCTGTTTGTAAGTCGTTTTATTGCTGGCACTAATTTTTTTTACATAGCTATGCATTTGTCTCGCTATCCTCTAATATAAGTAAGTAATGAATTTTATTGCGTTTTTAAGACATGTC
The DNA here is from genome assembly GCA_947179485.1 of Allacma fusca. NCBI lineage: Eukaryota > Metazoa > Arthropoda > Collembola > Symphypleona > Sminthuridae > Allacma > Allacma fusca. Next base: position 13,895,652 of record OX359247.1, on the reverse strand, counting down.
TATAACACATCAATATAAATTGCTCCGGAGGCAAGATTTGTTGCCATTAAACTATTCTCTAATGTATTTACTGCTACATAATCTCGAATAATATTTTGTATTTATGAATGATACCTCCTGCATTCGAACTTTATGTGTGGAATGTGTGGATGGTATGGACGCTTCCATGAAAGCGGAAGATTAAATCAATGAAGAATTGAATTAAATTCACAATCAGCTACATCTTCTTGTACATAAAAGAAATCCTCTTCCCTAAACTAATTGCAACTAAGTACATATGTACATCCAGTATCCCTAACCTAAGTAGCTATTTTAATTGTTCCTAACGAAAATGCTCCCTCTATACATAATAACATTCAGTAGCTATAGTTTAAGTGCCACATTCCAACTTTAAGCTTATTCTAATGATGCTTGACTGACCACCCCATCCATAAATTCAGAAACTATCATTGAAAATTCCGATATAATGTCCCTCAGGGCAGGGCTGGCACGGGATTAAATATGTACCGATACTTTTTTAAATATTGAGATACGAGGGAAAAATTTGACACAGAGCTAGGTATTCACGGGACAAACTTTCAAGTTTGGAGAGGATTTTTCGGATATTAATTCCGATTCGAATTCGAATTCTTTTTTAAAATCCCGATTTTTAGATGTGAGTATCGGAATTCAAAACTTTTGGATTCTGATTCTACTATTTTTCTATGCTCAAAATTACTCATGGAAAATGGTCATTTGAATACAAACGAGGGTCAAAGTTTTTGGGGCACTGTGCAATTCGAATTCCGATACGCACATTTTAAATAGTGTGGTTAATATTGAGACCACACATTATTCGTCTACAGGCAACGAATCCTAAATTATTAAAAAATAAATTTGGGACTAGTTGAGCTGCGGAACGGTCCCAAGGAATGGAGCGTGATATAGATTTCTGTTTATGTCTAAGGCGCTGACCGTGTAACACGTTGGCAGGAACCTCTTCTCCTCGACACTACAGCGAGCAAGCAAAACTTGAATGCTGGCTGTATGTATACGCATACAATTCCACACGTCATACATCACAACGTAAAATGTGCACAACGCCTGACATAGATATGTATCTAAATTACCCGTTTCGGATTTCTGCCGGTTTGACTGCCGGCACGTCCAAATAAGCACTTTTCCAAAATTTTACAACAGTCTTTATGGTTTCCTTGAGTTTAGATGCTTTAAAAAGTACATATTTGAACGTGCGGCAGTAAAAAACATCCCGGAGTTTCAAAAATGTGTATGTGATTTTCCTAAAAAATCCGAAATTTTGATTCTACGTTGGGGAAAAAAATCATGAGTGTAGCAGCTAGTCAGACAATATATTTGACATAACCCATCTCTTAATATTCAAATTGGTACACCTACAATAAATTATTGTAGTTTTCGGGTTTTCTCGGTTTTTTGACCTTCCTATTCGGATTTACGTGAAAACATTTGTGTAAACTTTTTTTTCTTCCAATTGTGCATCTGATGAACACTATATATGTGTTTCATAAAATAGTTGGGTCTGTTTTTTTGAAAACGGCCACCCGTGAATGCAACTATTTTTTGAAACGCATTTATTGCTCCCATTAGATGAAGTTTGTTTAAAAAAAATATCCGCATCTTTTTTTTCGTTAAATCCGAATAGGAAGGTTAAAAAACCGAAAAAACCCGAAAACTTCAATAATTTATTTTAGCTATACCGATTTGAATATTAAAAATTGGGCTATCTCAAACACATTGTCTAACCATCTGCTACACTCGTGATTTTTGTTGGTATCATTGAATCAAAACTTCGGATTTTTTCAAAAAATCACATGGACCATTTCGAAATTTCGGCATTTTTTTTGACTGCCGGCACACGCAAATCTGCACTTTTTAAAACTCTAAACTCAAGGGAATCAAGAAGCTTACATTTTAAAATTTGTAAAAAGTGCAGATTTGCGTGTGCCGGCAGTCAAATCGGGGGAAATCCGAAACGGGTAATTTATATACATACCTAGTTAAGGCGTTGTGCACATGTTACTGCCACGCATGGATTGTATGCGTATACATACGGCCAGCATGCAAGCATTGCTTGCTCGCTGTAGTAGACGAGGAGAGGAGATTCCTGCCAACGTAATACACGGGCAGTGCCTTCGCTGTAAACAGAAAGCCCTATCACGCTCCACTCCTTGAGACCGTGCCGCAGCTCAACTAGTCCCAAATTCTTTTTTTAATAATTTGGGACTGGTTGGTTATAACCCGATAATATTTGGCCTCAATATTACCCACACTATTTAAAATGTCTGTATGTACATTATATGTGCATATTCCAAAAAAATGTTTCACTATGGGAATGGCTGTTTTGAAAAAAACAGACCCAGTTGCCTTATCGGGTGGCTCTTTTGAAAAAAACAGACTCGGTTACCTTACAGTTAGTACCAGGGTATATCGGTACAGGTCAAGCACAGGTACAAAAGTGGTATCGACATATATTTTGTACCCAACAAATTTAGGTACATTTGGGTATACACAGTTTATACCCGCAAAATTGGGTACAGGTACGGATATGGGAACGGCTACAAGAGAATACCTGTTTGAGTCGATTGTATCAGGTACAGGTACGAGAGGTTGAAATACCTGAAATATTTGGGTAATTTATAGAAACGCAAAAACAAGAAAGCAGCTACAATTTGGTGTACTATGGTGAACACACAAATGAATGCCTAATTAATTTCTACTTATTTCATAAGTGCGTAATTGAGTACTGCAGTACCTTTTTATTCATTATAGGCTACAGATCGCTGACTTATTATTTTAGTAATATTAAAGATTTTCTTTTACAGTAATTTGAAAAAATGAACTTGACAATCTATTCCTTCTGGAATAAATTGAAATATATTGAATTAAAATTATTTTTAATAGAAATTGGTGTGAAGGATATATAGAGTAGATCCTGAATCTGAAGTAACTATGTTTAGGAAACGTGTAATTTCGAAGATATTCGATGCGAAAAGTCACCAATGTAGTATATTGTAGATACATATATGTGCTCCTTGTGTAGTTGTAAACAGGATAGCACATTACAATTGCCGTCATTTACAATTAGACCACTGGCCCGAGGTCAATGAAACAAACTTTAAAAAAATCTGGAAAATAATTTGCTACAAAACTAGGGAATCGAAAATTTTATAAGTAACTCCCTTATTTGGGCAGAGTGAGCGGCAATAGTTTGTGTACTTGAACGTATACGATTTGTAAAACATTTAAAGAATGTTGTGGTTGCGATGGTAATTAGTTTGCTGATTTTAATAAGAATACTCAATTTTAGAGAAAATAGTGCATACAAAAGAACCGTATAGGTGTCCGTATTTGTGCAACGCATTAAACTGGTGACTTCTGACATCCCGTGTTTCAAAAAGTATACGTTTAATTTGCAAGCATTCCTTCAGAGATCTACCTTTTCAATTTACCAAGTTTCAGTAAAATCAAAACAGCTTGCAAAGTAACATATTCAGCCATTAAAAATGTTCGAAACTGAATTTTGCAGCATAACTTAATAATATATATAATCTTTATTCAGGTCGATATTTTGGCCCTTACAACCTTTAGATGTTTACATTAGTTCTTAAAATAGTCATTCTAATTCTCTTAGCCTACTTAAGTTAGTTACTCGCAGTCAGTCATAAATCAGCATAACTTAATAAGCAGAGTTTATCTTTGATTAATTTTTATGCAATGTGGATAATTAGTTACATCAAATTCTAAGAATCTTAACAGAAAGACCTGGGTACAGGTCCAGGTACAGCTAGGTACCTGTACCCATGGGTTCAGTTTTCGGGCTCTATTTGGATACTTCATTTCAGGTACAGGTACCATGATTTAAAATTTAGGTCAGGTACAGATACACAAAATTGGACCTGCTGATAAGGATGCTGGTATGGGTACAAAATTTCAAAGTAGAGAATACCCGTTGTGTGACCAGGTACAATAAATCGGTACCCATGTCGATCACTACTGCGAATACTTGAGCAGCCACAAAAACATCGAAAGTGGTACAACAGAAAAGCAATTAATTCTGCTAAAATTAAAAGGTGACTGTTTTCCTTGCATCTAACAGTGATCAAGATTAATAGGCCAATTGTAATAACTAATATATTAATATTTTGACATTGATTTTATATTTCCACCTGTAGGTAAATAATGATCAAGTTAGAGAAGGATATATGATCGAACCGCCCAAAGATATATTTTCTTGATGATACTTGCGATTATCCAAAAGAGTATTTTACCTTCTTTTTTTACATTTACGTTTGCCTATGATCCTGCCAATGTTATCATCATGAGTGACACATCTTTTGAACTCTTTTGTGGAGATTGCATTAATGCCTCCATTAACATATTTTCCCAATTTGGTCCTCATTTTGTCCTACTTTTGCTCCCAAAAGTAAGAAACTAATTAATAAAAATGTCAGTAAAAGTACTTACCCTTTCCCCATTCAAGTATAGACACTATCCTAGTCACCAATTAATTAAAGTAAAAAACACTATATATCTGACAAGGACTATAATATAATAAATATTTCAATAATTCTATTATAATTATTATTAGATTCCTATATCAAGCAATGAAGCAACTCTGAATTTGTATAAAAGGGCAATGGCTCTTCAAAATTGCAGGTATTTGCTTTATTAGTTCACTACATAGCTAGAGTTCCTAAATTTGTTTTCGAGTGCAGAAGTTTCCCACAGGTGCAGTATGATTGCTTTAAAGCAAATAGTAATTTTGAAAATATTTATTTGTTTATTGCACGCTTCTGTCCATGGAAGAATAAATTCCAAGTCAAATCCAGTAAATCCGGGAAGTGCAAATCTTATAAAGTTTGACCCTATCAAACAAGTCCCAAATTTTATCATTAGGCTCATGAACTGTGTCAAAAGAGATCCAAATTTGATTCGGTTTTTCGTTGCGAACGACATTGTGTAAGGCCATGCGTTATAAAATATTTATCTATACAAGAGCCTAATATCTATAATAATTACTTTAGTCCTTATTAAATTCTCTTTCTGAATGGTGAAATAATTGTTGTGTATGTAAGTAAATCTATTACGCATGTACATATGTATGTACAAATGCACTGTTATGACATAACTACATTGAATGTAATCCATGTCTGACACATGAACTTTACTGGGGATCACAAAGGTAATTATGTCACACTTAATATTAATTAGCTAATAAGTAATCATTTTATTTTCAATTGCAGCAATAATGGAACGTATAAAGAAATCATCTTTAATGATAAAGAATCATTGATGCACTCAGGAATTGATCCTCAATTACCGCTAAAAGTTCTTATACATGGGTATAATCAGAATATCTCCTCTCAGTTCCCCCAAAATGTTAAGGACGGTAACTAAAAACTTCTCAAATTCAGCTACTACTTCTAAAATCAATTGCGTAAAACTGAAATATCTCTATCACAACATTCAGCTTGTTACCTAAAATGCATCCAAAATTATTTTAGGGTATTTAGCAGGACAAAAAACTTTTGACAAGAATATCCTCATTGTGGATTACGGGGCACTGGGAAATGCCTATATTTACTACAACAAATTGACTGACGTTGACGTGACAACCTGTTATATTCAAGCAGCTTTAAATGCTGCAAAAGTGGGTACCAGAATTGCAGAGATGCTTCAGGTCTTAATCAGGCATGGCTATGCTGAGCTAAACAGAATTCATTTAATCGGACACAGCTTAGGCTCTCACATTGGAGGTTACGCTGGAAATTATCTACAGAAGCTTAATAAGGGGGCAAAAGTAGCCAGGTTTACAGGTTTGTGAAGCCTTTAATTATTTTTGTGTAAAATTTTGACCAAAGAAAAGTTTTATACCCAAACCATGTAACATGTAGAAGTTTCCCAAGCAAAAACAAATTACTAGTTGGAAGCTGTATTTTAGCACTAGATCCTGCGGGACCGGGCTTCAGGCCAAATATTCTTCCGGTGAGATCAATGACTCCTAATGATGCGGAGTTCGTGGATGTTTTACATACTAACCAGGCAGCCTTTGGTGCCGCAGGCCGAATCGGTCAAGTAGACATTTATATTAATGGTGCCATTGCCCTGCAACCCACATGCGTCACAGCTACCGATGCTACAACTCTTGGAGGTAATTAATTCCAAGCCCTAGTTAAATTTTTATCCGGAAGCCACTAACTTAAACTAATGATCACCTCCAGGTTGGTGTAGCCATGGGGTTTCAACAGTTATATTTGCGAAATCGATTTCGAATCATAGAATGATTGCAAAGGGCCTCCTTGGAAAGACAGCGATTGTGGGCGAATTCTGCCGAACAAAGTAATTATTACAGTAAACTTTATTTTGTGTAGTCGAATTTTTTGAATGCGAAGGTGATGATATTCAAAATCATTAAAAATGTTTTTACTCAGCACAACTCACGGAAATTATGAGTACACATCTTTAGATGAGTACACTTCCTCCAGCACCACTGCTGCAACCTGAGAGGCACAACCATAAAATATTATACAAATGAAACATTGCGGAAGACGATAGTTGCAAAGGGCGATGCTTTTGCTACACAACGATATTGTGATAATATTTCTTGAGAATGAGTGCAGACAACAATAATAATTAAAGGAAATAATAATAGTGGAAATCGTCTTACTGTATTTACAACATCTTATCTACAATTTAGTTTCAACTAAAAACATTTGGTAAAAATATTTCCCCCGTTGTTTATAGTTTTAAATATCCTTTAAAGATTCTATAATAGAATAGTAAATACATTTTTGGATAATGCTAGAGAAAACCAAATTAGCAGGAACTTAGTTTTTACATAAGTAAGATATATTTTATACATTATACTTGTCCATTGGGCATTCTTAATTTTAACGGATTATGGACGCACGCAGGCAAGAGACAAGAGGGCAGTACTGAACTAGCACGGTAAAATACTTCAATAAATATGGTTTGTATTTAAAAATAAACACTAAGACAAAACAATCACCAGGTAATTAATTGGCAAATCGATGCATTATTCTAATTTTACCCTAAAGGAAACATATACATCACACATTTGACATTTGGTTCATAAGCGGATTTTCCCTTTAATTAAAATAAATATGTTGATTTTTGTTTACCTTGCAATCAGTGGAACGTAATAATGATTAACCGCATAGTTTTATTTTTAACTGGAATAAAAGTAACTTTTCCCTAATTTTGACTTATGGTACATGGGCTTTTCCGAACTACCAATTACTGTCTAAGACCCATAAATACACTGGTACAATGGTACATGTTCCTTTTTATAAATATGAATCCTTAATATCTTGAAAATTTAATTCAGACCCGGAAAATCAGTACAATTTTTATTAATTTTCCTAACCTTAAATTTCTAACTCAATGAATGGGCTCGAATTAAATAAAATTTCTATTCGAGGATAACTATTGTAGCCAAATTTTTATGGCCTAAAAAACTATCTATGCCAAAATTTTCTCGTTGATATCCTCTTGAGATCAAAAGGTGAAATGTACCAGTTGGTGATAGTTCTGGAATGTGCTGCCTTTGTGGTTGTTGGCATTGGCACCTTGGCATAATTTCGAACTATGAGTAACGTTGGCAATTGACCATTCTGAGTAGAACCTGATCTGAGCAAACCTCAAGCTGGAGATGATCTTGAAGACGCAGAAGGTAAAAACATCACTTATCAAACGCACAATCAGAGCGTTCAGGAATTACGAGCGCCACGAGCGGCACTGAGATTGGGTGCGTCTCGCAGGCAGTAATTCATACATGGGCGTTTCCAGTGCACTTCACTCCCACTCACCTCGGGCTCAATTACTACGGTGGACCTTTGAACTCCCTCGCGCTCGCACTCATAAATTGTGCCCCGAAACACTCAAACTCCTGCCTCAAAGTACTACGGGAGTGTGCACATATTACGTTTCAATGTGGGGTCTTGAAGCTGATGATTCTGGGTATTTTGGAGGTGGATGTAACCTTGCTAATGATGTTTCGCCTATTCTTACAAAAATGTAAGGAATAAACAGGAATACTTGTTAGACTCAGTGTTTCTCGGGTGGCGTCAGCCCCACAGTAAAATAGCCTTGTCCGTTCGTCCGTTCGTCCGCACGTCCGTTTGTCCTTATGCACGATATCTCAAAAACTACTGGGCTGATTTTAATGAAATGTTTTACAGACATAACTTGTGTCAAAAGTAACCATGACTTCGTATTTGGTTGAATTCGGCCCAATAGTGCTTGAGAAAACAATTCTTGAAATTTTGGACTTCAAGTCAAATGACAGTTATCTCCAAAACTACTGGGTCGATTTCAATAATTTTTTTGTGAATATTGCTTATGTAAATCGTAATGTTTATTGCTTATGTAGTTGAAATTGGCCGATACACTTATACAGGTTTATAACCGTACAAAAACATTAGCTAAACCAGTTATCAAGAAATTCAATCCATTACATTCACAAAAATTAGTTGTCTTAGAGTAGAAGACGAGGAAGAGGAGGAGGTTTTCGACGCACTTGAGATCTTATAGATTATAATCGATTTAATCTAATTAATCTATTTATTAAGAGGATTTTTTAATTACTAATAATAACATGGCATATCTCCTGTTGTATATTTCATCATTCCAATTGCATAATAGTATAATTAGCATTAAGCTGTCTGTTTTTGAAATACAGACAAATAAAAGTCAAAAAATAAGATAAATAAACATTTAAAAAATCAATAGACAGCGTAATTCCACTGGTACATACAATAGCCAAATCACTATTCTCATCTTAGAGAAAAAGGTCGTGCGCAGAGTTACAGCGGATAAGAAATTACAGTTGGTTACAGATTTGGTAATTAAATGACGAGATAGTGTGCACGATCTTCGTTGTATAATTGCAAGGGTTGATATTGTGGAATCGTAATTGTAAATTTTCTAAATTGGCCTTGTATTTATAAGTGTTACTTTGCCACAAAAAAATGGGTAAGTTGCACATATGTATTTCAAAAAGTATGTACACAAATGTATTAAATCTGAAGACTGGGTATTACGTACATTTATCTGATACTGCTATTTATATTCTAGTTCGTCAGCGAAAGTCAGAGCCTGTAGAAGGCGAAACCATTAGAGAAGCTATTCGGTACTACTCGTCTCTTGAAATTCCTAATAAAAGGAAAACTTGCAGAGAATTTGGTTTGACCCGGACATTGTTTCAAAAGTATTTGAAAACGGAGTGAAATGATATTCCGGACTAGTGCAGTCAAGGAAAGAAACCTGTGTTCACTATTGAGATGGACGACGAAATTATTAGCTACTGCTATGCATTTACAAATAGGTGGATTAATAAAAATTGAAATCAATTAAAAAATTTATTTAGGTTTTTACCATATCATTAACATCAGTGCTCGGACTGGGTACGGGCAATACTCGGGTAAATGGGTATGGGTACTGTTATGGGTACTATCCGGGTACAGAATTTGAGTACTCGCAAGTACGCGGGTACTACCCGGGTACTCTGGATTTTAGTCATTAAAGTGGGTACAGGTACGGGTACGGGTATTGGTACTCACTCAATGACAACCGTGTAGTACCCAATAGATACGGGTATCACTATGTAAAATACCTGTACCCGTGGGTGCTGCACCCGAGTATTTTTGGGTACTTCAAGGATTCCTGCTGGGATGGATTACTATATCTAGCAATAAGACCTGCCAACCGTTGAGTTGCTTGTTTCTTTGTATACAGATACAGATACTTGCGTAAGTGACATAGCCAGTGGCTTCGCTTCATTTATGATTACGTGGTCTTTGTAATCGAACGCTTCTAATGATTCCTCTCAGATCTAATAAAGAAATAGATAAACTGTTTATCGGCTTAAAGAATGAAGCTCAACTTAGAAGTATTTCAGGGGGTAGGGCCAATGAAGCTAATTAAATTTAATTAGTTTCATTGGGGGCGTGACATTAAAATTATTTAAAGACGTTTTACGAGATAAGTTCGGAATGAATATATATTTATTAGCCAGATCCGTTTCTTAATGCTACAAGTACCTAGGGTTGCCAATTTGACAACGCCGAGGCATTTTGTTTAGGCAATTTGAGTAATTTCAATCCTGGGCATTTATGACACTTTGATTATTTATTGCAGTGAATATTTACACAAAATTGTTTCATGTTCTCGAAGTTTAAAAGCAAGTTTTTGGTTATGGAGTTTAGTATTAAAGAATTCGTCCCAGTTAGTTATCCTAACCCCATACAAGAATTTTTCAATATCCATTTCGCGAGAACAAAATTCATTTCATTCAGTAAGTTAATATTTTGACGTAGTAGCATTTGAGTTTCGTCAGTGTTAAAATAAATTATAAATGACCTTAAATGATTTTTTAAACCATTTGAAATAGGATACCCTTAACGCCTACGGAAAATTTTCAAAATCCCGGACATTTCTAATGGAAGTCGAAAAATAGACAATTAAAAATTTTCAGCTGAACAGGCAAATGCCTTCTTGGGCACTTTTGATCGGCCAAACTTCCAGTACCCGAGTAATACCCGGGTACAAACACTGGGTACTCGGGTATGGGTACAGGTTTTGGGTACATTACGGGTACGGGTAAATTGTGGGTACAGGTACTACATTGTAGTTTCAAGCATACTTGCAGCCGTTCAGTTCATAAGGTTGTGAACTGAACTGAACTAGCCCTTATTTTCAATGTTTTTGAATGAACTTGAACGAACTAGTTAAATACAAAATTATGATTGAATGAACTTGAATTGAACTCAGCAGAACTTATTATGAATGTGAACGAACGTTCATCGTACGTTCAAGTAACACAAACTGAACTGAATTGAACTTAAGAGTCGAGGTTGAATATAAACTTTTCTATTCGTGAACGCAACACGAATATCAACTATGTATGTATCTATAAACTGCATGAACATATATGTATTTTATAGTTGTAATCGCAAAAGCTAACACGCTGGCTTTTGACTATTAATTTGAATGACCTTACAATACAAATCAAAAAAATAGTTATTTACAAGCAAGCTGGTTTCTTATATGTATTTAATAACGCATTTATTTGGCATATTTCGGGCGAAATCGTATGAGTTAAAACGCGCAATAATTGTAAGCATATTTACATGATTTACTAACTTGTTTACCAGAAAGCTCAAAATTAATACTGCTTTCACAACGCCAGTGTTTTGAAAGCAGTAATTTAATAAACAATTTAGCCAAAAATAGTTTTTTTAGTTAAAGTTCAAAGTCAGTTACAAAAATCGAACTAAATGTCACTTAAATATATCATAAATGACTTGAACTAATTGGCTCGCTAATGACAGATAAATTGAACTGAACTGAACGACCGAAAAGTATATTATGAATTGAATTGAACTTTGAAAAAATACTGCCAGGATGAACTGAACTGAACGTAACTACTGGAAAGTACGCAGTGAATTGAACTGAACTACGACAGGATTTTAACAAGGGGAACTGAACTTAACTGAACGGCACGAAAAATTTGGGGATGTGAATGGAACTGAATTTGAACTTTGGACCAAAACTGGAAGTATGGTTTCAAGTATAGGTACGGGTACTGAAATAATTTACCCGGGTACTCGGGTATGGGTACGGGTATAGGTACAGCATTTTGTCGTACCCGATAATCGGGTACGGGTATGGGTACAGGTACACGGTTTCTGTACCCAGTCCGAGCACTGATTAACATACTAAATTATTTTGTAGATTCCATGCACTGACTAGAGAATCTATTGGTGAGCTGGCATTCCGTTTGGCCGCTCAAAATAATTTCAGGCACCCATTTCAAAATGTAACTGCTGGGAACGGTTGGGTCACTGGATTTTTCTCCGGCATACGGATCAGCTTTCCATACGTACGTGAACACCGAGGAGTCTACTCCGGGTTACGGAATTCAATAGAGCGGCAGTTTACAGGTTCTTTGATTTATTAGAAGAAATAGTCAGAGCAAAAGGATTTTCGGAGGACTCGATATTTAATGCCGATGAAACGGGCGTTTCTATTGTTCCAGTGAGAAATCTATATTTTAGCTTAAGCTTTAAGTTTTCATATAAAATATTCCTATATTAATTTTAAAACATTGCAATCGTATAGTAGACTACATAATGTAATTCGCAGACGCGCAATACGATCTGTTCCTGTCATGGTTCCAGTCGAACGGGGAACACTAGCAACTGTCATATGTGGTTTTAGTGAATATGGAAGTTATATAACACCTGTGTTTTTCTACAACAACTAAAGATATTCAAATTGAACATGCTCCTATTTATTCGGCATGTGCTTACACCACAAACGGTTTGAGCAACTCAAAATGTTTCATGCTTTAGTTGAAACATTTTCGCAAGTATTCAGCAAGTACCGTTAACACTCCCGTTCGTTTGTTGCTCGACAACCATAGCTCTCACATAAGTTACGAGGCCGTGAAATACTGCCGACTAAATTTCATAGAAATGCTGACCTTATATCCTTACACAACTCACAATTTGCAACAATGCGATGTAAGGTTTTTTCGCTATATAAATCCAAATATTCGAACTATCGGGTTAAGTGGCAAACAGAATATCCGTAAGTAAAGGCCAGACTTGCAGGCATTCCTGCAATATTTAAGCTCGGATTTTCTCGGATGACGCTGGAAATCCCAAATCTACAATCAATGGCTTCCGCAAAACTGGAATTTGGTGTTATGACACGATGACGAATCGGTGGTGTTCGGATTGCCATGTATTTAATGCAGAATTTTCAGATGAAGAAAACCTACATCAAAACAATATTATTGATCTTAATGATGAACTGCCTCCTTCCCCACCGGATTCATTTCCTGAAGATAGTGCAGCTGATCTTCCCGACGCTAAAGACCAGCATCACCAGTTTGCAGATGACAATATGCACAATGAAGGAAATGTTTTAATCCTTGTAGGATCTATTTCCGAAGCCTTAGTGTCATGGAGCATCTTGGGATTTAATTTCGCGTACATTGTTAGAAGATTCGAATTTAAAACCTCGTTTTGTTTATTATACTAGTGGTCCAGAATGTAACGCAAAATATACTACCTCCAGTGTATAAATAAGACCAGCCTTCCGGAAGTCCGCGGGGGAACTCCTAAGAACCTCCTCTCGGAAACGAAAAAGAAACTTCAGTAGGACCTCAGGTTGACAAAAATATTGAATTCTGTATTCCGCCAAATTCAACCACACTTGGTCCAATCCTTAGAACCGCCACCAAGAGATGAATTGACGCAACTCTTCAATACTAGATTCAGCCAATGGGGTCAACTACATTGCCTGTTGGAAATACTACGAAATGACCAACATATATACGCGTATATCAAGACCTTCCGCCAAGGGGACCTCCAAGTGACCAGCTTGTTGGAATTACGGAAAACGTAAATGTATTCTAAGTTTATTCTGATCAACAGAAAATAATTACGCCTCGGGAACCTTCTTTAGACCAGTCTCTTGTGAAAACAAGGGGAAAATTGATAAACACCCTGGAAATACTTACATTTAAATACGATTCTCGTATAACATCAACTGCCAGCCTAAAACGAGTTTGTCGATCATTTTTTTCAGTTTATTATGACTCAACAGATTAGTCTGATTTAGGTGAGGAAATGGTCAAAAAACATGATTCCACGACTGGAATCATTGTTGGAGTTGGTGAAAATCTGAATCGTCAAGAAGAGTATGATCTTTTGAAGCAATTTTGCTTTTGAAAGCGAAATCCTCCCCGGTAGTAATAAAATCCCTTGCATTTGGACCTGATCAAATCGCGGATCAAGGATGATTTCCGGGTGTGTCATTTCCAGAACCTTCAACAAGAAAGCCAAGAACAAAACAAAAGTTTGAACTAATTACGTCAGACGAAAATATGCTTGAGCTATCGAGAAAACATTCCACGAGAAAAGCCGCTAGTATAGTTACGACTCGGATGAGAAACGACAAACAAGAAGTTCCACATCAGCTGGAAAGATCAACTTACGGAATGGTAACAGTTTAATTTCTCCTTTGTTTTACTGATTAAAATCAATTATTAATAAATTGTTTAAAATGAATTATTTTACCTGTGTTAGAAAGGATTTTATTACTAACAAAATGCACAGGAGTTAAATAGTTTGAAGTATTGTATTGTAAATAATATTTTTCATACATTCCGTATTTTGCCTTTAGTATTTTTTCTTTATACTTTCAAGTATTTTGCAATTTGTTATCATCAGACTTTCTACCGTGTTTTGTATTTCGTATTTTGAAGATTTGTGAACTTGTTGGTATTGCCGTTTTTATATTTGTTTATCTTGTAACGCTTGCCCACACTCTATTTAAAATACAAATTATGTAGCTCTGGTAGCTGTCAAGGTAAATGTACAAATAAATATTTACTGATCTCTTTAATATTCGACACATTTTTTAATGTAACTTGTGGGTGGCCTATTTACAATTGTTTTTTATACTGACTACATATTCTATTGGCTATATTCGTCAGTGGCTTGAACTGAAGTGCTGGCCTTTTCTCCAAAACTCCCATTAGTATTTTCGCGCAGTATGGACAAAGTTAGTTAAAGATAAATAATTTATGTAAGTCTACTGTTAAACTAGGTTGTATTTTAAAATCATATGGAATCCATATGGTTAAATACGTGATTACTACACCCTTTATTATCGTAGAACTTTGTTGTTAAAACTCTGCATTATCATTTGCAAACCGCGGGAGAAAATACGTGTAAATTGTGCATGAAACATGATTGTATAATATTGTTACTAAATGGTTACATAGTTGGAAAAATAAGAACGAGAATGCTTCGTTATTTCCAACGTTCGTTTAAAATCGGACTTCATTTTGTATTTCATAATATGTCTATTTTGCACATATCAGGATTGTTTGGTCTCATTGAGGAGGTAAGTAAAATGAAATGATAAATTAATTCACTTAACATTAGCTTGTATTCTGTGACGTAATAATTGCACAAATTCAACATCAAAAATATTGCTTTAATAGTTTTAACAATGTAGTGTCAACATTGCAATCGGTAAAATGGGTTTCCTCTGGGGCCTCCCAGCTATGGGGTTGGCTGAAATCCGTTTTTGATTTGGATATAAATTTGCTCGACTTGGGAGGCTTTGGAGCAGCAGAGATTGCAGGGGCGAATCCAATAGTGGATCCAGGTGAAGACGTTTTTATGGACGTCTTAGTAAATATGGCTTGGGCAGTCTGCACCAGGCTGAGAGGTGTTCCCGTTAGCAAGTATGGAACGTCTTTCAAGAAACCTTGTCACCCAAACGACCCCAGAGTTACCATTAGTGAATGGATTTGGATTTAATTTTGAATGGCTAGTCTATATGCTACCTTACCCCAAACTAACCTTGTATTAGTGTACTACCTTTGAAACAATTATTAAAAGATGAAACACTCAATAGCCATTTTGACTAAAAGATAAAGATCCGAATATTAACTTCAATAACCTATTTGCAAGTATATGTATATAGCTTATAATTTCTTCCTCCGTTGCTTTGCTAAAAACGCCGTACCGTCCATGCGAGCATTCCTCTTTCCCATTCTCACTAAACTTGGGGTACTCCTGAAATAAAGACCGTGTAATCCCAAAAGCCACACAAGTTTCTCCCTGATTTGAAATTCCTTGTGATCTATAATACGCGATTGCTGTTTTAATATATTTTTCAAGAACTGGCTAAATAAAAACCTTGAGGCTCTAACCCATTTTTCGTCAATGATGTAAATCAGAGAATAGTACCGAGCAGAATTTTCAGTCGAGATAAAACCTTTAACAACTATCATTATACGCATCAATTAGTAAATGCAAGTCGCAGCAAATGTAACAACAATAAAATTACTTTTTAATGTTGATGGCGCAACTGCGCCCAATATTACGTCAATAAATGTGCATTCAGTTTGGTTAAATTTCAATTTCCTAACTAAACATGTTGCAGCGCTATCAATTACAGATATCATGAAATTCTTCTAGGTAAACCCCTTATCGAATAAATTTCGTCTTGACTTCATAATATTTACAAAAGTAGATTTTCTTACTTCCAATTATTCGTAAACTCCCCATTATTATCTCCAGGAAATAAGAGTATGTTTTTGAATTAAACAGGTCATTGCCAATTTTATGAGAAATGTTATTGAAAACAGAAACAAAATCACAATCCGAAAAGTATCCACCACTAATTTGGCGGCTATACTTAACAATTAAACTAACAACAAGTTGACAATATTGATTACCTCTCCTCTGATTACTACAATATGCTTCTACAAAAATGATTCAAAAAAACAACAGTCAAATGATGCATAAATTTTGGAAAATGTTCTGATTATCCGAAAATTTGAAAATTGTCAAAATTCTGAATCTTTTTCAACATTTCTGAAAAGAATTCGTTATAAATATAAAATAGTTGTGCAATTCTATTAAAAAAACTTCGTTTTTTTAGAAATGTTCAGAAATTGTCAAATGAGTTCGAAAGTTTAGTTGTGATGCATAAGTGGTAATTGAATTGACTGGAGAATATCGGAATAACTATTGTAGCCTTGTATAACGTGGATAACATGGATTTTTGGGGCCTTATCCTCCTTGACCTTATGTTCACAGCTGCTGTTTCCCTCCACGTTCTCTCATACGTAAGGTATACATTAGTTCAAATTTCTAAAAACCACGAGCATTTTGAATACTCTTGGCTTACGGCGGAATGGCTACAAAATCACGCTCGTCCATCTCATTATGTTTTGAAAATAATGTTGTCTCACGACCACAGTTACTGTCGGCCTAGGTCCTAACAATACTGCAAGGGCTGGCAATGTCAACTGTGAACATGCTGGTTACAATACAGCAAGTGTTGAAATAAAGGCTACAAAATGAAACTACAAAATTTAGGAATGTTTTGCAAATAATTCGTTGTTATCCAAGTTGCTTCGTCCCTGGCTAAGCAACTTTAACAATATTTGAATGTAAAAGTTTCATCCGGTTTCAGTGCACTTTAATCGGTATATTCCTTTAGTTAGTATTTGTAAGCATTGTGCCTACTTTGGCCGGTTGTAATGCTAAATGTATGAAAGTTATTTCTTATATCTACTACTGCCGGTCCATTTAGGATAACCTTGAAAGCCAAAACTACCATATAATATATAATATCCATGCACTGCTTGTTTTGCAAAATTGCACATGATTCCCAAAAAGGGCTGGTCATAGAAATTCGTTTGAGGCATCTCGAAAAGCATTGAATTTGTTGTTCAAAGTTATCAAATATAGTTTTCCACAGCATGTGTAGCTGAGAATTCGTCGAATGGAAGTTATAGGAAATGTGGCTGACTGGAATCAGAGCAAATTTACTAACGTTTTACTAACGTTAAAACCAAAAATTGAAAACACAGAAGCTCACTAGTCTCAAGAAATATGCTTCTTCAATGAAAAATTGTTCCTGTTAAAATGGTAAGTGCCGAAAATAATAACAGAAAGGAACAACCGGACTTTAAATTCGCTGGCGAAAGATTGCAAAACTGAGGGAAGTAGCCGAACTATTTGGTCCATCGAATGTATTTGTTGTAAGCAATGATGATAAAGCTCGTGTTCCTATTGGTTGGCCAGTTGGAAATAAGCACGCCCCAATACTAATGATATTAGAGTACCGGATACAACTGCCGGACCATGACTGGGTAGTTGCCTTAAAGCACAAACGTATTCCGTCTGTATACGCGGCTCTGTCATTTACAGCGGCTGGAAAGTTGATTTACTCTGGGCCAACATATTAACGCGTTGCTGTGGGTCTCATATTATAGAGTAGGGTTTATCTATGTAATAATAATATTTTGTTGCTGTTACTTACCACTAGGATTATTTGTGTACTCTTTTATACGGTATATTCTAAAATAGATGATTTGATTGGTACTCCTTTATATTGCATCTCTAAAATAGATGATTTCATGGGTATTGATTGTTCATGGCACGTAAAATAGGCTAAGCTAGAAAACACTCTTGTTCTTACCTTGGAATCTTCAACACCTAATATTTACTCCTAAATAAAACCATTCTTCTCCATTTTACTGTTCCTCCCGTTTTATTCACCTCCCATTTAACTCTGTAAAGGTGCGGGGTAAGAAAAAAAGATTCAACTAACTTATTGCCACATCCCGCTGCAGTCACGTAGTAGTAATATGGCTCTCTATAAGTGTAGCGTCACAGTGTCGCCGGTAGTTCGCTCATTTGAGATCTAAATCTAAATCTTTGATGCATTTGTCGGATTTAAATATGCTTCATTCCTTGATTTTCTTAGTGCTTTCCACCAAATTGAGTGTAATCAGAGAGCAAAAGAATGTTCCGGATTTGGCACTCCAGTCGGCTCATTTATCTTTAGACGAATGACATTTTGTTTAAAAGGAACCCCAAAAGTTTATCAAGATTTAATGTTAAAATTATTAGGTAAAATGGCATGGGAGTCTGCGGTCTGCTTTATTGATGATTTGGGAGTAATTTGGAAAACATTTGAATCCCATAACGATAATTTAGATATATTATTACACCACACCTTATTATTGTTGCCAAATTAACACTAAAACCCAAGAAAAGTAAATTCGCTAAAATTTCAGCTAAGTACTTAGGTCACATAATCAGTCGTAAAGGCATTAGCACGGACCCTGAAAAAGTTGACTCCATTATTAATTTCCCAGTCCCTCAGAATTTAAGCCAATCTCGTAGATTTACTCAGCTTTGTTCTTTTTATAGAAAATTTGTAATGGATTTTAGTAGAATCTGTGCCCCTCTTTACGAATTAACTAAAAAGAACAAAAGATTTGTCTGTTTAGATGAGTGTCAAATAGCATTCGAGGAGTTAAAGAAAAGATTAGCTTCTGCCCCAATACTTAGCCACTTTAATGAAGATGCTGAGTCATATCTGCTATACACTGACGCTTCAGGTATAAGATTGGGAGCTATGTTGACAGTAACGGTAAATAGGGAGGAAAATTTTGTAAGTTTTTTTTCTCGGAATTTGAATAAAGCAGAAGCTAATTACCATACCACCGAACAAGAAGCATTAACAATAGTTGCTTCAGTCGAATATTTTCGTCCCTATCATTATGCTAAAAAGATTAAGGTTGTAACGGATCACTGTTCCCTTTGTAATCTTATGACCTGTAAGTCTCTTAAAGGGAGATTATGTAGGTTGCCGTTGTATCTTTCTTAATTTTTCAATTACTGTAAAGTATCAGTCCGGTAAATCTCATGATCATGCCGACGTGTTATCTCGGAACCCATTAAATACTGCTTCGGAAGAGGAGATTGATTTTCCATAATCTCATTTGCCATGTGCAAGTGTAAATGCCATTACGTGCGATAATTTTGTGTTTGCTCAAAGATCTGATTCATTTTACTCACAAATTATTACACACAAATTAAAAATTGAAAGTAATGACAACCACTGATACCATACCCAGGTTATAGCTTAATTGATAATGTGTTGTATAAATCTATTTGCAATGAAAGTGAAGGTGTGTGGAAACTATGTGTGCCAAGATCTGACTGGTTCAATGTAGTAAAGTCTGTTCATAACGATACCTCCGGTGGTAATTTTGGCTTCAGTAAAACTTATACGACAATTAAGTCCCGTTTCTGTTGGCCCAAAATGAGAAAGGATGTTTTGAATTACATGACGTCGTGTGATATATGTCAAAGATTTAATCGGAAAAACTTTCCCACATCAGGCCCGCGAATCCCCTTTGACTGCCCTTCTAAATCCTTTCATACCATATCCACTGATTTTGTTGGTGAATTTCCTGAAAGTCACAGCGGAAATAATTTTTTTTATTGATGATTGATCATTGCTCTCGTTACGTTGAACCATGATAGTTTCAATGCAGTCCGTTACCTCTTAAATTCTATTATGTACAGACATGGAGTCCTTAATAGAATAATCTCAGATCCCGGTACACATTTCACTTCATCTTCATTCCAAAACGTTTGTGAAGATTTTAATATCGAGAATAATATTATTCCAAGGTTAGCTCACAATGTAATGTATATGCCGAGAAGCACATTGATGTGGTAAAGCGGGTAATATCAAAGTTTCTTCGAGATAAACAAACTTTGGGAAGTCTGGTTACAACCAGATGTGTTTCCTCACAATATTATTGTTAGTTCAGTATCAAAATATTTTCCTTTTTATTTGATATACGGATGTGACCCAATCCTTCCTTGCGACAGTAAATTTCCCACCAATGATTTATTTAAAGACGATGCTGATCCACATAAAGTTAGAAATCGAATTGAAGTTGCAACAAAAATAGCTTCTGATAATACAAATGAAGTTAGAGCTGCAGAAAATTCGACGAAAGTCATCCCCAGAATTTATTTAATGTGGGCGATTTAATTTTAATTGTGAATTCCTCTAGAATTCCTGGTTTTGTGGACAAGTTTCTTCCACGGTAATAAGGTCCGTTTATTATTATGAAAATACAGAGTTATTCATTGTATTTTACTCACTCTATGGTTCGCCATAGCGCAAAAAACTATTTGAAATATTTAGGCGGTAACCATGGCAAATGGTAGGTACATACTTTACGAGTAGAATGACATTTATTTCACTCTCGTATGTTTAACCATTCCGAAGTTAGTCGGACCTAAAGTTGAGGTCATGGTTTTAGCGTTTTCCACGGCGGGATTGACCTCCCGCGAAGAAGTGAAAAGCCTCAATGTCAAATAAATTAGTGTTTTGTAAAGGTCAGGTGTTAATATTAGTAAAAACAAACGACAGTAACGTGAATAGAAGTGTAAAGGACTAAAATCGTCCAAGAAGTTTTAGACCTTTAGTTTAGACCTTTAAGTTAATGCATTAGGCGGGTTAACTCCTGCAAATTTTAGAAGACATTTGGCGGGTAAAGAGTCGGAAGTTGTGGTCACCCTGGATGAGGCACTTCTTGGGCTACACAACCACGGTGAAATAAGGAAGATTTGCTACATCCACAAAGGAGTATAAATTCCTGAAGTTTGGGTGCTGGGCAAGGGCAACTTTTTTACAACAACCATGGTTGCCGGCGGAATTTCGGGCGGGAGGCCTTACTACTAATCCAAGTGCCCTCAAAGGTCAAGATAAGTTTGGACTAGTATATTCCTCACAGGCCAAATCAATAATTGGATACAGAAATTCCCCGGCTCTACCCGTGGGACGACTTGAAGCGGGTATGTACCCACCACGACGCCGCCTCATCACATGTTTCTAAAAAAACCGCCTGCCTGCTGAAGACTTCCGGAATGAGTTCGGAATAACATTGATTCCGAACCACAAAATTCCAGTGAAGCGGCCTGGCACAAGTTGAATGAATATTTCAGGGTTCGGATACTTAAAAAGTAGCCTTTTCAAGAGAAACCTAACGACAATCGTAGGGGCCTGGAAAACGCTACGAGAGGAGTGGACAACATATGACCCTGCCCTAGTCCAACGGGTCAACCGATATTAGAAAAATCGGTGTCCTCTGGTAGTGAAGAAGTGTAGTAGTCAAAATAAAAATATTACAAGGTTATTTAAAAAGTGTTACTTGTCTTATTTTTCAAATCAAAAGTGAGTAAAATACGATGAATAACCCTCTGTATTGAATTCCATTACTTATCTGGTAACCGATCCCCATTCCCCACGGACGAAACTAATTAAAGTTCATGTCCAATATTGTAAACTGTACAACCCTCCTCTCCTTCCCTAACATTGATTCCCAAGTAATTAGATAATTATCCTTATTCTTATTTTGTGTCAAATCTTGTATTTGTTCCAAAAATTGGCAATATGGACTATTTAGACGTTATTTTTGATAAACCTCTTTCTCCGATAACTCAAGATGAAGAAGATCTGCTAAAAGAGTTCGATTTCGGTCTATTGGGGATACCTACAGGTCCTGAAACGTTCGTAGAATCAAATCCTTCACACCCTGATCCTACATCCCCTTTGTGGCAGCTAACTTTAGATGATTACCAGCTCGTAGTAGTCAAGAACCAACCCCGGTTAAAGGAGAATGTCAACCCCGTGGTTAATGAGACTCAGAAGGAAGAATCAGTCTGTTGCGGTTCCTCCTATATCCGTCAACATTGTACCGACACCCCTTCGGAAGCAAGCATACAAAAACCTGAAAAAACTTTGAAGATCGAAAATCTCTGCTGTGAAAGAAATTCATTCCTCATTGTCCGTTCCATAACTTCCTGAACTATTACCCAGGCGTCCGTAGTAATGTTATTAGACGTTAGACGAAACCAGCAAGAAAGTATTTAGGATCAACGAGGATGTTCAAGTCCCCATTCCGGTCCTAACGCTTTGCTGTGGGTCTCATATTATAGAGTAGGGTGTATCTATGTAATAATAATATTTTGTTGCTGTTAGTTACCACTACGATTATTTGTGTACCCTTTAATACGGTATATTCTAAAATAGATGATTTGATTGGTACTCCTTTATATTGCATCTCTAAAATAGATGATTTCATGGGTATTGATTGTTACTGAAACCATGGTACGTAAAATAAGCTAAGCTAGAAAACACTTGTTCTTAATTAGGAATCTTCAACACCTAATATTTACTCCTAAATAAAACCATTCTTTTCCATTTTACTTTTCCTCCCCTGATTTATTCACCTCCCATTTAACTCTGTAAATATATATATCTATTCGAAGTTGAAAGCATAGCAGTAGTACGGCTGAAAGACATTGTCGTGACGTTCGAAGAATGATGGAACTGAAATTTTTCATCGAATACTGTTTTGGTGGTATCAGAACCGAAATGTCATTAACGGAACAAAATGCATCTCATGCAAGGCAGATCCTAATAATGATGGTTAATGACGGTCCCGGTGAGAACCCTCGGTTCTCTAACACACTTGGCAGCTATTTCTCATTTCAAGATGTATGACTTAGATGCAATCCTTATTTGAACAAATGCTCCTCACTATTTCGAGTATAATCCAGTCGAAAGAAGAATGGCTCCTTTATCTCATGACCTCAGTGGTCGTATTGTTCCGCGAGACTTTTATGGAACACATCTAGACTCGTAGGGACAAAACATTGACAAGGAATTGGAAATAAAAAACGTTCAGAAGGCAGGGGAGGTCGTCTCATCCGTGTGGAATAATACAGTGATTGATGGATTTTCCGTACATTCTTCAATATGCTCCAAAAGACTAAGATCCTTTGAATTTGAATATCCCCGAATGCGAGAGTTGGAAAGCAGGTCATGTTCGGAAGTCGCAGTATTTACTTCAAATACCAATATGTCTAAATCCGGCATGTTGCACGCCTCCGAAAAAAATATCAAAACTATACTGCTGGAAGTATTCATGCCCCCTCGGTACACTAAATCCGAAGCTGGAATAGTAAATGCCTCTCCGAATGACCCAGCAAGTGGTAGTTATCTAGGACTAAGTACAAGGTTGACTCTATAGAACATTTGGACTATTTTGTTCTAATCGTGGAATATATTTTACTTCAAGAAAGTCATGTCAACAACACAAAAACATCCATGGAGCAAACAGAAATATAATGAGATGGAAACAGTCCAACGCTTTGAATTACATAGCTAGAAATGAAATGGAACATGTGTGCCTCTCTGGTGCTGACCCAACTAGTACTGACCCAGCTGGTACTGACCGAACTGGTACTGAACCAAGTGGTACTGAACCAACAGATACTAATTCTGTATGAAAAGCATCAAGCGACCTGTCTTCTAAACTACGTGTTGTAAAATTATTTTGTCGATGTATTATCAACAAAGCATTTATACTGAATGCATTCTTCTGCAGTTCATCTGGTAACTCAAAATTAGCCTAATGTCATAACATCAGTCTAAATTAAAATTTTAACCTCCCGAAGGACAGAAGCTCTTGATCGCAAAATTGAGGAGGAGTCTTCAATGAAACTATCTTTTGAAGCTGAAACCGAAGTTATACAGTGAGACCAGTAAATATTTCCCACATTGTCGGTAAAAGATAATAACATTCGTGCATAAGGAACATAACGTACAATTTGGTTGTTCAAAATTATAAACTTTATTGGTGTAAGTGCGAACATGATTATTTTCTAAAGGATACATCGAAATACGTCAAATAAAGAAGTTGTTCAGTAATGGGAGTAATTACTGTATAATGCACGTTGTTTGATGTAAAGTGTTTTGCCAACAAATGTGCGACACAACAACACCTTTTTCATTAGAGATTGACAAGTGCAGGGGAGAGGCGTAATACAAGAACGAATACTTTGATCTAAATATTTCTCAGAGAGACATCCTGCTATCTAATGTATTTAAAAAAGAATTGGGATCGTTTTTAATCTGGCATTTGCAGAGTCTGGCACTGGTCAAAAATGTGATATATAAACGCATCCGGATCGGTAACGCTTCTGCTGATTTGACAATACAGTAGTGGGGTTTGCCCGAAATTTTAACAAAATCGACGTATGTTGGACGACCAAGTCGAAGTTGTGATTTGAAATCACTACGTTAGCTACCATCAAAAAATTCAAGAGGCGGATTTCTAGATCCGTCAGAATAATTGCTGAAGACATAAAGGCATTGAACGGTTTTTGGATTTGCAAGGAATAAATTTTAGCTAGACGAATCGAAGTAGGAATAGCCACAGAGGATAATCTTAGTTAGTTGTTTTGTAATG
The DNA here is from genome assembly GCA_947179485.1 of Allacma fusca. NCBI lineage: Eukaryota > Metazoa > Arthropoda > Collembola > Symphypleona > Sminthuridae > Allacma > Allacma fusca. The sequence continues at coordinate 13,870,946 of OX359247.1, read as the reverse complement.
ACAGGATTTTAATTTAAAATTGATCGTTTCTTACTTCGAATTTTGTGAACATTCACAACATCGTTTTGTTTGAACAGGGTGAACATGCAAATAGCAATAGGTGCCTGCTTTTTTTGGTTCGCTACAGTTTGTTAGTGTACGGTGTCTTCGGAATTTTCAAGGAACAATTAACCTTATAATTAAATGTTTCGAATAAATGCAAGTGTTTCTGGAATTTACAAAACTCAAGCGTATTATTTTTCACAATTTCACTGTGTTTTAATTGTGTTCATCTTCGGGGTATACTCAACTAACCTCTTGAATTAGGACATCGAATTTTTATTAACATTATGTTTTTTATAAAAACTGAAACATTAATTTATATTAATGTTTTTTACAAAAAATTGAAATTAAAATGTTGTTAAACAATTAAATTCATTTTTGGAATAATTGGTTTGTAATGTAATGTAATGTAATGCTTTATTGTCAAGTCATCTCAGCGCAGGCACTGATTTCCAGATACAGACAGTGATATACATATATTTAACTATGAACACACTACGTTTCAGATTTTTTTTAGTTTAAGAATATAGTAAATGGGATCATTTACGATTTTTAATTAACCATTTACTTAGTTCAAACTGAAAATCTTTTATATTGGAGAATTTGTGGATACTATTAGGAATCATATTCCAGATCTTAGCAGCTCTATATTGGAATGAGTTGTGAAAAAATGAGGATGAGAGAGGGATTATAAGGAAATGGTTATGGCGGGATTGTCGGGTTCGTATCGGTTTAGTGATTTCCAAGAAACATATAAGTTTGTCAGATTGTTTAAGGATAGTTTTAGTGATTGATGCCATAATATAAGTATACCTCTCAAAGATACTTAGGATACTGAAAGATTCATACAGATTATGCAGGTCAAAGGATTTTCGCTTTGAGGATTTTAAGTATAAAAAGGAATTGGCAGGTTTTAAAAAATTAAAACTATATCCTTTGAAGGAAACACATTTGAGAAAATGATCAATAGTGTTTTGACATTTCTGTAATGAGTAGTTAGAAACAGCACCCCATATTGGAAGCCCGTAGTCAATGTGAGAAAAAACTAGAGATTTAAAAACTACATTGAGGAGCTTAGGGGTAATAAATCTTTTGAATTTTACAAGATTGTTACATTTGAATGATATTTTTTTGTTGACATAATTACAATGCTTTTCAAAGTTGAGTGTAGTGTCAAGTATGATGCCTAAGTATTTAAATTCGTCAACTTTGTGTACAGTTTGGCCATTACAATAAATTTTATCGTATTTAAAACATTGTTTGGCCCTTGGACGGGCAAATACCATAAACTCAGTTTTAAGGAAATTAATTTCCATATCGTTTTCAACACACCAGTTGTGGATTGTAAGAAGCTCTTTTTCAAGTTTTTCTTTCAGTTTGAGTGGATCTTTTGAAGTACAAACAGACCCAATATCATCAGCATAGATAGCAGAGTCAATAAGAATATTACACAAATCATTAAAAAATATGATAAATAAAACAGGGCCGAGTACACTTCCCTGTGGTACCCCGCCGTTAAGTTTATAAGGCTTAGAAATATAGGTTCCAAGTTTGATACAGTACTCCCGCCCAGATAAGTAGCTACAAAGAACTCTTATTACATAGTTTGGTACATTATAGTCGTATTTTAGTTTATGCATAAGTTTTAAGTAATTGACGCTGTCAAAAGCTTTTTTTAGGTCAACAAACAGGACTGCAGTAAGTTCTTTGTTTTCTAAAGCCTTGCAAATTCTGTGAGAAAGGTCAATAAGTGCATGAGTTGTGGATTTACGTTTACGGAAGCCATATTGGTTGCGCGAGAATAATTTTAGAGTTTCCATATGAGAAATAATCCTCATAGCCATGATAGATTCAAATACTTTGGATACAAATGGGAGAACAGAAATTGGTCGGTAGGAATGTGGTGCATAAATACTGTTTGAACCTTTTAAGATAGGAGTTATAGTAGCCGACTTCCAGTTGTCAGGGTATGTGCCTGTATTTACAATATAGTTAAATATATTAGTAAGTACAGGTGCCAGGATGTCAGTGTGTTCTTTGAATATTTTAGGAGGGATACAGGTCAGGCTATTGCCATTACTACCCTTAGTGTTTTTTATAGATATACAGACTTCTTCTGTAGTAATTGGGGCATACAGTGTATCATGATCTATACCATTTGCAAAATTATCAAGGGCAGCATCAACATTCATATGATCAAGTACAAAAGCTTTTGACAGTTCATCACATATATTCTCCTTCTCTATGATAACAGATTTGTTTACCCTTAGTTCAGTAATATTTGTAGATTTTAGCTTATCACCAATTAGGGATTTAAACATATCCCAGGATTCTTTAGGAGTTTTACAATTAGAGAATTTGGAAAAGTAATATTTATATTTATCACTACGGGAATGGTGGGTAGCTTGGTTTCGACATTGTTTATATAAGGCCCAAGCTTCAGAGGTATTTAGTTTACAAGCAAGACGTTTAAGATGAGATTTCTTATGTAATAGTTTCTTAGTATCAGCACTTAACCATGGGACAGGTTTACTTGTGACACATCTCTTTACAGGTGGAGCAATACCATCAAGGGCTGAGAGTACAAGGTTATTCATGACATTAACTTGGTCATTAACAGAGTCAAAGGAAGGAATAATCTGCCATTTACAAGAAGATAATAGATTGCATAATTTGTCAGGGGTAAGAGTTTTGTAGTTGCGGGTTGTAATTACAATTGGGGAGAACTTGATTTTAGGTTTCTTTCTTACTACGTAAATTATATCGTGATCTGAGATGCCACATTGTAATACACCGCAAGCCCGGGCAAAGCTACCACTATTAGTGTAAATATGGTCAATTAAGGTCCGAGTCAGCATAGTTGTACGGGTGGGATGCATAATTAGTTGTTTAAGATTAAGTCTATTACAGCAGTTCATGAGATAGTTGGAGTTATTGCTGCGCGTTGATAGATCAACATTGAAGTCTCCTAGTAAATAATTCTCCAGGTATTTATTTTGAAGGAGAAGATGATGTTGAGAGAACTCTAATAAAAAGTTGTCGTCAAGTACAAGGTGTCCAGGTGGTCTATATATGGTAGAGATAGAGAATGGTCTAGTATGAGGAAGTGTTATAGAGATAGAGAGGCATTCAGCAGAAATCATGCAATCGGTGAGTAATTGAACATTAATATTATCTTTTGCGTAGATTACTATGCCGCCACCATTGGATGTTGTCCTATCTTTTCTATAGGAATTAAAACCTGGGATTTGTATACAGCTATCAGGAATGTTACAATTGAGCCAGGACTCCGTTATACACATAATGTCAGCATTATAGTAGTTAATTATTACTGTCAGTTCATCTACTTTAAGTCTAAGGCTGCAGATATTAACATGCATTATTGTAAAACCTTTAGGTAGTGATTGAGGGGCAAATGAAAGTTCTTGAACAAGTGAGTCTTCAGAGGCAAAGAAGGAGTCATTGTTATTTCCTAGAGTACACAGAAAAGTATCAGAGTTAGGAGTAACCTGTGGTATGCATTTGTTACACATCCATGTTTGGGATAGGATAAGATCCTTGAACTGCTGATTAGATAAAGGTAGTTTCAAGCAGTTGGTATTGTGGAACAAAGTAAGACAGGTTTTGCATTTAATAGCTAGCTTACGGCCATCTGCTTTTTTGCATATTTTGCAAATTTCATTTAGACCAGCCTTATAGTAGTGATTAAACATTATGAATATACTCAATAACGGAGGATTAATACAGTGATAATAATACAAAATGATTATAAGACTAAAAGAGGTGAGTTGAATATTTTAACATAGCCTGGTTGAGTTGTCCTTAGAGGTCGGTCCTAGGCTATTGGATCTAGATAGGTGTTAGTTTATAGATGCAATCTGGCGGCTAGGAAAGATTTGGGTTCCTGAGATGTTGACTGGTCACGAACTGGAAACAGCAGCCGGTGAGGAGCCCTAATGTCCCTCGAAGGTACAGATGGGCCTATAGCCGTGACATTACGGCGTCAGGGTACCGGCAGCCCTTACAGCTGGATTGATCCAATCAATCGTGTCAGTTGTAGCTGCCGCCAGAGGCAAGCCTAAACTTACTTAATAAGGAATAGGCTCAAGAGCCATAGCTTGTTAGAACCTCTCAGCTCGGCAGTCTGAGAGGGAGTTCCAAGCATCCCTTAGTATGTAACACTTATTGACGTTCATCAAAGGAAGTTTACTTTGTTAAATTATTAATCCTTCTTTCAATTCTCTTAAAATCGGCATAGATTCTTTTAAGGTAAATTCAGAAACTATTCATTTAATCCGCTGCTTCAACCTCGCCTTATGTATATAGAAAGCTACAGCAGATTTCTTGTAACTGTTCTTTTCCACATTCGTTTTGTATTACTTAATTCCGATTACCAGAGGACGCCCTGTTTCTCCAATGTTTGTAGAATTGGAGGAATCACATTTTACCTGACATATTCCTCCCGTGTTTAACCATTCGTTTTCCCTCACAGTATACAAAAGGTTCTTAAATTTGATACCTATTAAGTGTATTACTTCGTTAAGGTATTAGGACGTAAGTACGTTTTTATTTATTCACGCCTGTAGAATTTGGAAGAAACATTGGGCTTGAGAATGAGGTACATTAAAATTTGTACTTGCAAGTTAAACAACGATTATACTGAGTAGTGTTGCAGAAGTGGTTTGGTGATAGGTTTTGTCGTGTGAGTTATAATTGGTAGATTTGCCGGGATAGATAATATTTTTAGATTGATTTAAGTTTTTACCAAATCAGGAGAAATGATTTTATTAAATAGTGAGGTAGCAAGGTATGCGGGATAGTACCGTAATGCAATCGAAAGTGTCAGAAAAATGTGTGGAACGATGGTCACAAATTGGAGTCAAATCGTTCCTGCCTATGGGTCAAATTGGCCACGTCTTTGCCAGGGTACTACGATGTAGCCATGTATTTGCTGTAGTAATACATTACAACAAGTACATGAAAACTTCATGTCGACAGGATCTTCTTAACTTATTGCCTTGCCATTTTTTGTTTATCAAGTTGTCCTACTCAGAAAACATATAATGCACCTATACAGTAAATGACAACTGAATCGTTCCAAAAGGATATTTAATTACCGGTTGACCAGGGCTTGGTAAATAATAGAAAATCCATTTGGTATAATGGTTTGATGATTTAGTAAATTCTGAAAGGCAATAACAAATGTGCCAAGCCAAACTCATTTCAAAATAAAGTTGTTACAAATTCGTTCTGCTGTTTTCATGTAGATAGTGAAATTATTAGAATAAGAGCTACAGTGTTCGTACACAATTAAAACTGTAGACTATTAAATACAACCAAGTCAGGTTACTGTCGACCAACCTTGCCGGTATGCGGTAACAAAGATACTTGAGCATATGGAAACGCATATATAAAACGCAAAGATGATCTACGGTATTCGTTGTTGTGCATTGGATATATGTTGCCCCTCAAGGTAGACGACAATACAAAGTCGAGAAAATTTGCTGATTACTCCTTTCGGGTGAATATGTTTGATGGGAATATGATTATGTCGATATAAATTGTAATGGTTGAAGAAGTATATTACCATCTTGTGTAGACCAGAAAATTTAATGTGACTCAACACTTACGAGACAACCGAAAGTAGGTTTAATCGAGTAAAGAGTCAAATCGAGTCAGCTTGTGATTATGATAGTTAAGAAGTAAATATTCATTACGTCTATATTTATTCTAAATATTGATAGGAAATATTACATCAATTACTACAACATATTTACCCTAGCTTGAAATGCTGCTCGGGAAATACCGAGCTATTTAAATACGTGAGCTTATACCCGTTCAAACGAATGTTTTACATTTAGGGTACTAAGCACAAGTACTGACTTTATTACGGCATAATTCACCGTCTGATCAAGCTGATTGTTCACTTTGCACAACAAATATTAAATTAAATTATTAATTTTTGAAAGTCATTTACGGGTATGAGTGTGTCTAATAGATTAATTGTTTTCAGATCAAAACAACCGGTTACATGCAACTGTTTAACACAAGCAAATATATTATCCAATGGACATTAGACCTACGCTTTATTAACCGAGGTTTTTATTATTGTAACCGTTCTTCAGAGTTTCTTGATTTAGTAAGAAACAAATGAAGTCAACCACTGACAGTGGCATTATGTATTTATGAATGAAGTGCAATCTCTCCGTACGTGCTGTTCGACATTCATAATTTCCTGATGTCGTATGAAAATTACAGCAATCCGAAATAGGTTTGTATTGAAAATGCATGTTGTATATAATCAAATTGCTGATGCTTTTATTTAACGTTAATTTACCATCTTTCTAATGTGTAAAATCATTCAAAACTAACTGTTTACAATCTCATAACTTGAAAAAGCATAGACAATGATAAATCATTGTAGTACTCTAATAGTACAGCTGCAGATTCATTATGACTGAGAGTTAGATGGGTTATCAGAGAGAAGTATATCGGTCAATAATACCTGTAAGTTCAACGCTGCCAAGTTTTAAGAAGGTTTCGTGGCATTCAATTTTCATTGAAATCAATTTATTCAGAGTGTTTGTCAGATTAAAGGTTATTTTCAGGCGATGAAATGAATCCCCAGGATAGTAAGGATTTATTCATGTTAAGTATATAAGACGCATCATTGTGACATATTCGAGCACGTTGGTCGATTATTTATTATTGGTAGATGTACCTCCATTAATTTGCACCGGAAATGCAATCAGTAGACCTTCCCAGCAGTAACCTATCTAGTAACCTGTCCTCTTCTCAACAGTAACTATCTACCGATATGTACATCTTTGTACAATGTAAATCTTTTTGACATGCATTTCTATTAGTGCATATAATTAAAAAAATCTATATACTTTGGTGGAGTTAAACCTTTTTGTTGCCTGCCAATATGCATGAACATGTATTTGTAAATTAGTATTTTGCGTATGAAAATAAGGCAGATTCGCCTCGTTTCGTTAGTTTTCGGATGCTGAGGCCCTATCTAACATAGACATTAATTAAATCTATTATGTATAAAATAGTGAGGTGAGGTAGACAGTCATACAAATTGAGAGTACTTGCATTATTCCTTTAATGAAATCTGCGAGTCAATGAAAGCATCTGATCGGGGTGATGGAATATTGCGAGGAGAAAAAGACGGGCCAAGCGTAAATTCAGAAATTGACGTGTACTTAAATGTACGTAATTGATGTTTAAAAAACAGTTTATCTAAATCATTGAGAGTATGTACAGGTACCCGAGGAGAAACTTATGGAAGCATCTCTGCGTACACGCATAATTCAAATGAGTACATGACATACATATACAGAATGTAAATAAGAAAACATTTCTATTAAAAATTCAAATTTTATACCAACCATATTGATTAGATATTGCCTACACAAAATGACTTGATGGTCCAGGAGAATAATACCACACATAGTAACTACGATATAAATAACGTGATACTTAAATTCTCTGGAAGTCTGAAATACCATTAATATTCAAAAATGCGTTTCATATTACTGTCTTGAAAAATTAATAATCCTAAATTATGTTCTCATGATCAATGTTTATTTAGTCTGTATAGCTTGTCTTCATTCAGATTGACTTGTGTTTTTTTGTATTTCTCAGTATTGGTAGTCAAGTTAACCAGCCAATGCCTTCTACTTTTCTTACTCGGCTTCCCTGTATAAATACGAAGCCCTTTCCCATAGTCATACACTTCGATTTCAACTGTTCAACAAGTAACATGTTCTTGCAAATAAATAAATTTTAGCCTCTTTTGAAACCAGGTTTTCCAGTCAGTGATTAATTCGTATTTCATCACAGTTGTGGCTCACCGCAAATGGGATTACTACCGGGCAGCCTGTCTGTCAACCGGGCACATCGCCCAAATAATTTATATTGTTTGAATCCTCAAGGCAATAACCTACACATTTGTTGATATACATGTAACCCAAGAAAGCAAAGAAAAGTGACCAAGACTGTGCTGCTAAACTGTAAAACAAAATATAAGTATCCCCAAAAAATGAGAAACATACTTAAGGTTTTAAATATGAAACTTTACAAGAAGACAAAATGACGATCTTTCTCATAGTTTATAAAATCAAGGATACCTGTGATTTTCTTAATTATGAGAAAGGTCGAGTGTAGGGGCACTGTGAGACGCTGGTTTTTATTCCAAAGATATGCTCGGGAACACTTTGGAGTTCAATCATCTTTTGTAAATACTAGGCGGTACTCTAGTATATTATGAGACAATAGTAGACACGGTATAGTGCTAAGGTGAACCAGTTGGTAAGAATCTAAGGTGAACCAGTTTTTCAGAATCTAAGGTCTACCAGCCGGTAAGAATCTAAGGTAACAATGTGGTGTTAGGATACGAAAACCATTGTAAAACAAAAATACCCATCCGATTTCGCGTGGATTTGTTTTAAATACAAATTCCAATTTATTCTTAAAATTATTATTTCTTCTCCTTTTAATACTTACATAAAGTAAAAATACAAGCATGTTTTTTACTCCTAACCTTAATAATTAGCCATTAATCTTAAGGCTATTTCGATTTTAACAGCAATTAAAAGTTTACAGCAAGTGACAAAATGTCTTCGATACAAGTAACTCACGTGATCATTTCTCCTCCGAAAAGAAAATCACAACAAACACATGGTTTCAAAAATTCTACATATTACTTACGTAGCCTTGGAATTGTACTACTTTATACAAACTATTATGATATAAATTAACGAGAATCAATACACGTACAAAGCCAAATCGTCATGTACGCCTCACCTTGCATGATACAGTATTGAAGTTGTTTGGTAATACATGAAGGATAGTCTATCTCAGGTACATTAATTCCGATAATACGTACAGGTACAATGAATTTTCTATATAATGGCCTCAATGGGATGACAAAATACCTGCCAATATAATATGGAGATGTCAGTATATGTTACTAGTTTGTAATGTGTACGCAATCCTGCGGAAAAATTTATCATGTCAATATAAAGTGAATGCCATCCAAGAGGAAACCATTATACAAGAAATTCACTGTAATCTGTATCATTTGCATAGCTTCGGATGTCACAATATTTTTCAAAGATTATAAAAATCGATCCAAAAATTTGGTTCTGTACGTTCAGTAACTAAATTAAACCCAGCTGCTTTTCAATTCCATTGATATTTTCCATGCCCATTGCTTTTTTGTTAGTAAGTTTGAACTAATGAAACCCTCAATACCCGGCCACGGGCATTTGCGGGTACCAGCGGCCATGAATACTCTAGATTCATAATTATAATCGGTTCTATAAACTCTAAAATTAGAAATAACAAGAATAATAATAATAATAATAATAATAATAAGTTAGATACATAACATGCAATGGGTTTCATTAAACGGTTGCCCCTTCTATCCTATATAAAGAAGTAACTCATGAAATACTACAAAATGTGAGTAGTTTATTATTCCACAGGTTTTAATCAGAAACGAAAGAATTTTCTCTATATTTAAGAATTAATAAAACATTTTGAGCCCTTACGTAACCGTTTTAGAATATTTTTAAAAAGGCGTAGCTGGCAGGAAAAACCATAAAAAAAATATTTTTTCGTTCTTTACATGTCGGGTATAATTAAAGACATGTAAGGTACATATAAATGTACATATACGTCCAGACGTATATTTGAGTTAACCTCTGTGGAGATAAGACGTGATCAGGAGCTGAGAGCTCATGTAGTTAAATATAGAAGCCAAAGGGTCATTAGTCGAATGTGGAAATTCTTGTCCATGCATTTAAATGCAGGAGCCGGTGTGCTCATGTTAGAATATAGGAGCTGGAGTAGCTCATGTATTTACTTATTGAAGGACTGGTCATATTAGTATTTCCTGGCCAGGTCCCAGAAATGTTTATTTTTAGTTACGGTGGTTCATGACTCCAGGTCATGGCCCACTTCAAATTGTATATACAATTGTATATTTATATATATATATATAGCACTCCCGCAAGTGTCAACTTATATATATAGCACGTGCAGTGTTAAGTGCTCCAGTGAAGGGCTTTATTCTTTTAGTGGAAGTGCACGAATTATTTAAATCGCTCATGACCCAGCTGATGGCTTGGGTTCGCAAGTGCAGGAGGTCACATAAGTGACGCTCTTTTGTTTAGTACCTGGTCCCGCGGAAACTTCAGCTATATAAGCAAGAGGTCTGCCATGGATCAGGGTCAATCTTTCTTTTGCTGAGCGTCGATTATTTTTGTTTGAAGATCGTCATTCATTTTTTTGATTGTTTATTTGAAGGCCTGGTAGCAGGTATTATCTGTCGAATTGTTGTATTTTTGAAGAGTTCCGTGTGGAACTAGTTATTTTGTGATTATTTTGTTGATTTGTTAGAATTTAATTATTCCTTTTAATAAATAGTAACTAAACTAGTTACTAGCTTAAACTTTATAATTTTGAAATATTTACTTGATTCATGAACTATTTTTGATTATTTTCACTAGTCAGGCTCCTGAATTAAATCTACCCTTCCTTTTCCTGAACTTTCTGTTTTTGGACTTTTACTCAAAAGTACCAGCCCTTACCTCTCTAGCAGAGCACTTCTCTGCGAAAAGGACCACAAATCTAATTTGTTGGGGACCACCAGTGGTGAGAACCGATCCGCCTTACTCCTTAATTTCCTGTATTTAGAGAGGAGTTATTTAATATTATTTTATTTTTGAGAAATAATTATTGAGGAATCAGGATCTACATAAACATACGTTGATATACAAACAACCTAACTTCAAGTGTGAGTGGCTACTCTGCTCCTGGACTTCTTCCTAAAGTTTCTTGCCGATATACACTGAATTTCTCACAACCTCCCAGATAGCACACACGGTTTGGAGGATATCAGTAATATCCATATTTGAGTCTATTTTTGACATAAGCGTTTGTTTGTCGTACAAATATACTATGTACATTAAACTTGGACACTAACATTCTGAGGTTGTCAATGAGAAACCAACCCAGGATGATCAATGAGATGTCGCCATAACGTCGGGTAGATGTCACTAATTCACTTCCAGAAGATGTACAATATTGTTCTACAATGTTTGTCAATAAATTCACTCCCTTGGAAAGCTTAAAATTACATCCTGTGGATGAATTTATTTAACTTGTCGTCATTATTTTTCTCTGGCGCGGGAACTTTTGTAATTTATTGGTAACCTCAGGTGTGTTTTCAATACTAACATTAACGTAAATTTTGAAATATTTCAAGTAAAAATGAAACGAATAAAAACAATAACTGACATCAATTTAAGTAAACGTCAATTCCATAGAAAAAAACAAGCAGAGATAAAATTTTTAACTTTAGCTTCGCAAGAAGTTTTCCCATCATCACGAAATGAAACATTTCCCGTAAATAACAGAACAAACGAAGGGTCATCATCTGAATCTCAGTTTAATTCAAACGATATAGAAAATGGTATTTCACCAGTATCAAGAAACACACCGGCGTACATCATAAATTATAGTGAAAGTGAGGCAATAGATAGTGACAGCAGTTTGAATGATGACGTTGAAGATGATTTCTCTGCAAGTGACCTGCAATTAGAGCTTCAAGCTTGGAGCATTAGTAATAATATATCGCAATGTGCTTTAAGCGATTTATTAAAAATTCTGAAAAAATCTAGACACTTTGTGGATTTACCAAATGACGCTAGAACAATTCTAAAAACACCTCGAAGTACTCCAATCTTATCTTTCCAACTGGTGAATATGTTCATTTTGGTTTAGTGAAAAATCTAAAATATGAACTAAAATTTTCAAGTTCAACAGAAATTGTTTTACAAATTAACATTGATGGCCTGCCAATTTCCAGAAGTTCAAACCGGCAGTTCTGGCCAATACTTGCGAAAATTGCTACAAATGATCGGAATCCTTTCATAGTTAGAATTTGGTGTGGAGAATCAAAACCAAGAGATGTAAACGAGTTTTTGAAACGTTTGATTGAGGAACTGAAAAGTGTGTGTACCGAGGGGCTTTTCGTAGACGGAAAACATTTTGTCATCAAAAGAGTTTGCTTCATCTGTGATGCTCCTGCTAGATCTTTTGTTACTTGCACTAAAGGTCACAGTGGGTATTACTCTTGCTTAAAATGTATGGTACGCGGCGAGTACTTTGAAAATAGAGTAATTTTTGATAAATTTAACTCTGAACCTAGAACTGAAGAAAGTTTCAGAAATCGTCAACAGGAAGAACACCATAATGGAACAAGCTGTATTGAAAATCTTGACGTCAAGATCACAGAGGATTTTCCTTATGAGTACATGCATCTCATTTGTATTGGGGTTGTTAAAAAACTGTTTCTGCTATGGATGAGGGGCAAATACACTTATCTGCGCCTTTGTAGTGCTCAAGTTGACGATATATCAAATAGGTTTCTATCTTACAAAAATTTTGTGTGTGTCGAATTTAACCGAAAACCAAGGTCTTTGAGAGAAATTGATAGGTACAAAGCTACCGAGTTACGTCAAATATTATTTTATACGGGGGTGGTGGCGCTTCGAAATATATTACCAAAAGAACATTATGACCTTTTTCTGGCCTTACATATTAGCTGCCGACTATTAGCAACAAAAGAGTTGTGCAAGAAGTACAAATCTTATGCAAAGCAATTAATTCTTGAATTTGTAACAAATTTCAGAGTTTTGCTAGGTAAAGAAAACATGCCATGGAATTTGCACGGTTTACTTCATATTGCGGAAGATGTTAAATCCTTGGGACCTTTGCAATCCTTCAGCGCGTTTCCGTTTGAAAATATGCTGGGTGTGATTAAGAGACAGTTGCGCAAGCCTCACAACGCTTTACAACAAATTCACCGGCGTGTTGAAGAGCATGCAAATCAGCTTTGGCATGCTAAATCTCTAGCTCCGATGGAAGGAGTACATCGTGAACATAATAACGGTCCAACTTTAGTTCATTTGAACGGTCCACAATACAAAGTATATTCAAATTCAAATGCTACGTGGAATATTGGAACTTGGGACAAATTTTGTATATTAAGAAACGGAAGTGTTTTCGAAATTTTGAATTTCTGTTTGACCAGCGATAAAGAGGCCTTTGCAATTGGAAACAAATATAAAAAGTCTGATTATTTTTGTCTTCCGTGTAATTCCTCTCTTTTAGGAATATTCAAGATAGTTCGAGATTCACAGTTCCTTCAATCGTTTACAGTAGTTGACATTGCCTGCAAATTGCAAGTGTTTCCTGAAGAATCATATTTAGTGTGTCTCCCTTTACTTCATTCTATTTGATAAAATGTATTGTATAGTTAAATTTCTAAAAGATAAAGACTCCGTTGATGTAGTACCAAGAGTGTGGATAACTAATAAAGGATTGTGCATATGGCCACCATATGGAGTAAATTCAGATAAATTCAAGAAAGTGGTTCAGAATTCTGAAATTCCAATCAACATGGATGATTGGATTGAGCACAAAGTGGAAGTTATAAAACTTTTTCGTAAGTGCATTTATACATCATTTGGTTAATATCAATAAGTCAATGATTACATACATGATCTTAAGTGACAGCTCCACATGAGCAGAGGTAGTAAGCACTTGTTTTGTTCTAAGTGCAAATTATTAATCACAAAGTATAATTCGTTAACTTTATTTGTTTTAATATATAGGGAGTTACGCTGCTGCCCGTAAGAAGCTCCAACGATCTACTATGACATCCGATTTAAGTGACACAGAAGAAGAGCCAGCTCATAAATCAAGCAGTCGTTTCAACCAAGACACCCAAGTAGCGACTGAAACATTCTGTACTCCTACGATTCCAAAGAAGGTCTGTGCTGCAAAAGTAATTTCCTACACAGTCTTTCCTCCACAGGAAAATTGTTTAGAAAATTTGTCGCCCCAAATACCTACAACTTTTAGTGCAACTATTACTGCAGATGACGGAACTGAAAATGAATTTCGCTCCTCAGAGATACTTGCTGTTCCCGAGACGTCATCTAATATTGGTTACTTTTGAATTAATTCCTAAATTAAAGAATTAACTAGAACTGGTTTAAAATCAATAACTTTTACGTATCCTGTTCCAGGATTTCAGAACGTTGCGATTGATTACTTGGCGGAGATTAAAGTTCGTTTGGATCGGCTCGAGGCAAAACTCGATGCAATGTCTAAATCATCATGCCTGCAGGAATTTTGTGACGATGCAGATTTTGAAGATTTGCCATTTAATTCAGAAATATCCTTGTCTGAATTTAAAAACTTAGTGAAATCTAACAAGATCCTGGAGAAAAAACTCGTAAGATTTCAGAAAAACTATACTTTTGGCACTTGGGTACACTGGCATCTTGTGTTACGGGATGTTAGTGTCATTATGTCAACCATAATTGCTAGTTACTTGGTTATTAGAGCATGTGTTTCTCGAGTTCAAAAAATGTTAAACTACAAAAATTGTATATTGCTCTCTCGCCGTCCTAAAACTAATTAGTCAATGTGTACTATGCAATACTGGTAAAATTATTTGGGTACTCCCCATTTACCATAATATTGATTTTGCCAATGACATACCATTGTACTTCTAAAGCCAATTGTGCATACCAATCTAAATTTACTGGATATTACTATTTGAGGTTGTTTTGGTCTTTTTTATAGGTTGAACGATTTCGGTCACTTGGTGGTAGAAAGCCATCGCTGCATGTGGCAGCAATGATGTCCGACTTAATGTCAGATGAATTGGCAAAATCTTATAGTTGGCTTGGACTTCGTGGGAATTTGAGCTTTTCTGAACTAGGGGTTCAGAAACACTTTTATGGTAATACTTTCGTGTAAAAATTATTTAGAATTACGTTGGCCACCGAATGTGAAGACACATTCTGTGTATTTAATATGATCTCTGGGATATTATTTTCTGCAGCTGCTGTTAAACTTTCCGTTAAGAATCCAGCTACTTTTACCAGAAATGATGTAAAAGAATCAGTAGAAAGTTGGCTCAGACATGCAAACGATAGACTGATCGCAAAGAGACGAAAGTAAGTTTTGGCCAACCTGAAATATCTGGTTATTTTTATCCACGCTACAAGTGTTACAACGCAATGATATTTGATTTTGTATATATTGCCTTAGATCTGTTGTCACGGACCCACTTCCGGATTGTGAAGACATTGAAGGGGAGTAATTGACCAGTAGATAAAGGTTGTAGTGCAAGAATTTATCAGTGAACATGCTCATTTTTATTTTGTTTAGATATACAACTTTTTAACGAATTATTAAACTACTTGTCTACAACAATTTCAAATTATAATTTATTTCACATATTTGTTGTAGTAAATGTACTTCATTTTAGTCAAAATGGTAGTTAATTGTAACATCTGAAGGACATTCTGAGCGGACTGCCATTTCACTATATCCTCAGAGCGTCCGTTTGGGATGCTCATGAGACATACTTAGTACTTGTTTTTGGCGGACATTTGGCTATCCTCTGATTGTCCCCATGATGTTGCCGACATTAAAAGACCTAAAGAGGATTTTATTTGAAGATATCCTCAGGATATTTTTAAGACCATTTGTGCTATCTGGGCTTGTTCAATTTTTTCACGGCTCATAGCAATAACTCGCAACACCGAGGCAGTTTACCCTGACCATCGCCATATCTTTTTCTCCGTCTTTAAGACGATGTATTCTTAAAAATTGTTTGCAAATGTATTTACAAAAATTGGTCAAAAACAGTGCTCCTAAAATTCTATGCGAAATCTGGTTAAATATTATCATTTATGTAAGTTAGACCTAATCTGATTATCTGCTTGAATAACTGGCTATCAGTCCCTATATTATGAATGCTATCCGCAAATTGTCATTAACCTTTAGCCTTGGAATTATTTGTTCACCTACGGTTTTGCAATGTGTTGAAACTGAATTAAAACCTCACTCTTGTATAAGATTCGGAACCTGAAGAGTATTTCCTCCTTGATTTTTGGCATAGTCATACATCTGTCTCACCGTATAATTTTACCCCAAACTAAAATCCTCACATCACATTACAATACTTTCTCTCGCAAAAATTCTTACCAACATCTGGTTACTTTTAAGAACTTATTACAGACCAATACTAAAGAATGTGTTATGAACAATATTTTTATCCTTGATGTGCCCTTGTGGATTTCTAGACTACAAAGTCCAACCAACAGTCATTCTGGACATTCTGGAGCAGTATCTCCGGAAATACCACCTTGTACGTCCAGCTCAGCTCATTTGTGAGTTCTCGACGTTTCTCTCGCCTACGTCAAGTAGGTTTTATTTGAGTTACGCCAAATATTTGAAGGCATGAGAACTGGATATTTTGTTGAATACGGAGTTTTTGTCAAATACACTTGATCTGGAGGTTAATTGCGATTGGGCGGGATTACATATCATAGGAAATTTGCACCGAAAAACCAACTGGTATCTGTGAATTTGGTAATAATTAATAATAGTTAATGGTGAATATGATCCCCCATCCCCCAGTAATTGCTCCTGAAAAATATGGCTTTGTTTTAGTTGTGGAAATATTTGTCTAGA
Organism: Allacma fusca; assembly: GCA_947179485.1. Lineage (NCBI taxonomy): Eukaryota > Metazoa > Arthropoda > Collembola > Symphypleona > Sminthuridae > Allacma > Allacma fusca. The sequence goes on along the minus strand of OX359247.1, from coordinate 13,854,329 downwards.
CGTACATGCTTTGATTTTCCAGCCAAAGTTTTCTTTAAGATATTGTAGTTTTGAGCCCCGGTCTCAACGATTGGCTGATGAACCCTAGGCAGAGAAAAACCAGCAAACGAAGTCCAATGCACATAATTTCCAGCCCAAGATGGCAGCTCCAACTTCGGTAGTTTCACAATATAATATCATGCTGTTAGCAAAAATGCTGCTTCACCTATATTTTCTTTAGGATCATTAAATGACGCTAGCATTACTTTTGACGTACATATATTTCATTGAGTAGAACTTGAAAAACGTCTCGTTAAAAACTTTGACCTGGCCTTCTATATCATTGTCATCGCAAATGGTCATAATATCATCAGCACAGCTGTTCTAATCGTAATTCTTGCAACTGCTCACATCTCGAACATAACTCGATCTAGAGTAGCTTGTAGACGTTCAAGTTTGTTATTTGCTCTATTCAACTTGTCTGTTGTAGATATAGCGTCTTATTTTAATGAATTCTTCCAATTTAGTCTATTTACTTTACTCAAAAATAAGGAACATTATCAATACAAAGCGACAATCAATATCCAACTCGAAGGACAAATTAATGTTGACTCTGCATAGTCTCACAGGGAATGTGCGCTAGATAATGAAGGTGATGTTTTTCAAAGGCAAGGGTTTTTAAAACATAACTGTCGTCTCCGGAAGCAACAGAAACCTTCTTATGTAACGTTACGGGTGATGTTGGTAACGTTGAGAACAACATGGCTGACATTTCTAACGCAGAGGTAGGGGAAATGGCGAAGGGATCCAATGAGGAGGCAGTACCAACGGACAATGGCTAAGGTGCAGCTGGAAATAAATTGTGCAATGCCTCCAGCTATGGAATTAGCAGGACCGCTGGAGGAGTTAGAGAAAAGGAACGTTCTGAGAATTTCTGAGGGCCAGGTGTAAATATTATCTAGGAATGTGCTACTAATAATAAGTCTGACTGTTGTTATGATTAGGGTATGTCGATTGAAAATGCCCTGCAGTATTTGCCCGCCCAGATGAAAATGCCCAAAATGCCTGCCCACATGCCCAAAAACTGGGCATGTGGGCAGCTTTTGAAAATGCCCTGATTTTGGGCATTTTGGGCAGGGCAAGTTGGGCATTTTCACTGCACCAAAATTGGATTACTAGCATATGTATATTCAGAATATCCATCCAAATGCATGAAAGCGCAGCCAAGGAAAAGTGAAAAATGTGAATGTCTGGTTATTCGCTTCTTCGCGTATATTTTAATGGCAAAAACAGTCAAATCAATTTAATTTCATTGACATGAGGTGATATCATTTAAAACTCCTATTAAAATAAATTTCTAAGTAAATAATAATATGAAATAAATTTGCATATGCGTCACTGACTGAATTTTATACTCATTTTATTCTACATCACTATTGTCTGCAGTTTGCAACGATCAGCCAAAAATGGCTCAAGTAGAAACCAATTTACATCCTCCATACAGGTCCCCCAAATATTGTTGTTTGTAGTTTTATGGTGTATAAAAAATTACCGTATGAGTTCAAATTTTAACCGAAAAGACATTTCTGATCACAGTAATATACATACATGCATAGGGGTATGTGAATATTCCCAGGATGGTGGAAGTTCATTTTACATAATATTTTAATTTATAGCCGTATCGTGTACTGTACAGGTGTTTCACAAATTGTAATGTTCAATACGACCTGTGGTATCTAAACGTATTTCATCACAGGTTGAATAATAATATTTTAATTATTCGTCAAAATAATGACGTACAGAATAAAATTTTCAAGATAATTTCGAATGCTTTTTCTCCAAAATTACAAAGAAATTTTCAAATCCATTGTCAAATTGTATAGATAGTTCTATTATATTCCACGATTCTGCCCAAAATGCCCAATTTGTCCTCGATGAAAATGCCCTTGCCCAGTATGCCCTATTATGCCGACCTCGCCCTGAAATGAAAATGCCCTGGCATTTTGGGCGGGCGAGTTGCCCAAAATGCCGGGCATTTTCAAATCGACATACCCTAGTTATGATAATAATAATTATTACTGTTGAGGGCTGAACGTTTTGTATTACGATGTGGACAGTTACTGTGGTCCATTTTTGGAATGAATTTGTTGGAGCAGATCATTCTTCGTCCTAAAGCCGGAGAGTCGAGGTGAACTCGTGAATCTCTCCGCACTTTCCTAATTATTTCCTTGAAGTTTATTATATTTTGACTACTGTTACATTTTAAAAGAATTCTTAGAAATTTTGTCAACCATTTAACTGTTAATTTAAATATTAGTTTTTTCCTGTTTGGTGAAATATTATTGCCTGAAAAATGGTATGAAGTGAAAAAGTTTATTAATTGTTGGGAATTATTTAATTAATTAAAATAATTGCAGTGAACACTTTTTTCCCAAAACACCTAGTGGATTCTACGACCATTCATTATCCATACAAGTAGGAGAAAAAGTAATGTAATTTTTCCTAGTGTTACAATTTTGTTCTTTGTCATTCTCCCCGAGTTCTCTTCGAGGCCATCAATGTCACGGCACCAATTTCCAGCCTAAACTAACCTAACCCTCACTGTCCTCAACGACCACCAACAGAATCCACACCTATAGGGCCACATATCGTAGTTCGGGGCCGCTTATCGTAGTACAACCGATGGAGGTACTATTAGGTAAAGGTTACTTCTATTTTTCGCGAGCTACGGAGGAGACTGATTGTAAACGGATACGGACAAAAAAGCGTACGGAGGTAGACCGTTGCTTACGGATGAGCCTTTGTGAATGGTGCTTTAGGCGCCCTGAAGTTTATTGTTTCGAAATTTTATACAATGTAATAAAAATTTAATTGATTTCTTACTTCTGACAACTTTAAGCATGGTCACGCACAATTTCCAAACATAGTATAACATAGTTGCTTTAGTTAGAGACTTGTTGTTTACTCAAATATGAACTAGATAATTTTTTGTAAACATGAAAGGGTGATGGTAAAATAATAGCATTCGAAATTTCGCACATGACTTTCCTGCTACAAATCTATGTTATTGAAAAACGTAACCTTAAAATGCCAATCCCAATCTAATCTCCAGTTCTGAACAACATACAAGAATTTCCACCATACTCAAACCTGTAGATACAGAGGAGTATGTATGTACGTCAGAGGACAAAATAACTTTCGAAAACAAAGTTTTGCGTACACTTCGAAGCAAAATGTACCTTTGAATAATTATTCTACTTTTATGAATGCATAACAGAAAAAATCCTTCCGTAATAATTAACTCTTGTTTTATCTACTGATCCCTGATACAAAATTGTTGCCTGCAACAGAAATTTATTTAAGCTAATTTGGGTAAAATATCTATGTATAGTTGCTACTTGCTAACATCGTTTGTTCCATTAGTTTTTTCGCCTGTGATATTTTATTAAAACGCTTGGACAGACAGCAAATAATTATCTATTACGTATTTTCTGTTGAATTTAGAAATGAAATGAGTAAACACATCCACTGCAGTAAATTATAGTAATGTGAAAAATGTAAAACCACATTATTCCAGAAAAATTTTCACTGCTTTGCATTCATTACTTCATTACCCATACTCATTTCAAGGAATAGCTTTATTAAGGAGGTAAACAGGAGCAGGAAAAACCAATTTTATTACTTATGTATGTATATGTCCTGCAGCGCACAGTATTACAAGTAATCATATAAATATGGTTGCCACAGAAGGCGATGTTTTCGCCGTAATTAAAATAATTGATTCAGGAAATGTCCTTATTTGGAGGCTTCCGTCTGCTCATCGTGCAATAACTGACTGCAATCAATTCTCCCCATTTATTTCCTTTTTTAAATTTCAGCGTCTAACATCAGAAAATATGAATAAGTGGATAATTTTATTGAGCCTGCTTGCTGTTGCAACTTTCCCAGAAGCCCCAGCACTCTCAATCAGAGGTAAGATTTTTAAATCACCCTGAACACTTGGAGTCTGTCAAAAATGACTTACAATAGTTGGGGTCATAACAATTTTACATAGAACGCTTGCAGCTGGTAAGGATATTGAAATATTTTGTGCTCTTTGCAAAACAAATATTGAATTGAATTTTATTATAGAAGCCATGCGGCGGCCGGGTCAGTTCAGGATGAGGTGGGGCAGAGGTTTGATTGGCATTTGTGAAAAGTTTGAAAACATCCTTGTGATATAAGTTTCTATATTTTTTTTAATGATTATTACAGATACAGCTTATGATAATGACTTGCAGAAGCGCCTGTACAACTGTGAGTTGATCAAAGCATTGGTCTCGTCATAAATGTTAATATAATTACTTGATGATGATTTTAAAAGTAATAATTCACGCTGCAATTATTATTATTGTTGTTTGTTGGTACTTCAGATTTAGATGTTGAGGATTATTTCAATAGCAGATCGTAATGTGTGAGCAATTTCGATGTAAGTTAACTCCAGCTTCTTTCTTCACTGCTACATAAACTTTGCCAGTCAAAATGTGTGTTGAAGATAATAATTGTTGAAAACTACTTCCAGCTAATTATTCCAATTGCAAAGACAGGAAATGAATTATAGAAGAAATAATGGCTGACCTTTAAAAATCTATGAACAAACAACTGCTTTGGATTTATTTGACTATTTTCATATTAATTGTGCTCTACGCACATGCATCTAGTATTACTCCGAAAATCACAACAAAAATGTTTAACCTGATTACAATTTAAAGCTGCGTTTTGCTACTCATAGTAGTATACTGTTCGAAGATACGAAGAAAACTTTGTATACATACAATTAAAGGAAAAATTCTGACTCTGTCTAACTAGAGTAGTAACTTTCGTGCTTTAAGTTATATGACTGTAGATATTCTATATGATAATTCCACTCTTAAATTTGGATACACTTGCCAAGTTGCATCGTAAGATTGCAGATATTAATAATGTAAATAGTTTGACTATAAGCTTTTGTAATTCTCAGAAATTCAATTGGCAACGGCCATTTTAAAATATTTATGTATCAAAATCGAAGAAAATCTGCTTAGCTGACTTGTTTTAAAACGCTTCGATATTCCTGCGTTTTAATTAGATTTTGTACAACAACATATGCGCTGTAATCATTTCATTTATAAAAGAACAAAATAAATAAAGTCTTAAAAAAAATCTATAACTGTATCTACAAGTATCTAATTTCGGAGAATAGAATTAGGGGCATCTTTAGTCTCCGTGGTAGTATTTCTCAAATACGGTCCGTAAGGGTTACAAGCACATGTGCAAATTGGATTCTGGTAAGACCCGCACAAAATACCGAAGTAAGCCCCGCAGTAAGTCTCCTTACAGTAGAGATCACATCGTCCATCACGATCAGGAAGACAATTGGGTGGTGGTGGCTAAAACGAGCATAAAATCCAAGGATTATACTCCATCCCTCCTACAGCCTTCCTCACATTTCCAAATTGAACTCCATGAATTATAAACTATTTTTCACACTTACGTTATTGCAGTAGCACTTGCAAGAAAAAGGATTGCAAGTAAAGGAGGTAAAGTCATCTACGCCAGTACTTCCGCAAATGTCGGAGCAGACCTTTGGATCGCAGTTGTACTTTTTTTGCCAATCTCCCCCATGTATCTGTAAGTCCGATCCATTTGCACATTATTTAATTATATTTCCCTTCAAACTTACACAAACTCAATAAAGCTCGTCAGTTTATCCGCATAAGTGGAGAAGCTACTCTGCTCCCATACAACTTCCCTCTCTCCATGCTTTGAATTCTAAACAATAAGCCTTCTGAGCATTTGGCATGAATAACTAATTGTATAAGGTCTAGAAAGTTAAACTTTTTTCATTAAAAATATTTGGGATTTAGTTAGCTCACCTCACAGAGCCCCAGGGAAATAAAAAATACTATCAAGGCCGGCTTCAGCATCTTTCCTACTCCTCTCTCTCTCTTTCTCTCTCTCTCTTCCTCCTCTATAAGTTTCTCTGTCGTCACCTCTAGTTTACACTTGCTAACACATGAACTGTGAAGCTTTGATGTAACTGTATCAGGTATAAACAGGGAGTGAGGCGCTTTTATACACACAACATCGCGTTCTCCATCCCTCTTGAATTAAATTAACCGAAGGAACAGTGCCATGAATAATCCAACCAGCCACGGCCTTTGCAGTTGCACAGTGTGTAACCTACATACATAGTCTCTCAGTTCTGCCCTAAATTCGATAGATCTAAATCCATAATCGTGTTCACATTGTGCAACAACAACGTGAGACAATTCAGACCACTTGCCTGGAATTTTTCATGTTGAGAGCTGACAGATTTATAGCATTGTAACACCTTTCATTTCCAATTCCCCAATGTGAAGCTACATCTGAGGGTGGTCTGCGACTACTCCTAAAAACCACCGTGTCTTTTCAGAGTCAACAAAGCTTTTTAATTAATCTGAAATCACTTACTGTTTAATTATTTTAAGCAAGATGAATTCAGCCGGAAGCACCGGGACTAGCCTGGTCCTCTCAACATTCACTCGTTTTAGAGATTTTATTAGCAGGGACCACACCAAGCTGTAGATATGTACATACATGTGTACATGCATGTGAGCGTCCAGTCCATAACACAAAGTACAAACTCATAACAGGAGCCCAAGTTTACATTGAAAAATCTAGCTCAACATGTGTTTTCAGATTAGGGAATCCGTGTATACTTTCAGATTTACGTTCCTTTAGATACTGGAATTAATGCAGTCTGCAGCTGTTACCGTAAAAATGGTAGTACAAGCAATTAAATCTTCCGAATCCATACGCTCCCCTCACCTGCACATACGCATCAAAACATAACAATGATTATTTATTCTGATTCACGGTTTTGGCCCAAATTGAAAATGACAGGAGAAAAAACAATTATGTAAAGAGCTCCATTTAGATCGCAAAGGCAATAACCATCCTTTGGTCCTACCTGTTGTATTATGGAATATTATTGCCGTATTATTATTACCTGTCAGCAAAAGTGGGCTTTATGCTTTGCAAGCTAAGTTGTTAGCTAACAATAAGTCTGGCAATTACAAACACATAGCAGGCTTTTAGAAATTCAAATGTCTGTTTACTTGAGCAGACAACTCACTTTCAGTTACGTCTCATTCGGTATACAGAATGCACATTGTCATTGATATGCATTCCAGACACACACAACGGGCTCCCAACTCACACATTCGTAAATCCTAATCACGTACACATTTGTCAATAAAGAACTCATTTTGTATAAATAACTTCCTTGTGTGACATCTTCAATGCTATTTCCAATTCGAATTTACTGAGGTAGGAATTGGGGGAATCGTCAGGTTTTGTTATGCTTCAAGTAGTACACAGGAATTTGTAACGGAGCTCAGGAAGAGTCATAATAACTGTTCTAAAAATAGTTTCATTTTGTCAGGTTGATGGCTCAGTTTTCTGTTCGTCATTGGGTTAATACTCTAGTTGTAGTTGATTGGCATTATTATTGGCAGGAAGAAAGTTATGCATATTTCCAATTTATGTGCACATCCTTCATGAGCAGGTAGGAACGGAACCTACTGTCGTTTTCAGTTGACAGAGTCATCCGGGAAAAGAGAGCATACTAATGAAGTGAGTTCTGGAGCAGAAACAATTTACCTTAAATTGCCATAGTTTCAAGGTACATTTCTCTTCCTTCCCCATCCGCGGAGTCATTGCAGTTCACTGTCGTTTAAGATTCGGAGGTTTCCAGTGATACATATAATGAGAAAATTATGTACGCATGCATGCGTGCAATACTAGTATGGGAGTCATGCATAGATTTGAAAATATATAAATACATATTCTACGTATAGAGAAGGAGACGGAACAGAGTTTCCAGATCCAGGCTGATACTGAAATATCATAAGTACAGACCGCAAGTGTTTCGTCCCATTTCACCCATATTGTTCGAATGGGTAGCAATATTATTCTGATTTGAAAGCGTGCATCTGGCAGTGTGAATTGTATGAATCTCCGTAAACTGCTACAGGAGATACAGATTCATCCATTCTCAAAGTAGTTGTCTTGAACCAGAGTCCGACACTTTGGAGTTATTGATGACGGTATAGTTTTCTTGTTGAATCCTTTTGGAAAAATGGTGCAACCAAGCAACAAAGGATCGGACTAGAAAGAAAGACATTATCTTGAAAAGAGTAATACTATCCGACTGTGTACGTCCATGGACATTGGCACTCATCCAAAACCTCAAGTTGTCAGTTTATGTATCTCCAGCAATAAATTCACACATGTATAACAATGCACGGCATTTCATAAAGGGATAAGTGTAAGAATTCCTCGACAAAATTCCTTTTTTTGGGGGTGATGATGATGATGATGATGATACAGGTGGAATCAATATAAGTACCTGTACCTGGAGCTTTCACCATGGGTATCATCCCTGCCTTGCCATAGATCATACTCCTGGCCAGGATTTTCTGCTTTGTGATAATCCATGGTTGTTATCTGTAGGAGCGTAATCCGCTTAAAATCATTACAATCCGGACAAAAAAGCTTTCCCCTCCTGATCCCTGTACACACAACTGGGAACAGCGTACATGTAAGTGATGCTGATTTATGAGAATAACGGATTGTGCACAGTTACTGAAATACAGAAGTTAATGACCCGTCAATTATTGAGTCATTCCCAAAGCCAGGGGTGTGTAAGGACTAAATCTATCTACACTACAAATGTTCAGAGGGAGGATTTGAGAGGTGAAAGCATGCTAAAGTGCACTTAGGGGTTGGATATTAGTAGCTTTAATTTCCAACAATAGTATTTTCCTCAAGTATAAATACAAAGCTTACAGCAATTATGTAACATAATATGTTTGTAAGTGCGTAACCTCCAACTGTGGTATTTCTTTTTAGCTGTTAGTGACATTTGTCATACAATGTACGTACAGTAGGGCGGAATTCCATAATAATAATTAAATCCGACTTTATTATTATTATTATTATTATTATTATTGTTATTATTATTTTTAATGATAGAATCCAGGTTGTTACGCATAAGTAACATTGAAATTTTTTCGATGTCTATTACTTCTTCCGAGATATTTAACATTGCATCCACCACCCATTCACAAGCAAACAAATTCACAACCTGTGAATGTATTACTTTTTTTCTTGTCGTTTAAAGTCATTATATAGTATTTTTTGGATTTTGTTGTTTTCTTTTTTTGGCGTCAGCAATAAAGTCTGAGCAATCAACAGAGTAATTTAACAAACGACTCAAAAATTCAGTCTTTTACGAAAATATTATTCGACGCACTCAACAGAAAAACTGTCATTCACGTTTTTATTGTACAGAGCATTGTGTAATCATAAGTATTATATCCCTTGTAAGCTACCTTTACATTCTTGTTCTTGTTGACTACTACTCGACAAAAAGTTCAAAATTCCAGTCTGAACATAACATGGAAATTGGAGCAATCAAGCAAATGGATAACAATCTAGAAAAAAATATGACCCTTTCAATAATAACTAAACGCAGTGAGAGCGTAAAAAAATAAAAACAAATGTGTATAGATACATATATATATGTATATGTTGTGTGAGTGTGTTATTTGCTATGCGAATGTGAAATCATTACTCATGGGGAAAAAAGAAAAACTCTTCTCATCTTGAAACCTTTCATATTGGAATTGACTCATTCAGACATACCATTCTTTAACACCGGCTTTCCTCCCCCCAGCATTACTCCGTCCATTACCTCCCGTCCCCCCAGCACTTGGAACATATTCATAGCGTCCTTTATCTTCTATTTTATAAATAGGATCATCCCGGCGCTTACACATAACAAATATGATGAGTATCGAAACGATAATAATCATTAGCACAGCTATAATAATAATGATAACCAACGTTGGTTCACTCTCAGTCGGATAGGGATATGTCCCATTATTTGTTTCACGGGGAGTGTGAGGGGTGGACTCAAAATTAAATATGTTCTCGACAGGGTACTTCATAGTATTATCATTCGGGGGAGTAGGTGTAGTGAACCGGGACGTCGTCATGCTGTCCCGACTTGTCGACGTCGAGGACTCGGAGGTTGAGGAGGATGAAGGATTTGTTATTGTCGTTGAACTGGGCAACGAGGAGGATGAGGAAGATGTGGAAGAAGAAGAAGATGAAGACGACGAGGATCCGTCAAGTGTCGTCGACGTTCCCGAGGCAGTCGATGAGGACCCATATGTCCCTCCTGTGGTTTTATGAAAGTGTGAAGTAGTTCTATGTTCAGTGGTGGTGATGGAAACTCCCGGAATTGTGGTAATCTCATCGTCCGTGATCTCTCCAACTCCTGAACCCGGAACACAGTCCTCGTCATCACAGGGAACCTGACTGGGCTGCTTGTTGTTGCTGTGGCGGAAGGTGACGGTGGTGGATGGACGGCGCGTGGGCGGAGGATTATAAACAGGAGTTATGAGGTCATCTCCCGATCCCGTGTCATACACCGGCACGCATTCATCTTCATCATCCACTGAGCAACCGTGCGGACTAGCACCCGAGTACACTAGGTCATCCATCACTCCAGGTGTCCCAGATGCTGTCGTCTATACACACCCGCCATTTAGTACGTCGAACCAACAAAAAAAAAAATAACATGCACTCCAATGAGAATTCACTCTCCTTCAAATTCATCAATAATCTTCTGTATATGCCTATACATATGCATGCCGTGTACATACATAGAGTCATACACTGCTCTTTCTCTCCCCTCACACATATATAATTACCTACACAGACACACACACACATACAATAGAACTGGATAGTTTATTACTGACGAATACCATTAGTGTATTGTTGGTTACCTTCTGCATTATATCCCCGTCCCTGGGAAGTGAACCTATTGAGTTGATTTGATGCACATCTCCGATTATTTGAACACGTGGGTCACGGTCTGTTGCCATGTCCAGAGGGCGAAGGCCATTTACCACCAGCCCGGATAAGACCCCCTATATGGCCATCAGAATAAATCACATTATGCATTTCAACCACTCACATCATTTACGGTCCCATTTCATAATGCTCTTCCACTCCTCCTAATTTTTTACTGCTCTCCACTCCCTTTCACCACTAAATTCCCTCCAAGTATGCAAAAATATACGCGCTTCTAGTAACAATCACATTATCACAAGGAAACTTCCCCTACAAGCTTTCTCTCGCGTATGCAGAACAAATTCCTCATCTGACATGCAATCTATTTCCCTTTGGTTTCCAACAGCTACCTACCTACCCCAGTCTCTATACTGGATGAGTTCTCCATTAAGCCCTGTATGTTCGGATCTTCATTGTGCATTGTGCCTAGGCAGTGTAATCAGGGAAAGAGTGGGAAGAAAAATAATGTAGATATCAATTTTCTTACATCCTATCGGATCCTATCCTGCAAGAAACATCAATTTGTAACTACCCCTACTTACTACTACACCTCCTGCTACATTTCTATTAGTTACTGTCCCTCTCTTTATTCTAATAATAACTCAAGCTTGCACATCAACGTGAGGAAATAGATGAATGAATTCTTCTAAAATCAGTCTCACTTTGCCCAATTGCTACCCGGAGCTTGTAAGCAATTTTTGGAATTAAAATACGACTGAAGTCAACATGCACATAGTGAGTGAGCTACCCCAACGAGCAATTTTATTGGCTGTTGTTATTGTTATTTTCTGATTATAATATTTAACTTGGAAATGTTTTTAGCCTGGTAAAATACCCTAACGGGTATAGAAATACCTTTAAACAATTACTTGTCACAATGAATCAAAAAGTGAAGGAGAAAATGGTTTGCTTGTATAGTAATTGAAAATAACAACCGGTAACAGAAGGGCAGGAGTGGCAAAGAACTAAAGTAGTTAGTGAAAGCTTGGAGGGATATATAGTATGTATGTATATTGTGAAAATTCTAGGGAAATAATAGAGGAAGAGAGTAATTTACATGATAAAAATCTAACCTGAAATGGACGCTCAACAGTTCGCTTGTTCCGATTCCACCAGCCCCCAACGTGAATCAAAGACTGACTGTTGAAGACCGACAGCTTGGATTCTGAAAACAAAGAGAGAAAAAAAAAAGAGGGAGATGTAAACAAAAATTTATGACCAATCCGGGAGAAATCGCTTACCACTGGGATACTTTTTAACCAAGTCCCAATTGTCCAGCTGCAACGTCGAGTTCGGCCCGGCCCGTGTAAATTTCACAACGTGATAGTTCCGGTCGTTAACTTTTCTCGTTCCTCGTTCCGCAATACTCAAGTTCTTGTTGCCCATGTTGTACTCCGTTAAAACTTTCCCGTCTATCTACACTCCCGGTAATGCCGAATCCCAGGACAGAGAGACAAAATCAAATATGTACTTATACATGTACGTACATAAATAAGTGCATTCCTTCCTACACAGCTACCTATGTATGTATATAACCTCTGCTCTAAAATACGATCAAGAAGAAAAGGAATCTTGAAAGTTTACTACAACTTTGAAACTGTAAACGTACCAGTTCAACTTCTAAATAGTCACCCGAAGTGGCAGAGTCTATGCGGAGCAAAACGGCATCCGGATCAGCCGTAAGGAATCCAAAGGCGATAGTATCTCCTCGAGTGTCTGGTCTCCGGTCTTCGGGATAAGTAAAAAGAATTACGCCCCTCCCAGGTCCGAAGTCGTAGGAAACAGACTCTGCAAGTAGTCCAAAATGTAGATAAAAATAAAGCTTACCAAGGGCCGAAGGGTACAGAGCTCGTGAAAAAAAAAAGAGAGGGAGAGAAACATTCCATAAATTCAAAATTCATTACGTTCTTCGTACAGAATTGCCGGTCGTGTTGAAAATGTAAAGAATCGAATTACCTTGAGCACAGGTGGGTCCGGTGTAGGATGTGGAATCACAATCGCACCCTGGACCACTCCACTGCTGTACACACACTCCACCATTCGAGCATGAGTCGGAGGTACAGAGCTCATTTGCATCTATGCAAGTGGGAAGGAGAAAGTAGTCAAAGTAGGTTTACATCTACCCAAACATTTATTTTGGGGTTTGGCACAAACATATCCCTCCGTTCAAGAGAAAGAGGAGAAAGAGGTACAAGGGCATTAAATGGAAAATAGATTTACTTGAATTCTCCTCAAATTTGCACACACACACACACTCACACACATACACACAATAGAGTTTATCAGAGGACTATATTTACCTTCACATCCTGCAACAACCATATTGGAAGGAACAAGAGCATCAGCCGTGGGATTAAGAGCCTCACCACCCAAATCCAGGCTAGCCAAACAACCAACGAAGCCATAGCGTGACTGGAGAACTTTGGGCAGATTGTTGTCATACATATTTTCAGGCACACCACCTAAACAAAGGGTTCTTTCTCTCAACTTAATTCCAATAAATTCCTCTCGAACGATTACACATAACAGTCCATAACGAAAGCCTCTGAGCTTACTCTATCAGTCGTCCTATAAATTCATACCCGGACCCAAGTAGTATCAACAAAAACGAGCTACCAGAAATTCATACATGAACAACTACAAACAATTCCTCCGCCAAAGTGAACTCAACTACCAAAAAGTATTAGAGGGAAGTGGGGGTGGGGAAAGAAAAACCATGAAAACAATGCGTAGGAATGAATTGATAAACAGAACAATGAGTGCGATAACAATGAATTTCCAAGTAAATACTTCAAAGTAAGTAATCCAGAATGGTCATATTCCCACAAAGAAATTTGCGTCTGACGTATATATATACATACCTAGGTACAGAACCCCATTGAGGTCCAAATTCAAATTGGGTCCTAAGCTGGAAACAATTGCCAGACTCTCATCCACCATCAGGGTATGTTGCTTGGAGTTGGGTCTCCCAATCGTCACCGTATGCCATCGATTGTCATTCAACGCATGTCTCGAAGTATCCCGGACCTTCACCGGCCCATCACCCAGATCAAATACATAGTGCAAGTGCCCTTTGACCATCTCAACCCCAATGAAATCCTGACTCTTCCCCCCGTTGTACAATATCAAACCGTCCGGCTCCAAGGTTTTAAATTGGAAGTAGATATTTGTCGTGGAGTACGCCTTCAATTGTGGTAGTCCCACGAAGGTATGCTTTGACTTGAACGTCACGGGCTTGTCAATGACGGGCGGGGACTTCCCAAACTTAGCATTGTTCTCTACATTCTCAATCTGCCCCACACGGATCATTTCGAAAATATGCTGAGAATTTATTATTAATTGTTGCATGTGACCCGCAAATGGGAGTCCGACCGGCGGGAGCTTCATTTCCTCATCCCTCCGATGAAACCCCCCTCCAATCAATATCACCGCGACTTCCAACAACCAGGTTTTCGTCGATACTTCGCCTGCACAGTCCGTCCCGTATGCATGTGTGTGAGGAGGAGTACAATAGAACAACACAAAGATGACAATACGGGGAAAAATTAATAGATTTTACCCCCACTATAGACCATTTATCTATGTATGTATGTATGTATGGAATTGGATTAGAAAACCCCGACGATTACACGTCTACTAGCGTGCCTCACGAGATATTTTTTTTTACTGCTACTCACCCGTGACTGGAGGGATGTCATCAACTTGAACGCGAAGATGATTACCTCGTCGGTGAATGCGAACCAAATGCCACTGATTATCGTTTAAATCTCGACCAGTCACCAATGCCTAGAAGAGTATGGGATACAATTAGACATACACAGTCCTTGTCCGTAACTACAGTCTATACTCTGTATAACTCCTAGTTCAAAATCCCTCTGCACATTAGCACTACACAGATAATAGCTATGCTGGCTAATCTCCAGTAAGTTTCGTTAGCATCCTGAAAATGTACACCTGGATAGATATAAACACTAAATAAAATTCCTCTATCAAATCCATTACTAGGACTATGTCTCTCAAATTACATCTACAGTATTAATATAAGAATGCTCTGGACGTGCTCACAGCCCCCAGAGAATTGCTACCTTCTCTCGATCGCCAAGTTTAGCACGAAGTTTGATTCGTGTTCCTTCCAGTGAAACTTCGAGAAAATCTGATGATGAACCCGACCCCATTGATAGTAAGAGACCTGTACATGCATCCGGGCGTGGAAATGGAAGGAAAGAAAGTTGAATTATTTCCCCTTGGTTGTTACTTTCTCTCTCTCTATGCCTTTCTCTCTAACCGTAGTATTATTGTCAAACCACTACTATTTCTGTTGCTGCTGTCGTTTGCGTGAATAACATTGAAAATTCTCAAACCTCATAATTACCCAGGACTGGAAGTATGTTCCCTTGATAATTATACGCTACAATGAGTGCTTGTAGAATTACTACATCAACAGCAGCAACAGCAGCAGCAACAACAGCAACAGCAACAACAGGGGCAATAACAACCACCACTACAGCGTACATAAGTCATTGAGTGAAAGGTAGAGGAGTTTGTAAGGCATGTACATATTTATTTTTCGAGGGTTGTCGGATTTTACCTGCAGGACGATTCGTACGGAACCTAACTGTAATATCGTGTGCCTCACTTTTCACGGGGGTTACATAGGAAATGATTATGCGCTGTGTCGCGTCGAAACTCAGTGTGGCAGCATCTGTAAAGTAAATTAATTATTACTTCCTAAACTTTGCGTGTTGCACCCTAATCAAGGAAATCTCAATTAGCTTCTTATTAAATTACGCACTTTTGGCACAGGTAGGTCCGGTGTATTCGGTATGGGAACAGTCACAAATGAAACGATTCCACCCATCCAGACATTTCCCACCGTACTGACAGGGATTTGAAACACAGTGTCCTGCACTCCCGACTTGACACATGGGACGGACCGAGCCTTCACATAACACAAAAAAACTCTCACATTTAAATTCATATTCATACATAATTACTTATATTCCCCCAATACATGAATATGTACTCCCTACCAAATTTAGAAATTCCTAATTAGCAATCATTATCTCCTAAGGAACAACAAAAGGGAATTACCGAACAAATTATTTTCTCACGCTAGTTTCTTACGCTGGTAATTACATAATGTGGGCTTAGAACCAGCAAAAAGAAAGATGTATGTTTTTAAGGACGACAAGGGAAAATACACTGGAATATTTTCAGGCATTTGGTATTTGCTACCTATTTTATTTAGCAACTGCTAAAGATGCTCAATTAGGGTTCTTGAAAAAAATTATATTTTATAAGTAATTACTTGAAGAAATGCTGCTACAATTTATGTAGCTATTATTAAGCTGTTGGACTATATTATTTTCCTGTAATAAAAATTATTATTATATTGCTGGAATAATAATGGTTTAATGCATTATCAATGTAATCTAATGCTCGTAGAATATTGTAGTATCTACTGATTGTACTAATTTACAGTCAATGGTTATATTGGAAAGATTTAAGCATCCTAGAAACCTGACACAAGTGAAAGTATGAAGTTTCAAGTTCAATCGCAATATCCACTTAATTTTAATTAGCCCACACATATTTCTCGCTCACACTGCATCTATTATCTCTTGCTGGAATAAATTACCCAGGCACATTGCACCGCCGGTGCCATGTGATGTATGCACAAGCGTCTCTATAATTATACGTACATAGATCCTATTACACTCTCGAAGCCCGTCCTCTACAGAGAGTAAGTTCGGATTATTCAAATTAAAGCCCTAAGAGTCTATTGAGGGAATTCGCAAACTATTACTTTGTGCTCACTAATTTCCACACAGCTTATAGTTTCAGTTAAACACTTAACCTTTGAGATTAATTACCCTAGAAGACTAGGATGAACGGAAGGGAGTAGATAGAGACTACAGATAGATATATCTACAATATCCGAACCACCTTACATGAGAGATAAACCTTTTGAAGGGAACTTTCACGGTGGGTTACCTTACGGCAATGACTTGAGTCACAGGAAAAAATACAACCCTGGAAAATCCTACGATAGCTCAGGATCACTCCCCCCTCCAAACGTCTAGCACTCACTACATAGTGGATAGTAATAAACGATAAAATTTTATTGTTTTAACTGCTGGAATTTATGTGACATTTGCCAGTTACCAATGTCTTGCTGCTGAGCGATGGCCGCTAAGTCAACGGGTGACCCATTGATGACAAGACCTCGAACACATCCCACAAAACCCTTTCTCAAAGAAGCCGTCCAGATTGGCACGGGGAAGCCCGAATGGTCCAAATTCCCCAAACCTCCAATTATGAGGAGTCCGTCCAAGTCCAGTCTCGTTGAGTCTCCTTTACTATTGAAGTCCGTAGCGAGGTCATCCACGTTGATAGTTCCTGATCGTCCATTACGAGTCACAGTAATTTGATGCCATTCACCATCCTCAATGGGGTCGGAAGTTGCTTGGACGCGGAGTGCACCCGTTCCTAAGTCTATGTGTAAGTAAATCTGGCCGTCGACGCACTCAATAGCGAAGAAATCTCCCTGGAGAAGGCACCCGGCAAAAAAACAAAATACACACAGTCACGGAATGATACTTCCAACAGTGGGCTAGAAGACTAATACCATGTATGTATATATGTGCAGAGCTCTCAAATCCAAAGTCCTTAAACGGTAGGGCACAATACTAAGTATGTAGAAGTCAGAGAAGGGATAAAAACGGGTTACGAGCTGCGAGGGGCTTGATAAGAAAGTTAATGAAGTACCTGTCCGTCTGCAGATCCGCTCGCAAATAGAATCAACCCGTTGGGCTCCGTCGTTCGCACTTTGACACTAATGGAGCCTGAACGAGAAGCGTTCCAACTTGGAAGAACCTTTGAGAGAGCAACAACAAAACTATTTATTCAAGGATTTACTTTTAATCACAAGATTTCCATCTCAATTCAATTTGAAACTCCGGACTTTATTCTTTTTTTTTCTCCCGCCCCTGTATCCTTATTTATACTTACTTACACACAATGGGAGCATTTTGCAATATAGACTCCGTCAAGTAACCCTAAGATTTGTATTTGCATTTAATTTGCATTTGTTGCACTACTGGAAAAAAAAACTATCTACTTAAGCACAGCTACTTCCGTAATTTGAACAGTCAAAGTTTCAGGTAATTTACATTTTATACACATATGAGCCTATAATGTACATTCCCATATGGATAGATATAATTATCTACACAAGTGGAAGAACTCAAATCAAGACAGTGACGGCTGGGCCACACAATTTCTCCAGAAGTGTTTCCTATCTCAAACAAAAATGCTGCCCATTAAGTTAATGTAAGTTGAAAATCGTTCAGGGTCTTTCAGTCCCATTTCCCTCAGCATCATTCTCACCAGCACACTCACACTTCCGAGGTTCTCCCAGAAGAAAGCTATATAAAAAGTTAGTTGTTACTGTTACCCATCCTGACCCGTTCATATACTATTGTGATGGCACATATGATAACATTACACCAGATTTTCCACTTAAAGTAAAAGTTATACATGACAATCATAAAACTCCTGTGAGAACAATGAGGCGCTCATCTCAGCACCACGCTCCCAAAAAAAGAATCTGCTCCTTACTCATATACAGACATACTATGTAGACAAACATGTATTATACAGTATCCTTCAGAAGAAAATTGCATCTATCCATTGAGAGAGTGTTCAGACCGGAACGGCGGAAATTTTCACTATCTTTTTTCTTTGGAAGCTACTTTCTGTGGGTGAAGTGGTATAGGAAAGAAGATGTTAAGAAAGGGAAGGAGAGAGAGAGAGAGAGTGTGTGTGTGTGTGTGTGTGTGAGAGAGAGAGAGAGAGAGAGAGAGAGAAAAGTTGGCTATGTGATTAATTATTGCCAGGGAGTACCTATGCCCTAATTAACACACTTTGGATGAGTAGTCTTAGGGAAAAAGTTTTGTCGGGAGGAGAACACCTAACAAGAACCGTAATAAGAGGAAGACGGAGTGAAAAAAAAGTTTTTGCACTTAAAAGCACTCTGAGCATAAAAATGAATCAAATACTTACAAGAAAGGATTCCGGCGATGTGAAAGTGACTGTCCCTCCAGACATGGTTCTCTGTAAATGATAACAGGATCAGTGATGATCATCATAGTGAAAAACCGCTTTTGTCAACATTTACATAGGCAAGAAGACGAGGGGGGAAGGAGTCTCTGGGAGTGAGGAAAAGAGAAGTAGCGAACGAGAGAGAGAGAGAGAGAGAGCGAGAGGAGAGTACAAAACTATGCAAATACGACATTAAAGCTCTTGTTCGCTCCAAGTCCTCCAAAACCCCGGGAATTTGTAACGTAATTGGATTAAAAATTACTCCATTCCTGTGTGTAATGTTGTTCAGAGAGCAAAGATTCCTAACATTATAAGCCTAATCGCTTCAGCTGTGTATACAAGTGGTTATAGCAAGATTCGTTTCGGAATGAGGTGGTTCCTTTCATATGAGCTATAATCCATGTTAACGTTACCAGATACACACAATAAAGATACTTTGAAGGTTGCTCCACTTTCATTTATATTTTCCGAGATCCTTATTTATATATTCATCCAGAAAATTTCATAGGGACAGAAATTTAAGTACGTCGTATATCCATGCATCTCCAAATGTAAATGTTGGGGTTTACAGTACTTGGTGGACTCAGCTTTGAGAATATGAGTGGGATGAGAAGTTGGGAGTCATAAAATGTTTGACAAGCTTACCATATAAGGATCCGACGTTAAATGTGTTAACGGATCCCCAGTTTGGGTCAAATCTTGACACTGAAACTGTAATCGTCCACTAACACTCACTAAACGGTTTCCAGCCCGGGCCAATTCCAGCAAACTGAGGCGGATCGTATCAGCTCGATACTCAACCTGCATCAGAAATTCATGTAACATAAATAAAATCCCATTAAATAAAACACATATGCTCCCTTTCACTAAAGGGAGGAACCAACTTAACATAACGGTTTGAAACATGCAAATGTGCACTCACACTCGGCTTGAGTCTCGCCAGTAGTGGATGGTATATACAGTATGTGTCTGTGCTATTGTCCGTAAATAAAATTGCACGTGTGAGACTATGTATGGGGGTACCTCAAGCATTATGAGATTTTTACTGCTCAAAACCACCATTCCCATGCATAGAAAATCTAAAACTACTCTGCGTAACATTATTATGATTATTATCGTCCACATCCAATCCAACGATACGAGGAACCCTACACTACAAATCCATATGAGAAAATAGAATGGGAGAAATAGAATGAATGAAACCAACGAAATGAATCTAGAGTAGAAACAATATCACAAGTGCTTATAGGGAAAGTTTTTGAGACGGAGAGAAAGTCCATAAACAACTGGGTCTCTAATAAAAAAAACTGCACTTGATAATATCATTCGAGGATCGGAAAAATGCTCCATAAAACTTGTAAAAATGGATTAAAGTATATTATGAATAAAATTATATGCATACATAGATCTATAACACCGAGGGATAAACACTCCTTCCATTTCTCCATAACCCCGCCGTACAAATGAATGTGAAGAATAGGGCTTTGAATCAAATATACATAATAAGTACCCCCTATTCTCAGCCCCACATTAGCCCGTTTATCCTTCAGAGGAAGTATCTGGAGAGGAAGTTCGACTGTACAAAAAGAAAGTGGCTGACTACATCAAAAACTAAAGGAATATTTGTAAGGAGTAGGTACTAAAGCAACACATACGTAGATACATACATATGTACGTACGTAAAGACTAATACACTTGACAAGGAATCCATACATATGGTTTGTCCTGAAAAATAGCTACAACCCTCCCAAGGAGATCTCTTTCGTAGATAGTATGTAAGTACATTATGTAGGGACTATATACATATACTATATAGATATATATATATATACGCACACTCCTCCTGCACAGAGACCGTTGAAAGCAGTTATTTTTATGGATGTCGCTCCATCTCAATGTCATTCACAGGAGAGGTTACTACTACAACAAGCGTACTTATTCCCCGTAAGAGAGTAAATGTTACTCCATATATAATGACATTCAATAAAAAGAGTCGTGATACCATGTAAAATGGAGAAGTAAAGGAAATGTTCTTTTTTTTCAGGATTGTAAAGCGGAAAGGCCTATGCATGCTCTGTAATCTATGTCATTGGAGAAAGGGAGCGAGGGAGAGTAAGATGAAGGGATGAAGTCAGAGCTGATTTCCATACAAAATACGAGATTACTTTTTTTTCCGAGGCTCATAAACTATAACCATGCAGAGTAGGGAAAGTTTAGCCATTGAATAATATTAAGATGAGGAAGGCGAGAGGGAGGAGGAGGAGGAGAGGGAGAGAGAGAGAGAGAGAGAGAGAGAGAGAGAGAGAGAAAGTGTTTAGAAAAATATTTGAACCTTGCGGAGGCAACCGATAAAGTTGGTGACAGCTCGAATTCCGGGTAATGGACGCATTGCATCAAAACCACCCACTGTGACACGATTGGAGGAGAGGACCGTGAAGGTACCCGAGAGGGTCCAACGGTCAAAGTACGTCCCATCCACTTCCGCCGTGATCTGGGAAATTCATGAAGAAAATTGTAAATTCAACCATTAAAATCAATTTCAACTCGAGACTACTACCACATACGTGTGTCAATGTACGTAATGCCATTCAACAATTCCAAGACAACTTTGGCTACCAGCCTACGTCTAAAAAAAGTACCAGCTCTACGACTACTGATACCAACTCTATTCTACATTTCACATGCAAATAGTAGATACACCGATAGGACTCTCCCTGTGTGGTATGTAAATTGAATGGTGCAACAACATGTTCCTCAAGGTTTACAATCCTCATCCTCCACTTCATCAATAGTCCCAGTCAGCTAAGAAGGTACGAGCGAACATCTTGGGAGTCCGTTTCCTCCTCTCCCTCCTTTCCATATCTCAGAATTTAAGGAAACCCAAACTCAAATCCCTTTATGTTTTAAACTGTTTACTTTCCCTTTTTACTCAAAATGTTCCGATCAATTTTGAATTTAACAGGACTTCCCAAGATGTTTCATTCTACTTCTTAGCCCCCGGAACACCTTGTTGTAAGGGTTGACAAAATTTAATAAAAGGAACAATTCAATTTTATTTACTCAGAATATATCCTGTGTAAATACTACTATAATAATAAGATAAACATTGTTAGGAACGAGCTCCTCTAAAACGCCCGGGAGTAACGAACTTCCTGGAAATTCACATTAGATTAAAATCCTATATATTCTTTTTTTTTACAGTGTGATTTATAGGAAATTAGATTGACACGAAAAACCAATCTTGAATCGTAAATATTCCATGTGTACGTTTGGCTTCAAGCATAAATATTAATGTTGACAAACGTCAGGCAATATTATTTGGATTGATCAAAATGCAAAAAGGAGGGCTGTGTTGGCACTTCCCTACAGTACAAAAGCATCTGGCTATATGGATATCCTGACATGTACAGTATATCTACCCATAATTTCAAATGTAGTATCAAAGACAGGAATGAATGGTGGTAGTACTTGCTGTAAATGGCCTGTACATGGAGGATTATGAGGCTGTAAAAAGGAGTCTGACAACCCCTGCGTCTTTGAAGGTTTCAGAGTTTTACTACATGGTATTTGCAAAAACAGCAACTACGAGACAGGGACGATACACACAAGGTGAAATGGTTCAAAAAGAACTAATAAATTCTACGGTGATTTACGTAAACAAATGATTACAGAACCAAGGAGAGTGAGAGGGGGTCGTAGTAAGGCCCTCCTATAACGCGTACCTTACACATGTACATAATTATGACTACAAGTTTACTACCACGCTTCTAAACAAGGACTCCATTACCAGTTACTTTTACCTGAGATTAAAACGATAAAAAAATAACTTGACACGCTACAATAATTACAAACTTTATACTTACAGCTACTAAAATATTTATTTCCGAAAATGCACCCTCACAAGCTTAACCTGTCTCTCAAACTATGGTATGTGTACATAAAGTAGATACTACTCATACGTACGACACTTTCCCCCTTCATAAAAAACAGAGTAAGCACTTAAAACTTCCCTACTCGCATGTATGTTACATACATACCAAATGTATATCTACAGGATCGCTAGGAAATATTAGAGCCCTAGAAAAGTAATAAAATTTACCAAACCGTTAAAAATATATCCATGCGTGTTCTCGAAAAAAGGTGTTTTAATACAAAGCAGGTCAAATTTGGAAAAGGAAGAAGAGTATAAATAAATTACTACACTATTACCATTTCTATCACAAAGCCATTCCATTTGTGTTTAGTGTGTATGTATATGTATGTATGTACATGTTCAATATCCTATTTCCTCTTCAATTGCCACAAGCTCCTTTTCTCAAGCACAATGTTTCGACTACTCTTTTTTTTTACTAAACTCAGTAGTGTGTACCATTTATAAGAGAAAAAAAAGGAGAAGCGTCAGTTTTCCCCAAACTCAAGGAAAGGATCACATACCACAGGGCAACTGAAATGTATATATATGCTTACGTTCACAACTAGTAACTCTACATACAAAATGCGTTTACACAGCCACTGCTAGATATAGATAGATATACATATATTATATACACAGGTAAACAGACAATATTGAAAGTGACGAGAGAATTATTTTGTTCGTTACGAAAATGTCACTCACATGGCATAAGCTGGTCGTTTTAGACATCTGCATGATTGTGAAAATAAAACAAATCATTATTTTTTAGATATTTATTTTTTGGTTACAAAAGCAAATCTTTCCCTTGCAAAAAATTTTCCATCATGGTTATACATATACTCAGTGTATCAGAAGAAGAAAGTTTCCTTTATGGCTTAAAATGGAGTAGTTTCCCATAAAGTAGCCGCCTTGTACCACATTATAAAAACATAGCTACCAAAACTTGATAAGAATACTTTGATAGCTGTCTTGGAGCAAATGACGAGCGAGGGATATTTTTGCGAGAGAAATGTGGAGGGAATAAAGGGAAATAGTGAGTGAGTGAGAGAGAGAGAGAGAGAGAGAGAGAGAGTGAGAGCTTAAAAGTAGCGGATTTTTTTATCCCCCGACAAAATTACAAGGAACTATATACTAGACATACAAGGACGACGACCAGGGAATAAATTGTAAAAGCATGTGAACATGACTGCAATAGAGGATTACATTGTGAAAAGTTTCCCCCTCGTTAGTTTACATAACTGCCATTAGCAAGACCTCCGTCCGGAGTCCTTACCCCCTAACAAATATCCTCCTTATTATACAAAAATTTGATGTTAATACTACAACGAAAAGAACTAAAATAAACGTCATCTCCTCCCATACCTAAAATACTTGAGAGATGAGAGAGAGAGAGAGAGAGAGAAACTTACCATAAGAACAGCTTCATCGTAATTTAGGATTATACTACACACACACACACCGAGTATCAGACTACATGAAAGGCCTCTTTACATTTATAACCCTATACCTTCCCTGTACCATGTACTCAATACAATGCTCTTGAACAAAACTACTACTTTTGAGGAGAAAGGAAAAAAAACAGGAAAACAGCTCGACGCCAACGTGAAGTTTCTCAAGATCATGTACACGAGCTCAGCATAAATGATCATGTTTTTGCAGATCATTATTACACCTAATAGTTCCTTAATGAGCAAGATGTGCGGAAAGACGAAGCAGAAGTACAAGGGAGGGAGAATGAGAGAGTCAAACGACAGTATTGATTTTGCAATCTGGGAGAAAAACTTTCTCCTTTTCAATCCTTGTCTACATACCGCCAAGAACTTGTCCCTATGTATATGGAGATAGAAGGCTCCCACCTCCTTTACAACAATCATTTCCATCCTAATAATTAAGATGCTATCGTCGCCCTCATGCGTCAACCTCCTCCATGCTAATGTCCGCTTACGTCCCTAAAAACCTGACTCTAACACAATCAGGATTATTTCCTATAATAAGGGACACTTCCGAGATGTACGTAGCCAAGGATGCTTGCCTATGGATGTAAGTACATATGTATGTACCATATGTATCTATGCCGTGTAAATGTATATAGTATTCCATCTTCCAAAAAAAATCAATGGAGTCGTTTCAACCACTTTTGCCGATATTGTATCTATTATGTACATACACGTTTCTGCCTACAGATACTCTTTTTTTTTCTCTCTCCAAATAGAAAGTCCATACTACTGTAGGAGAACCGGCACGTCTCCAGACTGGGAACTGCAGAAATGTCCTAGCCCCCTGCCCCTGTAGTATACTTTTACAACTTCCACATAGTGTTGGTTAATTGCAAATAAAAATTTAATGCTGGGTGCAAGGGGAGACGTAACATAAGTGAGGGGAATAATAAAGAGCATTGGTGCTCCAATAACGGTTACCAAGAACCAATCTCCAATGCTACGTGTCGATAGAAACTTCACCCACAACTGCTATGTACACACAGTCTCACAATGATCCTCAGAGAAAGAAAGAGAAACACTTTGAAATCATTCCTATACAGATAGAGAAACCACATGCCTTAGTTAGTAATTATAGGGGCACAAGCGAGTAATTATCCTTAAACGAATGTATGTAGATTGTGTGCAACTCTGATATAAACAAATGGTTAGGGTGTTGATATCCCTTTTCCAAAGTTAATTTCCTTGGGTGTTCGTGCTATTACAGTACTTTTTTGCGCCACTCTCTACACACACACACACACACGCGCGCGCGCGCGCGCGCGTTAGTTGTAGTGTAGTTAGTATGATACTATACAAAGGCTACAAAGAACACGGTGACTACACGAGTCCTAGAGAGGACGTAATTTTTTGTAAGCAGTGAACTCATTTATGAAGTACCGGTCAAAATAATGCATGTATATACATGAGTGAGAGCAGAGGTCTGTAGATGGATATGAGTGAGGGGCAAGGAAGATTCACCGATTAAGTGTTCAGTCTTCTTTTGGTCGGTGTCAATTTTTTTTTTCAGGTCTTTTCCCCCCACCAAAAAAAAATCAGGAGGACGTAATGGAGAGAGTGAGTAAATTGCGGGGAAATGTTTTTTTGATGGGAGATTGATTAAAAGTTACCTCTTGGACTTTTCTGTGGACCCGAACACTGTGCCATTCGTAGTCATCAAAACGAAGGTGATCCGGATGAATCTTGGCATCGAGAGGGCCACTTCCCAAATTGATCGAGATGGTAATACGCCCTTCACGTAACGACAGTGCCAAGTAGTCCGCACCGTCACCTGTTCAAAAGTCATGAGCATTACTTCTTATATATGAAAACATCAATTTCATTTACAGACTTCTCTACGTCCTACTATATTACCCTGGAACATTACCATGGGCGCCCCCCTATTATATCCCTACTTTCAAAGATTTCCCATATCACCGGGAAGGACTGTTCCGGGGAGATATTACGGGTGACTCTTTCATTTAGCCTCATATATTAGAAATGGAACTTCCACTGTCATATTGCATCAGAGGTCAAATCAATGCTCAAAAGGCAGTAGTAGTTACGTCTGAGAGGAATTTTTGAAAAATTACAAAAGTAACAGCATTTCATGACGGTCGTATGATAAGGGATATTGGCTTCAGATATTTTACAACCCTGAGTCAGTCAGGGCTGATTGTGGGAGTTGGGTTCAAAACTGACGGAAAATGATGATGGGAGTGAGATAAATAGTCAAAACTATCAAAGGAGCTTGTCACCATACAGTTATGATTATTTCTTTTCCAAGCGGATTTATCATCATCATGAAAAACTTGTTCCCATTTATAATTCCTACTTTGATCAGGGTTTTTTTTTATCTGGTTCATTCTCTTCCTCCTTTCTCTCGAAGAAGGCCAGGATCCCATCTTTTCCTCATGAGGAAACTTGTTTCGATCCATGTCATTCAATTTTTCCTCGTAATGATTTCAGCTCGGATGGAAAATGCTGATGTGGTATCTTCATGCTGTATTAAATATCCTCCTTTTGGAGCTAATGTTCCCATTCTTCATAACACACTGTGCAGGCTTGTGGAATCATCTAAGCCTTAATATAAAAACTTATTACTTGACAAATCCCTTGGAGATCGAAATCAACACTAATAACTCACTAAGGCTTTTAATCGGGGGGAAAGAGGGGGAGATACGCCAGTAAATGGGCTCGTCTCAGACTCAATGGAAAGAGAGAGAGAGAGAGAGAGAGAGAGAGAGAGAGAGATAATTAATGCAAATACCTTTCAGGGAGTGAGTCACCTGGGCAACATGCCCGAATTGAAATTTAATAAGAACTCTAGAGCTATTCAAATGCACACCCTACTCAATTTTACATGGTAATATTCCCATACAAAATGAAAATGTACTGCAAACAGGATCATTACAGGGCTAGGGATTTGTGTCTGTACCCTGACCTTACATGCATATCCTAGTTGCTCATTTATTAGCCTTTCAAATATTAATAAATAGAAAGCTCTCCTACTATTGAGACTCATCAATTCCTGAAACTATTTGTAACGGAAGTTCCCTAGATATATATGTATATTTATGGGAGGAATGTGAGGGTATGCAGAATGGGGGAAGTAAACTTGGAGTGAAAGTAAGGGAAAGCAATGGAAAAAAATCAAAGGACCAAAAACTCATTTCTGTGCAAATTGAGACGAGGTATATAGGATAAAAAAAATCCAAAAATCGTCAGAATCGATGCGAAATCTTCCTAAAAGCAAAAGTTCGGGTTCAAGTCACGTTCTTCCGAGACATTTACACTTGAGTGGGACCAGGAGCACCAAGACCAGGAGTGTACCATGGGACGGCGACCTCGATACCAATTTCATGCTCAAACGCTTCAAGATACAAGAAGCGACACCATGACAGTCCTACTATCCCATTCAGCCTCATACATCGACTCATACATAGATATTTGTAATGGCAATATTGGAAACTTGAAAATAGTATTTGTGTTGGTTCTTCCAACTCCCACTTTTTCTTCCTCGCCCCCTTCACTATCTCCCGTTAAAATATGCATTTGCAGAACAGAAGGTAAAATAGAACCAGCGGGGAGGTGGAATAACAAGTAAATTCCTTTAGCATTCCTTCTCGTCTATCGTCTCCTCACTGCTTATCTATCTACCTGTCTCAAGTTTCCTTCTTCCACCAATATGTATGTACTGTACATGTTTTTTTTATACTAAAACCCTGATTGCTTGGGTAGGACGTCACATCATGTAAATACAATTATGCTCAGCCTTCCAAGGAAATTTCCATTAGCCGATGGTACAATCAGACATCCATTTGAAATTATTATTTGTGCATTTTGGCGGAGTCTCAATTATTTGTGTAGTGACAATGGGAGAGACTTGATAGGAAAAATAAGTAGTGAGAAAAAAATATTCTTGGAAATTTCTCCATTTGACATAGAAAAATAAGTTATAGGCTCGACCGAGGGACTCGAAACTGCAAAGTTTGATTAGGAATTGGGAAAGAGCTGAGCGGAAATGGAGAGGAATCCCTTCAAGTTTGAGAGATGGAAAATGCGATTAGAAAACTATAAACTCTCTTTGCTCTTGTCTTCCTCCTTGTGTACTCTCCTGTTTTTATGTCCCACTTTCATCATCCCTCCCAACCTCGCACGCTGCTTGCCCCACGCCAGACAGAATAAATCTGGTTCAAGTGACTCGAACATTGATTGACAGTTTGTTAGAACCTTGTTTCCAGGCTTGCTTCTTCCTCCTTGTACATACATACATACATACATACATACATACATACATACATACATACATACATACGTAGAAATCCTACCTACAGGAGAAAGTTGGGGAAAGTTCCAAGGAATGTCAACATGTCTGAGAGTACAAGTACGAATACAAGCATCCATATGTATATTTACTGCAAATGTCTCTAAATATATGCATCTTTCATAAGGAACTAAATGTAACATTTATTTGTAGTGTATTGATGGAAATAGGATTTCACTGCATTAGCAACCATGAGGGATGGAACGTATACGTATATTACTCTATTCGAGGATCTCCACGAATGTCAGAAATGACTATATATTAACTTAGTATAAATACAACCTATGTAAGTAATGACAACTGTCACAGAAGGAATTTTATATAAGTACCTGAATAAAAGAGAAGTCCATGTCCATGTCGTGTTTTAAAGGAGAAGGAGACTTCGTCAAGTGTACTCACAATAGGCTCTCCTCCGCTCTCACGAAAGTCATAGCCAACAAATTCTCCTCCTTGAAATGTAGCTACAGCTGGAGCCTTGTCTGAAAAAAAAACAAATACAACCATATTATAGACATCCTCACTCCCTGTCAGCCTCAACTCATTGTATAGATCAGAGCTGCTTGCAGGTATCAGGTAGTACCTGAAAAATACCCGTCGGGTCGGGTTCGGGTCGGGTTCGGGTCAGCTACAAAAAAAAGTACCTGAGGTTCGGGTCAAGTGCGGGTACATCCAGGATCCGCACCTGATATTACAGGTCGGGTTACGATCAAGTTCGGGTTTGAAAAATATACCTGACCTCAATGTCAGGTACAGGTTCGGTACGACGAATTCAAAATACCTGAACCCGAACTTGCAATTTCAGGTATTTTGGAAGTATTTTTTTACCTTAATAATTTAACTTTAAGTTCAAGTGAATGAAACTTTCAGGCTGATCTGAACGTTAATGTAGCTTCACATGGCTGAAAGACACGTTGTATTTAGTGATGCGTGAGAGCCGCCATATTCATTAAATTAACAAACAGTCAAACTTTGCTAATTAATTTCATGATATAGTCTTAGCGTTGTAGCAGACATAGACATCATCGATTTGGAATCTATTTCGTGTATACTTGTGCCTTAACTTCGTTAAAATTGAAAAGCATGACGCTTATCTGCGGTCTCTTTCTAAAGCTATCACTCAGAGAATGCTTGGGGAAGCTTCAATAGCTGTTCCCATTCTCTTTGTGCTACATGTCACTTAAAATTAGTACAAATTTTTGCATTTTCAACTTAACGTCATTTGTAAATCATATTTACTTTAATAAAGTCTTAGGATAGAACTTATGTTTATAAGTTTCCTCTGA
The DNA here is from genome assembly GCA_947179485.1 of Allacma fusca. Lineage (NCBI taxonomy): Eukaryota > Metazoa > Arthropoda > Collembola > Symphypleona > Sminthuridae > Allacma > Allacma fusca. Next base: position 13,824,323 of record OX359247.1, on the reverse strand, counting down.
CAAAATAATTGAAAGTCGGGTTCAGGTTCGGGTTCAAGTTCGGGTCGGGTTCAAGTTCGGGTCGGGTTTGTTTTGAGATCCGCACCTCAGGTATTTTTTCAGGTGCGGGTAGCCAAGCAATACCTGATCCAAAAATACCTGACAGGTGCGGATATTAACTCGGATCCGGAGGGCCAAGTTCGGGTCGACGAAAAAAATTAACCTGATATTTCAGGTGCGGGTCGGGTTCAGGTGCGGATCTTGATTTTTTACTACCTGAAAGCAGCTCTGGTATAGATATATCTTAAGTCAAGATTTCCTCGGAAGAGCACATAACAATACTAGACTTCCTCAACGAGGTGTACATGTGGTAACGGGCATGCCTCTCCTTCCAGTCTTCCACTATTATTTTTAAAGCTAACCAAGGGAGAGAAAGCATAGGAGGGAGAGGGAAAGTTACAAGCATTCCTTCACCCCTCAATCTTCATACACTTCCATTGCCAAGCACTCACTTCAACTCTAAATATACTTGTCTCAGTGACTCCATTCCTTTGACTATCAACGTATGGGGCTGGCTACAGAGTCTGTCCCAATATGTATGCACAGTAGTAGAATGGACTAGGAGTAATGGTGTAAGCGGAGATTTCCCCATACATATATTGTGAGGAGTAAAAGAGAACTAAGTCTCTGAAAATTACGAAAAAGAGAAAGTAAGAACTTAATTCGTGGAAAAGAGATCCATAGACATTGTCTGCGTACATAGGATAGACTTGCATTGAGCACAAGTGACTGTGTACATTTCCGCTTTAATTTCATCTCCTAGCATCAGACAGTACAGTGTAGTAGTATTGGAGTGAAAAGGCTTACTCAGTACTCCAAGTTTTGGTCTGTTTTTCTTCGTTCATACGGATCAAAGTGGGTAGTAATAGTAGTAGTAGAAACACAGGACTTCCGTATATATGAGACCAGATGCACTAATACATAGTTACATAATCATGTGTAAGTTAATAGAAGGCATTATGCAGGGAGTAAATAAATGAAGCCCTCATTTTTAGAACCGCAGCCGCTCAAAAAGACTAATTCATCACCCGCACTCTCACTCATGCTCGTTCCAAATGTGTCCTCATCTAGTGACTATTATGAAAGCATTAAGCTAAGTGAAAGAGTTAATTATTAAATGAGCCACAAGGAAACTAGTCACATATGCCGGAGAAAGTACGTGCTTTGTGACGGAAATCATCATTATTCTCAGCCAATGTTCCTCAATTATAATGTCCTCCCGCTCTATTGCTCGGAATCGGAAGAAAGTAAGAAAACCTCTCTCTCTCTCTCTCCAACTCCCGTCTCCTGTGCGGATGGTGTAGTGTGTAATTACACTTGCTCTAAATGCTCCACTGCTCGACATTAGAAAATACATGGGATTCTTAGGGTGAAAATAGTTCTCGCCTTGAGCGGAGAGACCCGAACCATGTGGACGCTCCAGTTACAATAATGGCCTTTAATAACACCCATGCCACCACACAAACCAAGATATGAGAGCAGCCAGTTGTACTCCAGTAATTCCAGTCTCACCAATAGTCCCATGTCTTTGAAAGTATTTAAGTAAGTTAAGTTACTGGCTGTTGCTCCTGGGACTGACATGGACGTCAGCCCCTACGTACAGGTACGTACATATATACATAGATACATACATACGTGGACATAATAGACTATTTGGACAGTCTGTTGTAAGGAAACCAAAATCAGCCAAACGAACCACACATTTCCTCTTCAATTACAGTTCGGTCTACTTCACAAGACAATTCCTTAATTTTTGTAAAAGGCAGGGTCCGACTTGCCAGCCGCTTCCCCAACAATGTTTGAAATTGATCATGCATTCAGAGAGAGCTTAACCCTCGAGTAGTGTGAGTACTCCCAAAGACACAATAAAGTTAAAGGAGAGGAGCACCATTGTTGGACGCCAAAAAGAACAATCCTAGATGTGGAAAAGTCACTTTATACGACCATTCCCATTCATGGACGCGACTCGATTCATTCGCCAAGGCCCAAGTGCGAATTGTAAATTGGGAATCCTACAACTTTTATATGGGACCCACGCAAACAAAGGACGGTTCAGGGCACACGGAGAGAGAGAGAGAGAGAGAGAGAGCAGAACAAGAGCAACTCCGTTTACAAAAGCCAAGGAGACTGGAGTATACATAGACTTAGACTCGGGAATCAGACGGCTCTGCCTGGATACCCATCCCATACTTACTTAAAGAATGAAAAGCCAGAAACCCCATTATAGCTAGAGCAGGGAGATACCCCTGGAACCATGAGGGACGAGAGGGAGAAAACCAGCCCTGTGTATATCTACCTATACCCGAACTTTAAAAGTCCTATGTATGCACATTATATGAAGACAGCCGATTTCGGGTGAGCCCACAGGAATCCGTACATAGCCCGACCGCTTCATTATTTGCACCAGCATCAAACACAAAATCTTTTTGCATTCCATTTCCGACCAGGATTGAGGCTCGTCAAATGCCCCAATATAGGGAGCCCATTCTGAGAAATCATCTTTACCAAGATCCATAAAAACACTGACTGAGCTTTTGTCATTTTTATTGGCCATTTTAACCTCCGAGTCCATGCCTTTCAAGGTATTTACACAAGATAGAGAGCACCCAAGTTTCCACATCCTTCTTTATGTGTACCCAAGTCATACCCTCCTTTCCTACACCATAGCCCTCCCATGTACAAATAGTGTCTAGGTAGTCCTACCAGGCATATTTGCTTACCCTGCATATGTATGTACATAGGTACTGTACAGTGTCTCCCCGTATAGATAGAGCATGTACATGACATGTGATATAAAGTCATGGCATAACGCCCAGCACTAAAACAAGTACTTCGGCATATCTCCCCAAATGCAACCAAGTGTGGTCTGCAAGATACTAGTTCAAGTAGCCTGGAATCGAGAAATTCCTCTTGTCTTTAGCCCCTCTCAGTCTCACAATTGCCATGGTGGCTCTGAGTAAGGGAATAAAATTACTGGGAATTCCTCCCATCCATAAACCTCCAGTGAGGACTTTACACACAGCTACAAACCTACATGTAGTATGTACATGCGTCATCTAGAATGACACACTGATAATGACTTAATGTTACATGCTCATACTGTTCCAGTTATATGTACATCCCTCACTGATGCTTCGCAACTTGGAGAAAGTTCGGGGAAAACAACGTAAAAAATTGAATTTTTTCATTAAATCTCATATTACCCGCATTATTTTTATGAGCTCAAGTTCCGTCAGTCTTGCCATGGTATGGATTTCTATTGAGAATTCCAGTGGCCTAGTTGGAGGAGTAGTTGTAGGATCTTCCCACAGAGCCCATGGAGACAGGCGGGTCGGGAATAGAGAGGCATTATAGATAATGCATAGCACGGATAGCTATTTGTCGGGGGCGAAGCGGTCATGCATATAAATTTTACGGCTATATGTGTAGCTTTACAAATGTACATTTGAGATGAAGGAGACAATTAGGGCTTGAGTAATTTACTGGAACATTGGTTAACCACGGACAGGCTAATAATATTATGTTGTATCACGGCCTAAAAGCATAGATACATGTACAGCGGGGGGAAACAAATACCCAGCACTTTGACATTGCTGGGTCCTAATTTCCAGGATGACTTTTCTTGTGAGACGCCAGGACAATAAGTAGTTTCGTCTAAACGTCATATACTTTACGGAATTTCTGGACTGAATAAAATTCCTGACTAGGTCTGCACTTACGGAAAGTTTTCTTTCTCATGACTCTACATGCCTCGTCGTACGAGAATGTAGGGGAAGGAATTCAAGAGGGAATAAAGGTTGGAGACTTGACTTGAAAAGAGAGAAGGAAATTTTAATTCCAAAGACGCGACGAGGCTTGACATGAGAAATCTCCATTATAAAAACTCTCAGGATACTCTCCTTCCTCTCTCTCTCTCTTGCCTCAATTCTTGAACTAATTTTGAGTATTCCTTGAATGCTTCATCAGTTTAGGTATACACATCCTCAGTCCCTTGTGCGGAACATGTATAAGCTACAATTCCGCTAATTCCGTCTGTGGTCATTTCCCCGTCCAATTTAATTGTTCCGCGGAGCTCCGCCACATTCCTTTGTCGTCAATCAAGAACAATTTTCATCGAATTATACCCCTCCAAACTCTATTTTCCTATTAGGCCCTGCTGCGGTTTCCTAATGTGGTAGCAGTGCTCCTACAACTCCAGTCTGTCTCCATTGTGAGGAGGAACCGTATCTCATTTAAAACATTACACCGTCAATATTTGCTCAGTTCATGGAGTTAACTCCAGGGGTTTTCTAATTAACTTTGTATAGCCCTCTGAGAGAATACATAAATATATATGAATGCATATGCACCAACCTCTTTGTATGCAATGCAGAGCCTGGGAGGCTTGTCAAGTAATTAAGAGATCCCTCAAAAATATATCAGGTTCCTGTCTCTCTTCACAGGGAACGTCTTCCTTCTTCCCCATCTCGTCCTGTGAACTTCTTTTTTTACACTGGAGTCATAATAGCACTAATTTCATCATAACTAACAATTCTGGTGCTACAATTCTGGATTTTTTCCCCTCTGCTGCTGATAACTTACGACTCTGTTTCTATATCTTCCCCTATACTCTTACCATGAGGTAACAAATAGAATGCAGGAGAGTAAATACTATAGAATTCTATAGACACGGGCACTATGTAATTATCCTCATGAAATATGATCCCATGATGAATTTCATGCTTCCAATTCTTTTATAAGGAGAAAGTGGAGAAAGGAGAGGGGTTGTGTAGTCAAATTCTGAGCAACTCCGATACTTTCTCCGTACTATGTGAGCATACAAATGGAGATATGCCCGTGCATTAAAATGTGCCCAAGTTGGATAATTATGCTTGCTCATGTATGAGGTTATGGCAGTACATATGACGAATGCACAGGGCGAGGAAGGGTACTCAAGTAATATCCTTTCTTATGGGAAACCCGGCATCCGCCCCGAGTATGTTATGGTAAGGAGTAACATATATCATTAAACTTGATGCGATCCCTCATCAGTTCCATGTGAATGCTTCGGAATGTGTCTTTGGGAAAGTAACCCACTACTTACATAGGTGCATACTCTACCTAGATCCTTGGGACTACTGTAACCCTCCCTTGTCTTATGGTATGGAGGGTATCTCGTTTGTACGTTGAGCGACGACGTGTCCCAAGAGCTACTGGCCCTATGTGAGAGTACAAGCTTTTGCGGTGGAGCTCCGTCTCCCTTGAGGTAGCATGAAACGTATTTTTCATCGTTTTGGGTTTTTTCTTAGGAATAAATATATTCATAGAAAGAAGTGGAAGAAGTAGAGGACGCCGAGGAGGGGAAGAGTGAAAATAAGGGAAGAGGGGAAAGCGTGAGAGAGCCGCAATAATGGCCTCATGTCATTTGTCTTTCAATTCGATCTGTCGAGGAGGTGGAACTAAAACTTTCCTACTCTGTTATTCCGTTACGCATTCTCACTTTCTCGGAGGAAAGCAGCCCTAAGCCGATCTTTCCCTCTCACTCTCATTTCCCATGTTTGAGGAGAAAGCGAGAGAGAGAGAGAGAGAGGAGAGAGAGAAAGTAACTATATATAGTGTAAAGAAGACGTTGGTGGTTCGGACGGAGGTTGACTCCAGTAGGTTTCTCTATCTTTGCTTTCTCCCCCTTGCGTCTCCTTTCTCCTAGTCGTCCTCCGAGCTGAACAAGATATTATGTATGAGATGTGTGTAAGTTATGCTGCATGACCTCCCTGTCGCCGGGTTTCCTTACATTGATCTTCTTATCTCAAATTGAGCATCCAAAGACTCGGGCTGCATCGCAAATGACACTCGCGTATTATTACCTCCATCCGTGACTCAATTGAATCCCTTTCATACATTTGGTCCTCCACCTTTTCTCCTTCCCCCCTCCTTCTCCTTTCCTCAACAGGATTTTTTTTATATTCAGTCCTTTACTTATTACCTTATGGCCTAGGATAAAATGCTTGACAGCCAAATTATACTTTATATTTCCTTTCCCACTCTCCATTTCAGGCCTCACAATGGGAGTTCTTGACTCGCAAAATACTAGACGGATATTTACTCACTAAGCATCTTTCATTTTTGCACTCGAATAGATTCATAGCTACTAATATCATTCCTCGGCACTCCGTCGAGGAGATTTTGGATATGCTGAGCACCTTCCAAGATCCATCTCGGATTTCACTGCCGCAGAGAGGGAAATCTTTTAGGAAGTTTAAATATTAGAAAAATTGGAGAAGAGAATGCCAACTAATGGGGGCTACGATTACATAACAAATCGCTCCGGCTACACACTCATGTGTAACTTCCTAGTTTTTAGATATGAACATGAGACCTGGAGTCGTACTGGGCATAAAAATACATATACACATAAATTATTAGTGCATAACAGCATATTGACTATGTATATGTTTTCCAGCAATTTACGTCTCCATAAATTTCAATATTTCCTCTAACAAGACTAACATAAACGTAATTTATGTAGAAAATGGTTGGTGCCCGGGTAGCTCTTCATACTTGTTTTCCTTCTACGTATAAGGATCTTCAGTTCTGCTCAAGTTTCTACACATGCTAAAACTCCCTTCAAATACTTATATAAATATATCTATACCTATATAAATTAATGATGTTCAGCATATTTGAACTTCCTGCAGACCCTTTTATTTATATATGCTCAGGATGTCGAGGAGCTTTCCCCTATATAGTACCTTCATCCTCCAATTTTTATATGAGGCCTAGTCCTTCCTATATGACATTTATATTTTTGTCTGTGGATACTTATATTTAAGTATGCTGTTATTTTGTACTAGTATAAGCATTTTTCCCCCACGAACATCCTCACACACATGCGGACGCAAAGACAAGCCATACAGACGGAATCAGACAAAAGGATTAACTCAGAATGTTTTATTATTTACGACAGTCATGAAACAATATTTCTTGGAGCGCTTTCCACTGACCAGCAAACCAATATAATTTCCCTGACCATGAGGCAGACAAAAAATATCGTTTAACGTCGACTTGGTGAAAGCCCCGCTTCATAACTCGATGGCATCTTTGGCCAGGAGGGGAAATGAAAGTTCCGAAAGAGAAATTTCTCCGTAAGGAGAAGAGAAGAAAATGTGGATATCGAAGTTCACATAGAGAAAATCCCTTTACCCTGTCCTTTCCTCTCTTTACACTTCTACGAGCTGGCAAACAACAATCTGTTTACACTACCTTTCCCCTTGCATTTGCCACAATTGTCTCCCTCTCCTTAGTCCCTTTTATTACCCGGGGTGTGGGATGAGAGGGGAGTTGAGGATTCTCTGATCATAAGTGTAGCACAAACAGATAGCAACATCCGAACTAACTTCACAATGACCAACAATAATTTTTTCCCCGGTAAAAGGAACCACTCACTGGATTTCAACTTAAATAAACTTTTTGTCTTCCCTCTACACATCTCCCTTAGTCCACGTCCACCTCTTCCTCCTACCATCTCTCTCGCTTTCTCCTCTGCCAAATGAAGGGAAATGGAGCTAAAACTTCAAGTGGGTATTATCAGGACCACTAAAGGAACCAAATTGTATGTGGAGTTTAGTTCATGGCTAATTAGTGAGCCTACTATATGATAAAGCTAAAGCTGTGGTTCCTTTTGTCTTCGTCTTGAGTTTTCCCCCGACCCAACGAACGACAACACTGAAATACAGATAGCTGTTGCTTGCACCGTTGCTTGCATCATATAATTTAGATATGCACTTGCATTTTTTATACGCTAGATAACTAACTATGAAATCAAGTATTTATTTACATGCCAGTTACTTCAAGATGCACAACACGGAATGAGAAGTTCATGAAAGACTTAGTAGGGGGAAATGGCTGTAGGAACAAATGGTAACCAGGAGGACTGCTGCAGATGTTATGGAAGGTAACTTATAAAATACTCCCATGTTTCTTAACACAATTGCAACGGGATAAATACGACCCATGATTTTAAATACAAAATGTATGTAAATATTTGGGATGCGTAAGAGCAAGTGTGCACACGTTTCCCCGCAAATACACTCGGTGTCTCGACATGCCACCATTATTTTCATACAGTTCCAAGAGTCTGGTGCTTACTTTTATAAATAATGGAAACAGTTTTGTGTCAGGGAACACACTCCATCCTTATGTACGGCAGTTCTCAAGTGGATAGTTGGGAAATAAAAAATAAGCCAAGTAGAAGATAGTTGTGCAATGTGTTCCGTCCATGAGGCATAGTCCCTGCTTCTCTGCCGAGACCCACACACAGCATCTCCTAGAGTTACAATGTGCCGCCCAAAAGGGGCCATGGAAAGACATGAGGAAGTATGTAAGAACCTAATAGAGAGTCTCAGAACTGCCTTGCATATAACTTCATTAAATTGCCTATTTCTTTGTGGATATTTCCCCACAGCGCGGGGATTCCACGTATACTGAGACACTTTGCATACACACTTTTGTCAGAGGAAACTTCAAGTATCCCTAAAAGATGTACAAGCTCAAGTAGGAGCGATATTATACCCAGACTACCTCTCCTTCTCAACGGACTGATACAACACTCAACAATCCTTAGATACTGTTACAACCTATAATTGCATAAGCGGAGTCATCACAGTATAAACATTGTGCTCAGAGCACACGTGCCCATATAACTATAAACATTATGTCTATCATCTGTGGTCCTACAAGAACCAGCGCCATGCTCTCAAGTACCTGCACAAGTATCTATCTACGTTCTGGGTTGGCATGTGAGCACGTATGTAGAGTATGTATGCACGCCCTCAAACTTAGTTAATATATGTGCAGACATGCACTCCCCAGTCCCTGAGTCTTTAGGAGAACCAGTCAACATAACAAAGTAATGTTCCTTGGATGAGACCCAGATACATAATATCTCTGACTTTTCTATTCTCCCCCTGCAACAGACATTCACATGGCTAAGAAAAGCCGAGTCAACACTACCGGAGAGAAGAAGAACATCATGCAAGCAATTCTATCGTAGACTGGATACAGTATATATGCCTGAGCCGTAAAAAGGTTGGCGCTTCTCAAGTCACAAAAAAACCTGTGTATGTACATACATATGTATGTAGGATCGGCTGCTACACTACCCTACCCTATAATCCGTTACATTCGCCATGCACTCCAGCATTATGCACTTATAAGAATGCTAGCAGTGAGTTAGACCCGAATCCAGGACTTATGCACCTAAATGTAGGAAACTGATATCAAAGTGCAAAGATACTCTCAAGTAATTTCTCCCCATTTGAAAGATACATGTATGGAGGGATACAGAGGAGCGTAGACAGGAGAGACGGAGTTTAGCCTGGAGATATGTATCCTCACAGTATCAGAGGATCCACACATTCTTTAGGAAATGCCGTTTGATATGGTTTAAAAACAGAGGGTTACACAAGAGAAAGCAAGGAGTGGGAGAGAATGAGAGAAAAGTCGGCCTTCCCGATCGATATCAAAAGTGGGGGAGGAGTTCCCAGTAAATGTTAGACTTTAAAATCTTTTAAGATTACTTTTGGATGACTGTGTTTCCGTGTGTGTGTGTGTATGTGTGTCTAAGGCTTATCGATCAAGAGATCAGTGTACGGCAGGAGAAATCATCCATCTCATCTGTCCATCTAGCACCTGTCCCATTTCGATGTGCTTCCGTTTCCCCCAAAAATAAAACTAGAATGAGCAGGGATCTTTTTGTAGTTGTGTGCAATCCCACCATAAAATGTGCCATTTCCTAACGCAAAAACCAAGGAATCGTAGGGAATATCAAATTTGGAGGAGTCAGAGAGGCAAGAGATAGAAATAGGTATGGTTTGGAGTAAGTTGGGCAGAGCATGTAGAAAAAAAAACGGTAAGGAAGAGAAATTTTTTGGAACAGAATAGCTTTTCATGTTCACGTTTCGCACTTAGGACTTCTCATCCCAGGAGCAGGAGAGAAATGAAGAGGAAACTGGCCAAGGAAGAATTCAATGTTTAGTTGGCTCTGAGCCCTTTCTGCTTATCAATCACTCCCAGTCTGGCAGATACCGGATCAATAATTTTTCCTTAAGGAATGCACATGCGATCCGGATGAGCCTCAAGATTAGTCGTCGTTGCGTTCCTCCATGGGAATTTATACAACATTCCTTGTCTAAACAATTCGATATGTTCAGCTTTAGTCCTCTCTCCTCGTTCCCACTACCCATCCGGGCTTTCTGTGTATCCTGCTGACTACCCACTTCTCACTCGTCAGTCACCAGCAGCAGTTGTGAAAGTCAACGACGATTGTTGTTGCCTCACTGCACCTCTATCTCCTTTCTCTCATAAAGCTCCAGACTTTCGCCACTTTCTCCAGCTTTCACTTATCCATGTGACTTTACTTGATTCCAGTTTAGCTCAACTCCTTTCTGCTCCTTGCCTCTCCACCCTTCTAACTACCTCACACACACGGAGGGAGAAAGTGTAGCAATCAAAATCCTGTCGTTCGATTCCCACGACTCTCCAATTCCCCTTTGTTCCTTTTAACTGTTTCCATGCCTCAGGAGTCAATGTTGATGAGGAGAGAAAGGATTTTTTCCATCTTTCACGATTTTCCTCGACCAAAGTACCTACACACATTTTCCCTCTCGCACTCTCTAAACCATCATCCAGGTCGTACTAAGCACTATTACCCAGGATGTGTTTTTTCTGACAAACTACCTTAGTTTTTCTGTCCCTTTCTCTCCTAGCCACTAAAGGCTTTTCTTTCCATTTCAGAATAACAAGCTCAACTGTTACACTTACAAAAAGAAATTTTTAACCTTTCTCCTCACTTTTTTTTTCTCTCATCCAGTTGTGATGGAAGCCGGGAACAGTAGCGTCTGGGTTGGAAATGAAAGACTGAACAAATGTCTTGCTGTCTGTTTGTTTACCCTACAGAAAGGCCTTAATTTGTCTTGGTTTTCTCAGGAATGTATCTACATGATAAAGGCCCTACTTGAGCTTTTTCTCTAGAGTTCCCAAAGCAGAAAGTTAGCCCGAAATAATGCTAAAAGGAAGTCGAGAAATTGATGGATAGATATCATTATGACCTACAACCAGGAGGCTAACTGTTAAGCTACGGCTCCTTTTTAAGTACATACGGATGTAATGTATTTTATTATTAGGGTGACCTACATTATATACATATGTATATGTACGTGTTCATGAAGATACTTGTATGTAGTTTGTTATTTCGTATTTGTACCTTTTTACGGTATCAACAGACTCTTCGTAGGTCATAGAATTCGCCAATTTTGCTTTGTAGAATTTTAGATTGAAAATTGCAAATAATCTCGTTCTGCCTGAAACTACATGTGGATATTCTCATAGCGTAATCTTCTACCTGCATTTTAGACTCAATTCCTTTCTCAACAAATTGTTTCTAAGTCTTACTACAAAAGTTATTTAAATACACTACATACATGATTTTCTCAAATTAAATTTAACTTCGGCCCATGTGATAACCACGTTACGTAGACTTACATTGTTCCACATTTTATCATCTGTCTCAACGCATCCATAGAAAGTTTGGAGCTAACATTAACTTTCTTCCTTTTTCCCTATAAAAACACAGGAAGGATATATTGGTTGTAGGTTGCAGAGTACCTATGTATGTGAGACACAGAATTTTCTAGACAACTCCTGAGTTTTGGAATGAGATGCAGGTCTGCACAAATACTTCCAAAACATTTTTCATCCTTGAAAGTTATGTATGTTCGGTAAACAGACACACACACAAAAACCCCAGGTAGGTAATCCAAGTCTAAGGGAGGGAAATGACTATTACCATTAGGTTGCGGGATTGTAAGAATATTGAGTAAGGAGAGACGTACATAGATACAGAGCCGAGGGTAATATTTTTAACACCACGGAGTAAGGAGAGCAGAGAATATAGGATGGAAAGTTGCAAAAAAAAACTTCAAACCTAAGATTATCCTGTTCAAGTTGTGCGTATCAATACCGACAAGGAAATCATTGGAGATGGATGTTTGGGAACCTCCGGACACACACAAACCATCACCTTCCATTCCATTGGCATGAATTGGTACAAGGAGTGGAAACAGCGTCTGGAATACTCATGCAGAATACAAGCGGGAAAAATACGTGCTCTGCAAATTTTATTATGCGACTGCACAGCAGGGAAGGCCTGGTGAATTTGTCTGATGGAGCTGCACATGGACTCCCTGCACATATGTACATAATTTCAGGTTACTATAGACACATGAATACATAACCAATCCTCAGCGTGAGTGCTCGCTCCCAAATATAGATATATGCCAAGTTGCACGAGATGAATGTAGTACCCATCCTCCCATTTCCTAAGCTGATCACGACAGATTGCTAGGAAAATAAATATGGCTTGGAGTGTAAAAATTCCCTTTTCCCTCTCTTTTCTCCATGTCGTCCCTGAGGGATTTATTTTGATTTCTCATTGAGGCTCATGTCATGAGCTGTCCTTATAAATCAACATCAATTAACTTCCAGCTTGGAATTCCCCACCGAACTCTTGTGGTCCTAACGACATGATAAGCAAACGAGCTGGGCCGGGAAGGGAGTACAGCTTGAAAAGAGGCATTCTACCAACACAAATTAAATCAAGATCTCCTATACTCTCCTCTCTCTCTCGCCTTCACCCAAACTACCTCCCCATACACACATCCCTTCCCATAGGCCTGTATCATCAAGTCAAAGTAGCGGCGAGTAGCTCTCTAAAAACCAAACTTGCACGCCTTCCCTTTTAACTTCCTTGTTGTCCTTTGGTTATTGTTACTATTCTCTTTCACATGGGTATAGACTTCCCGAACATTTTGTAGGAAACAGAATATGTTGGTCACGCTGACTTGCAGGGAGAGAGAGAGAGAGAGAGAGAGAGAGAGAGAGAGAGAGAAGGGAAAGCAGACATAGTGAAAGCAGGGAAAGGAAAGAGTTAGAGATAGAAACAAACCGAGAGGGAGAGAGAGAGAGAGAGAGAGAGAGAGAAAGTGTGCGAGAGAGAGATTGAGTCTGGGCAAAAACTAGAGTTTGAACAACCTCGTCACAATTCCCCACTGAATTAAACTCGATTGTCCTACCCAGTCTATACACACTAACGCACGTCACATCATAATATGTAAAAATCTTCTCATTTATTTATGAGCTCGGCTCAAGGTCTGAACACACGAAACGACTCACCAAGGAATTTTTCAATAACCTCTGAGTGTCCTGCTTTCTCCACCCCGCCTCTTGCATACTTTCTGTGGGAAATGTTCCTTCCGCACAAAATGTAACATTCAACCTCTCCTCAAGTCGCTCCGAGTAAAAGTCAAAGCTTAAGTTATGGCAATTCTTTTTATTGAGAATGGGGACTCACTCCAACTACAGCCCTAGTACCTTTCCCCGACTTTCATTATACCTCTGAAACTATTTTCGTAAAAAAAGAGCACAGTTCCGGGAAAAGCTTCTCTCATTGGAATTCCTCCATATATGAGATGGGATAATGGCAAAGTATTACAAGATTGCTGAGCGGAGCCATTACTCTTACATTCCACGTTGCTATCTACAGTAGATGTATTTCCGACCGGACCTACATAACAATGCAAACCATAAAATTTAGCCTTTCGTTCAATTAAAATCCACTTTTTGCAAGTATCTTCAAAGAGCTTCCTAGTCTCTAACCACCATTCGACATTTTCCTCTTGCCGACACACACACACACACACATACACAGACAGAAAGGAATCCAAGCTTTTTTGTCTTCTTTCCCTTCCTCCTACTCTTTCTCTCTTTCTCTCTCTCTCTCTCACTCTCTACGCCAGAAAATATCCTCTTTCAATAAACCATACATATACTCCGACGAGACATTATAGATGAAATTCTGTCGACAACTCAGCAAAAGTCACATAAAGTACCTCAAAAAGAGCCAGCAATGAGCTCCCGTTAAAAGAGAGTGCGGATAGGGATCACGTTAGAGAAAGCAGAGTCCAAGTCAAACTTGGGAAGTTGGGGAATAGACAAGAACTAACATTTCTCAAATCCAATATTATTCTATAAAAATAAGACCCTTACCCCTTTAGTGCCCTCATACTATTTCGTTTAGTAGGGGAAAAGCCATAGGAAACTTTAAAAAAAAAGTCAGCAATTCCAAATTCCAGCTCATGCAAAAAGTCAAGTCTGTCAGTTAGGGGAAAGTGGATTCAGGAGAAATTCCTGGGTATGCTAATGCTAACAAAAACTATCCTGAAAAAAAAAGTAGCTTGATACTTGACGAGAAAAAAAAGTCCTTCATTTGCTGAGGCACGCTGAGTATAAGCATGCTGAGTACTAGTCATGCAATACTAATGCTTACATGCAAACATGTATAAAAGCGCATACATGAACATTCCTAATTCCTAATTACACCTAGCTTTTGTGCATTGGGAAAGCCAACATTCACATATCAACGGAGTAATTTGGAACGGGAAAAGGAAACAAATTTCATCACTTTAACACAAAAAAATAAAGTGGAGTTTACGTAGTCCCAACGTTCGAGTACCAGTTGACTTTCTCCATGGAGAGCTCCAAATACCTCCTGGTAAAGTAGGACCTCCTACAAATTCAACTAACTCAATGCATATGGGGAATGTGCAATCGGGATATGTAAAGCAGATATAATACGCAGAGTTGCTCTTATTTGACTATTCCCAAAGGGCTAGCAAGGACTAGCTCTAAAGTTACTTCCCCCAATCTTGTTCCCCCTCGCCCTTTGAATACCAACTACATAAATCTATCAGTTTTTCCCAGCCATATGAAACATTAAAATTACATCTAAATGCACTTTAATAAACAAACTCAGGGGAAGGGCGTACCTCAGAACGATAAGTATCATGTAATGTGTATACGTATCTAACTCAAAGAAACTTCAAGTCGAAGAGCTTTTTCAAAATTGAGAGCCTCAACTACATCCATTATCCAGCTCAAACCAAAAATAAGTGTTCACAAGGAAGAGGACCACTTCAGATTTTACAATTCACATGGTCTCCAAACACAGCCAGCCCACATCTGTGAATTGAAACAAGAGACTCCTGCTGTGAAATGAAGAGAAGGGAAATAAGAAATCTCAAAATTAAAATGGAATGTAAATTATTGCAAATCAGAGGGGAAACTCCTGGAGCTAGGAAGAGAGAGAGACGCAATAACAATAATGTGAACGAATCTTTTCCAATTAAAAATGATTTACGTCACAGAGCTGAAAGAGTCCGAGGTGGAGACTGGAGCTGAGAGGGAATGAAGGACTGGAATAGTAAAACTACCGTAGATTAAATCATTAGCAGCTGCAACCAGCCCATCGACAATCATGGAGCCTGGCGTAATGATGAAAGTGCTATTATTCCATATCCTTCCTATACTCTCCCGGAGTGAGACCTACTAAACTTGTTTTTCTCTATGTGTATCTACATTTTAGTAGACACTCACATTGAATTAGAAGTATAATCCGACTGTAGTGGGACATATGTACATGTGCATATGGGAGTTAGTTTATGCCTTGATTTTGACTCAGTCTGTTCCATGCCTCCTTCCTACCAAACTCCATCCATATATAAACTTTGAGCTACTCCTACTATTACTCCTCACGGTATATAATGCATTCGTCAAGTTCTTTTCTCCTTGTGTGTATTGATCTTTTTAGCTGGGGACTCCGTCGAAATTATGTTTCAGGAAGCTAGAGACCCGTAACTTGAATCGTTCGCTCGCCTATCAGAAAATTGAAATCGTTGATGAGGTCACACAACTACTTCTGGAAGAGCCAAGCGGCTCCATGTACTTGACAAGAGTCAATTTTCCCTATATGTAGTGCACGCTTGGATCCATACTTCCGAGACTTAAAATCTCCCCACATAAAATCCACTGTAGTATTTGGAGACATAATTATTTATGTACTTGGAGGGGCAATATACATAGATACATCATTAGACTGCATATACATAGGCTCCAGTGACAATAATTTCCCTGACTTATCTTTTCACAGGGACCATGTACATTCCATTGGAGGGAGGAGGGATGATTTGTCGAGAATTAAATATGAAAGGAGAGTTATACGGGGAAATAGTATCAAAAGAGGGGAAATCCCGTAATTGAAAGAAAATCAGGATTGAGGATTGTAAGCTCCTTCTGTGTATGATAGGAGTAGGCAGTCGGAGACGTGTGCTGCATTGTGTAGAAAAAATAAGAAGATTAGAATGAAGAGATTGGGACGACGAGGCCGGCTTACACGTTCATACACACAACTCTCTCCGAGGCGTACATTCAAAGATAGTAAAGTTTCTTTGGCCAAAGCCGAGCACCAGACCTCCATGTAACTATATCTACTAATACCGGTCCCTGCTCCAAAAATGAACACTCACACACACACACACTATAGACTACATTGAAGAGCCGGCAATAAGATGCAAGTAGTAAAGAATCTCTGATTAACAAATAACGTCACTATTATAAATTCCAAGCGCATCCATAAACTTTCTCTCCGTAGACTTTCTATTCGATTTTCGATTGCGCTACTTCCTCGCTCCCTTCCTTCATTCCCTTGTGTTAAAAGGCTGGGGAGGGAAATACAGTTCCGACATTCCAAGGCATTAGGAACTGCAGTGGTAGTCGCAATATAATGTAATAGCTGTGGTAGCTGTAGTTACTTAAGCTACTGTTACGTATCACTTGTTCCCACATATGTAGATACATATGGAGAAAGTATCTACATATACCCGTCTCAAATTCCATCAAATGGCTCTGACTGAGGGCGTCTGGCTTCAAGCTGTATAGTAAGTAAGTGGATGGTGTGATGCGAAAAAGGCAAGAACGCACTGCATACACAGCACACATATCCTAACAATAAGGAGATGTCTATGATGTCTGCGGTAGCTTTTACGGACATACATACAGGTTTTTATGGATGATATGTGGAGCTACATATACCCAGGTAATTAAATAATTACGCGTGTTACTCCTACCGCCTCGGACGCACAACTCATTGAATCCTCCGAAATTATAATATCTCACATTAGTGAGGATACTTTCTTATAACCTCCAAGCGTTCCTACCAATATACGGGATACATCAAAGTACATGTCTTTGTCTATCATCCGCAAAATTCCAAGAAGCGCCACTTGCAATCCCAAAACAATGCTTTGAAAAGTGAATCGTCGGAGCAAGCGGAACTTTTCAGAGTCTCGCCGATGATGCATACTTCGCGGTGGGAGCCGGACTTGGTTCCAGGAAAAATCGTTTTATTCTGGAGGCAATATTGCAAAATTCCGAGTCGTAAACCGGTTCCATTGTATTGCTTAAGAAAGGCGACGAAAGCCCTTGCATGACATTAGCCGGGGAGAGACGGGGAAAGGGGGAGAGTTGGAAGAAAAAACTATCGGGGCTAATAATAATGGTACAAGAGCCATTTGGGTTTTAAATGACACGTACTTGAGCATTGTACTCTGGGAGTAATAGAGGTCAGAGCGGTGCTACAGTAGTGTGTGCAATGTGAAGGTTTCCAGTTGCAGAGGTACGGCGAAACCTTGGAAAGCAACTACCTGACCTAATTATGAATGCAAATGAAAGTCGATTACAGGCTGGAGTCTTATCTACGCCGTTTATCGCCGGGTTAATTGCCAATTATGCAAAACGTGGGTCATTTTCTAAAGTGATTTCATCATATTACTCTTTAATTATACTTTTGTGATATTCGATCAGGACGTCTCTCACTCGGCCTCTCTCCTTCCAATCTCCTTTTTCTTACTCTCTGCTTTCCTCTCCTCTCGTCTTACTTGTAGACGCTCACATCCTTATATTTAACGAGCTCCAAGATAAAAACCAAAGACACATTGCTTTCTTCGGCTAGTGACAGCCAATTCATGCAGGGGGTAACCCGAAGTGACGGAAACAGCAGCGCGTCTAAGTAATCGAATCCACTCTCCCATCCACATAATAATATCAGTCTATGTATGCTTTCCCTATCCTATCCACAAACACAATGCTTGCATTACGTTGTGAGAGGAGAAAGTACTATTGCTAGCATTAGATACTTCTTCTTTTGGTGTCTCTTCTCAACCAGAAAAAAACCTTTTCTTCTCTCTCTCTCTCTCCCTCTCTCTCTCTCTCTCTTACTCTTACTCTTTCTCTCTTCCTCGGTCTTCGGTTATAATAAAAATGTCGATAAAGTTTGAAAAATGTTTGCTACGCCAATGGTACAAGAACCTATGTACGAGTGTGTGTGTGTGTGTGTGTGTGGAGCAGCGAATAACGGAGAAAGAGAGAAAAAGCAAGAGCGTGAGAGAGAGAGGGAGAGAAATACCAGCATTTTACACCCAAGTAATATCATTTCCTCTAGTTGCTACATATATCCTCCAGATTATGTGGCAAAACTATCAACACAAGTGAGAGACATATAATAGGCTATATCAGGCCTGTGCCCTAACAGGGAAACGCGTAAGTATTTCTGAACATGTAAGCAACTAGAGTGAAAGTCTTAGGTTCCAGAGTAGCGAAGACAGCAATTGCATTCAAAGTAAATATGCATGTCATGGAGGGAGTAGTGCTCACATGGATAGTAAAGACACGGTCTGTCCTCAACTCTGCCTTCCTTTGCTGAGAAAGATACAGGGAGGAAGAACACGGAGAAAGTTAAAGGAAGAAATAGGAAAAAAGGAGACACCACATTTTTTCAATTGAAATACACACACACACATACATATATCTATACATTACATACATGTACATATCCTGTGTATTGAGCAAACCTTTCCTCAGGGGGTTTCAGTTACAACCAATTCTGGAATTATTCAAAGCTCTATTGTCAATATTATTCGTCGTCGTATGGATCCTTACCCAAGCCTATATACCCATGTGTATCTCAGGCTTCAATGCATGCAAAATAGGTATATAATATAGATACAGGCGGAGCTATTTGAAATGGGAAAAATTCAAATTATCACTGAGTCATCGTATTATAGGGAAGGATGATAGTTGTAATGGTGTAAAGTGTCCACGCACGGTGTTGGACGAGAAAGGAGTTGGGCTAGGATTTGTAAGGACTCAAGTAAAAAATACACGTTTTCGGGCTTCTTTTACCCAGAGAATTTTCAATGGTGAAAGTTGGGCGGCCGGTAGGTTCAATGTAAGCCTAATATCTTTTTAAACTTCCAGTCCCACCCATTAACTCACTTATCGCTTTGGTTATGTAGGTACAGGACTGAAGGGCTAGCCAACACGGAAGGAATTGAAGCCAGCAGTTTAACTACAGATGTAACACACATACATATCTATAGGTATCTATGTATGTATGTACGTGCACGCATATAGATTCGGAGATAGTTGATGGTCCATGGGTATGTGATGTGTCTGGCTGGAGCCAAGAAGGATGACTCAAAAAATATTCAAATGTGAGGATACCCATGTTTGAAGTCAACTGGGGAATTTTACATTGCATCATGATATGGCCTGCGGAGCAGTATGTGCATTAGTGTGCCATTATGAGAGAGAAAGTTGGAGGGAGATCCAATACAGCCGACGCTCAAAATTGGGAGCTGGAACAAATGAATATGTGCCAAAGATACGGAACAAGGAGAACAGAGATGATGTTTACATTATTATTCCAGGCGGAGTATCTACCTATATCTATCTATATATGGAGTAAATGTAAATTATTATAAGCAGATATTAGGCAGATCGATACTTCCCTACACTATTATAACACATAGGCCAAGTAAATACATACCCCGGTAATATTTCCATTCCCTAACCATTACATAAGGAGAGAGCTCATAAGAGACTACAACTAAATCCAAGTTCATCGGAGTACATGGAACCTACCATTATGAATACCAAACAGAGCTCTACTTGTGTGCAGAAGGTAAATAAAAGAAAATAGAATGTATGAATTTTAGCCGGAATCTGTGAAAGAAATTATGTACTGTCCGTTCCCACGCATCCAAGTTAGGAACGAACCATTGATACAAATAGGACTTTCCCAAATGTCTCACAACTGAATTCAACTTGTACTAACTTCTGTTTTTTTTCGAGCCAGAGCATGTTGTAATTATGCATGAGAAAACCCACGCTGGCTTTAATTTCACCTGAGCTTGAGAAATTCTAGTCAAATATTATAACATGTGGAGATACTTCCAGTGCCTAAACAAAGGATTTACAAAATAAAGTTTCCGGAAGATTCCCCAGAACTCGTATGACGTTCTCATTACCCCATAGATCCATGGAGGATGTAGTAGGAGATAGAGTACTTGCACAATAAAGACCAGATGTGGAATGAGTTTGGGGTAAAAGGTGACAGCTTGCCATTAAAATTCCACAGATCCTTAAATTGTCAAACAAAACTTTGAACCAGACACATCCACCCTTTTAAGCTAAAATATGCCAACAGCGAACTAAAAAGCAAAAGCTCTTTAGATCCATGCTTCCCCCTCACTCACTCATTCCCTTTCAATCCCTGAGCTCCACTCGCACCCACTCTCTCTCTCTCTCTCTCTCTCTCTTTCTCTCTCTCTCTCTTTTCTCTCTATTAAACCACATTTCCATACTCTACTCCGTATGTGGTCCTCAGTGCACAAGTAACTGAATAACCCGAATGTACATTGTCGAATCAGCCATTGAGAGTAAAGAACAATCCATTTCGTATGTATTAACTCACAACGGTAATTCATACCTTCATAAACTAACATGAGAGAGAGAGAGAGAGAGAGACAGAGAGGAAAAGTCAACGATGATTATGAACATATAAAACTGAGTTCATTTACACAAGAGAGAACACACACTCACATGAGCTTTTATCCCAAACGTAACTGAGAGGAAAATTTCCAGAATTGCCTAATTGACACTGCTGTACTTTCCATCCGCCCCTGCAAGCAATTTAACCCAATCATATCCTTTAGGAAGCAAACCCAGCTAGCACTGAAAGAACATAATGATTTCAGAATGACTTCAGTGGCACTGTAGGGTACTATTCATAATGACAACAGCACTTTTTCATTATGAAATCAAAACGATACCATTATGATCCTGAAATGTCCGCTTATTCGGCTCATTAAGCTGTCATAATGACATCAAAAATATTTCATGTGTGCGGGGAAATTATGACCAGATTATGAGGCAACAGTGCTTCCCTCTAACAGTAATCAAAGAATTTATTTCCTCGCTAACACTACTCGCGTACGGCATGTATAGATTCCAATAGTAATTAGACAGTACAAACTACTTACAATTATATGCATATAAAAGGAAAACAAAGTCACAATAAATATAATGATTGGAAATAATAATTTTTTATTAAATATTTCCAATCAAACACTTTTCCGTCCATCTACACACGAATTCCCTTCCACAAAAAATATCGCAAGTGTAAAACACTATCATTTTAAATTATAATAAAGATTAAGAAATTACACTCAAGACAGAGTTTTGTAATTGTATAAATGCGATGCTTGATTCGTTCAAAGGAAACACGTGCATTTTTTTAAATTGTACTGATGAAAAATTTAAACAAAAATATTATGTGTCGAATGCTTTTATTCAGCGTGTAAGGTGTATGTGTACATTATATGTATTTGTATATGTTTAACTCACTTCACTTCACTATCAAAGTCTAAAATTTAGTCGAGAAAACCAGGGAACACTGAATTCGTGAGGGGGTATAGTTAAAATCCACTGTACTTCATTCACAATCTGGCCAAACAAATTGACACATTAAGATCATTTATTTCACTTTTTAAAATTAATACTTTTAAGTGGATTAGGAACGATGTAGGCACACCACTAATAAACCAACTAGGAAATGGTTAGCAGTTTATTCCTGCACTGGTCTCGCGCCCTCCCAGTAAGCCTGCGCAAAAAGTAATTTCATAATTTTTACGAAAAATGACAAGATTATGAGCGCAGTTCAATTTAACCCTGACATACTGAAGTCATTATGAAGAACCCCAGAATATGTAATATTTTATGTACTATTTCAGAACCGTGTCAGAATTTGTTCGTTGATAACATGCCCATTGGAAGTCATAATCTCCTCATCAAAAAGACATGAACTGATTATGAATTTCAAGAATTAATAATGATATCATTATGACGTTCAGTGCTAGCTGGGAATTCTCTCTATTTATATTGAGAGTCTCAATCCGATGAATTTTCCTTCCTGAAACTTATGCACTCAGATTAAATCATGTACCTCATCCCACAAACATAAATACAGCAAGGGCTCCCTCCCAGCCATAACATATGACCGGACACTGATAAATATAGATACATTTCCTCCTCACAGTATTGTACAATCTACGTAATTAATGACTATCATACGGTTCTAAAGGCCACCTATATAAATACTTCCTGAATAAATAACAAAAGGCAACTTTTAAAACAATACCGAACATATAATTACAAAAGGGAAAGATACATTCTTCATATACAGTGACTACTCTTTTGAACTTTGTAAAAATCCTATTAGCTTTTTTTTATACTCAAGTAGCTTCATACTAGGCTTGAATGCAGAGTAAAATTGCTTTCTATTTCATCTGGGGGGGGGAGAAAGGGAAACCTCCCATGATTTACAAGGAGCTGGAGCTTGAAAAACTAAAGATGGAAATACACGGTACACTCGGTTTTGGGTTTGCGTTGAAAGCATCAATTTTATTTATCAGAGGGAAAACATCGTCATGTAAAAGGTTCTTGGAAACCAACAACAGAAGCTTTTTCCACAAAATTCACTTTATGCAATCAAATCTTGGGCTGAAGTGAGAAGTAGTAAGTGGAGTTGCTTTCAAGGAAGTGACAAATGGGAAAAACTCTTTTGTGGGCATTTTGAACATGGAATGACGTACATAGGACTTAAACAATAAACACTATATAAGCATATTACATGGGTTCAGATGGTTTCCAGCCAATACTACTGTAGGAAACAAAAACCCAGGGAAAAATGTAGACTGTTCTGAATGAAATGCTACTTTTCCCCCCAGATAAAAGTATAGATGCGCTAATCTTATTTGTGCTCAACTTTACGTAATTGACCGTGTGTTGGAGTCCTATCATGCGTAATATTACTGGGTCCCACACATAGTATTCGGTTATACGGTTATATGACGTTATAGCGGCATGTGCCCACATATATCTATCTACATATATACTCTAAACTCCATTCCTTTTACGAGTAGCCTTGTGTAATTGAGATTTTTCAGGGAAGAAATACCCTGAGATGGTTTTTTCAAGCTTCCTGGGATTACACAAATAATTACTTGGTTATGAGAGGACGAGGAGCGGAGTCTCAGCCTTGGCGTTTGTTATTTTAAACGAGTCTCATAAATGAAGGTATGATCACGATAGTAAATTAATTTGGGATGATACATGTTCCTCTTCCTTCCCTGTCTCTTCTTTCCTTTAGAGTTCCTAACCTTTTCGAAGCAAACTTGGAAATAGGGTAGCCTCAGACCTGGGACTTTCCAAATTCGTCCTTGTATTTATGAGTACGCATTACTGCAAGTGCTGGAGAGTCGGGTACGTAAATTATAGAAGTGGTACTACATGTCCAGGGACTTGTTTCAGTGTAAGCTTATAGCCCGATATAATAAATATAATATACACAGTCCCCCCATAATGTAGTCAGCAATTTTGAGTATCCCCAAAATGCATAAACAATGGCAAGGACACTCAATACTCATGAAAATCTCCGCGGGGAGAAGGAGCGGAGCTCAGTTTACAGTTTTAAAGTAGTCCCATACTTTCTCCCTGTAATCTACCACATGAATAGAGTTTTCCCAATTACTGCCTCGACAATATATTTCTAATGTAATTCATAGTACAGGGGAGTGGGTCGGAGACGTGCGAAAAAAAATAGTGAGTACTTATATCCAAATATAAAGGCATATGTACTTACTGTGTATTTACTGTGTACGTAATTACTTACTTATATATGGTAGAGTATGAACAGCAAGTGCTATGAGCCGTAACGGTCTGGACGTATGTATAATAAGGAGATTGTACTGGGCCCCTGAAGTTGAAGGAAATTCGCCATAAGAGCAAAATGCCCCACGTTGGGCACAGCCAATAAACATACGTTTAAGCAAGAGTAAATACTACAGCTATTCGAAAACTGGGAAAAGTATATTGCTCACAGGGCCTAGCTAGTAGTTTGCACCTTGTGGCAAGAAAAACAGCTGTAAGTACATAGCTCTCCTTGGCTATTACAGCACACTCCGGACTAACCACCAGCTTACATGCTCTTACTACCTCCATTATTATTACTACGACTATTATTATATCTCACCGTTTGAACAACTTGTTATTTTAACCCAATAGTCAGCAAATCTAATAACAGAGCTAGGAGCCTTGTGCTCCAATATATAGACCCTTGTATTATATACATAGCTCCAAGGAGTAAGGCGACAAATTCACCGAAGAGCAATCCAATACAAGAAAGGAATTTACTACTACTGAAAGTCTTCATTTATGTTTTTGTATTACTATCTGTATGTATGTGTAGTGAATAGGCCGTTCCTCCACTTTACATTGTCTTATTCTTTTCAAATTGCTCCTCCGAGCAAGTCATAAGTAAAGGAATAGAAAGAAAAAAAAGCCTCGGAGATTCAGATTCAAGGGAATTATTCAAAGCTGTGAGGGGAAATGTTCAGGACAAAAATAGCAATTCTCTCTTGAAAATCCAGTTCTACGGCAAAAACCCAAGGATTTTTCCTTTGAGTCGGAACATCACACGTACATCAAAGTACGAGTTGAGCTTCTTTTCACATGAGCGAAGGCCGAGTTGGTGGGGATGGAGGGAAGATGAGGTTGTCAAGAGGCTCAAGTAGGTATGAATTTTTGGCAGAGCTCGTGCTCCTTCTAAATTATCCTGAACAGTAATAATAAACTTTTTGACAGATGATATTCAACAATGATTATCTGTTTTTTTTATGAAAAACCGGATGTTATCGTGGTTCCTGAGCTCTATAGATACACAGAGCTCTCTCACCCAGTCAACAAGACACATAGTTGTTTGTTTTCATCCGAGGAGTTTACATCTTTCACTACTATCATCCACGTATCTATATGACATTAGCTCCACTGGATAATAGTACACAGTCATAATGCCAATTTGATGACGGTGGTGAGGGAGACGTGAGAGTGAGTGAAAGAGAAATTGGGAAGGAAATGCCAGCATAAATCATATCTTAAACTCGCCCAAGACTTGTTTGCTCCTGGGCTGTATATAATTACCGGGGCTATTTACATAACCATGTATACTGCATGGATATTATTAGCTCTGGGTATGCCAGGCCAAGACCATAGTCATATTTGACTTCAATTATGAAAACAAAAGATCCTCCCTGCGTTTTATCCATCCTTCCTCATCCCACTGTTTTACTTCCTTTCTTCTCCCTCCATCCTCTCCTCCCTTCCCAACTCTCCCCTCTCAACTGTCAGCTATTTACTCCTTGCTGGAACGTTTTTTAGTGCCTGCCTATACCAAGACATTTAACTTCACGTTCCGAGTCACATCCAAATAAATGTATAAATACATTTCAGTGGGCTATACATTACACAGTGGGTTGACAAAATATCTTGTAAAAGTCAAGATATACGTGAGTTAATACTTGAATGGCTGAATTCAAAATGAGAACTGTAATGTTAGCAAGTCTATTGCTCCGGAAGGAATGGGGGATAAATACACAACCAAGGTACACACACACACACACTGGAGAGAAGCCTAATGTTCAAGTCAAACGCCGTAGTTGTCGGAATGTGCCAGGACGACGGGTAACATGGAAAGAGGAGCTCATGTCAGAAACCGACGGAACTACTCAAGCTTACGCACAGACAGGAGTCAGGCATACAGATAAAATAGTGGAAGGGGATACAAAAGTGTGCACATAATACGACAGGTACCACCACAAAACCTCCTCCAAATACAGAACTCACATCAAGACACAGCTCCGGACATAAAGATAGGATGTAAGTGTGTGTGTGTGTGTGTGTGTGTGTGTGTATGTGTGTGTATATAGAAGCTTTCAATAATAGATCTCAGAGGAAAAGTAATTCCATTGCACTGTCAACATACGGACTCAATGACAATAACTTGAACATTGCGCTTGAGACCGGAGAGACAGAGTAAACCATCCTTACGTCCCTATCTCTACCCACAGTCTCCACTTATCAGCAAACCCAACCCCAATAACATTTCGTATTTCGTAACGGAGTTCCTATTTATTCTAAATTTCTGGGCCACATCCTCCTCACGAGCTTCATTTGATAAAGGGAAAGTACATGACTCTCAGTACAGACATAAAAGCTCCATTTGATCTCTCTCGCGTCTCCAGGAAAACATGGATTGGTCGGGGGTGTACGACGTACATTAACAATAATTACTCCAATGATTGCGAATTGCCCTTCCTCTGGAACGAGTACCTAGAAAGTGCCTTCCCTCCCATACATAATTTTTGGATACACACACACACACGCATACCCACCCACAAAGACCTAAGCGACTAAACTGCACTTAACTTGAGCAATCTACCTCCTGCTAATTCCTAACTCCAGGTGTCGTCATTGAATTAATTATGTACAAGGATCCCAGGATGGGCGCTAGTCACAGGGACCGAGGAACTGTACCAAGTATGGTAGATAAGTAAAAGTAGCTATGATATTTCCAAGGTACTTCCAAATATGTACCTATGCGGAGCTTGTAATATGTACTTAGGCTGGGCTCAACCTAATAGAATAATTATCAGTGGGTATGTGAATTAAGGGATTTTCTCTGTGCTCCTCTATTTACTGAACAACCGCTAGTTTGTAAGGCTGACAGTCTGTCACAGTCTTAAGGACATAAATTGGAAAGAGACGATGTTTCTTTGTATGAATGTGTGTGTGGGGGGATATCCGTACATATGTACATTTGTACTTTCTAAAATGGGGCTTTTGAGACGGGAGATAGGGACCGTATTTGATTAGTTATTCGGTATCATCCATCTTCTTCCATTTCACAATTATTTCCTAACACTCGCTCCACTTCGGGCACATATCATACACACCGCTGACCTATACTTACAAGTATAGTCCAATCCCAGTCCAATATTCTAGTCCATATCCAATATCCGAGTTTTGTACTGAGAACTCCGAAGGCTCAGTGCTGCATAGAACATAGAAGGTGTTGGGTTTGATAGTCACAATATTCCACACATGGGAAGTTTCTGAGTGAAAAGCTTAGTTTGTCCTCCCCACTGACAAATTATAGTAAACTTGTCGACTGTGCTTGGGAATAGATGAAATCTAAAACAAATTTTAATATTTGACATAGTTCCGCACTTTCCTTCAATAAATACCACATGGCTTAGTGGTGCATCGTCGATGGGATGATAATTATATCCAATATTTACACTTGACTAATGTCTTGCACGCAGGTACCCGAAGCATCAGGCCTGGAACTATAGATACATGCATAACTTGGCACTTGGGTTACACAATACTGTCAAGGAGGGTACATACATATACATAATTATATATACAGATAGCCCGAAGTCTACACAGTCCCTCATAGGACAAGCCAGCCCACTCCGTTATGTATGAAAGAAAGGCAATGATTTAATACGATAAATAGAACATACGGGAACACTTTGGTTTATGTTTTGCAAATGCCTTTGTGTGTATTAAGCCGCACAGTCAATTTTCTGACAAGTATTTTCCACACTATTGAATTCCCGTCCTTCAATGCCCTCCTCTCCTGCTAATATAACTGCCGAACTTGCAGTTACAAGGATGGTTTCCGCCAACTTTACTCATGTGTTATTAGTACTTAAGCCAGGTTGACAGGAGAAAAGCTTGAAGAACGATCAAATAATATGTTAGGGCATGTTGGGGCTCACGTACACTATAAGCACTCACAGTCATAGCCATTACAGACTCATACAGAAGCTCCTGCAAGTAATAACCTGATGGCATGGCAATAAGGCAAGAGGGTGTGAGATGCCTGAACTTACAAGTAAATTCCCTATCTGATTTGACCGACCATGTTCAACCATTTCCTACTACTCCCAAAACCAACGAGTCTACAGTACATATGTACATACATAAAATACATAGGCTCCGTACATACGGTGAAAGTAAACACAGCAGGATAGGCAGGAACAGGGCTGAGAAATTTGAAGCAATCCTCCACATATTTCACGGAACTGGTTTGCCGTAGTTAGCTAAAGCATGTACAGTCTGTAGGTGTCTGTACACACACATATATTCTACATATATCCCGAAACATATGTATAATTATGCCTCTACATAGACAAAGCCACATATATCTAATGGTTCCAGTGTGTGGAGCCGTCAGGAGTCCCAAAGCTGGGCGTCGTTTATGAGAAGTTTCGCAATTTATTAGAATTTTGTTATGGAATAGCGCAAGGAATTGACTTTCATACGATGGATATGCTATCACAATGATCCACCTAGCAGCACGTAGGATGGAACGGACAACAAACCATAGAATCTCTCTGGCTCCCCTGTCTGTCCATATTTTGTACATATGCCGGGAACACAAAACTATACAACTCCACGCCAAGCTACTCCTACCATAACAAAAACCTGGCGTAGAACAATCTACTTAGAGCTAGATATAAATGATCAGTCTGTAGCTTTTGGGTTGGAGATAGATAGATATAGAAACCAATGTATAATGTATAGCTCAGCAGTTAAAAGTAATCAAGTATTTATGTGGCTTATACACGACTGTGTATTCTAAATTACATGGGAATTCTGAGCATGTATTGTCAGCGTCCGGACTTATAGATTTACACTGGTTATTTACAAATGCTAATCTCAGGCCAGATCAGGGACTATGTAGAGCAGAGGTTGCATTTGCCAGTCCTAATAATTTCCAGTGTGATACAGGCTATGTTTGTAAGCTTAGATACATATGTATGTTAGTGTGTATATAATTTATATGCACTGGAATATAATACACAGAGAGTCAGAGCCTGTAGCCCACAGACAACAAGGGAGTTGCTTGGATTTCACATACGGACGGAATCCCAGTAGTTGGGTAATCATACGCATAGAAAGCTCGGGGTGAAAACTTAGAAACCTATAGAAATATGACTTACCTCGTTCACAGAAGGCTCCCTCGAAGTCAATGTGTTTGCAGTCACAGACAGGGCCTGAGTCGGTGGAAATACAAAAGCCGCCATGCTGACAAGGATCGTGACGCTCACACGCCTCTCCAGGTCCCGAAACCAAGCCCTAATTAATCATCAAAAAGGAATTTATGTTAACTCTCGTCAGGATACATCTTGGCTCTCACAATAAGTACGTGCTTGACTACAGTTCATAGAAAAGAAAGAGTATGGGGAGGGCGAAGGCGAGAAAGAGTCCAGGAAGGAACGGACCCCAAGAGTAAAATAGTACAGAAGAGCCTCTCTCCGCAGAGCCGCATAATGAATGGCCAACACAACTACAACATAACAAGGTAATAATGGAGGGGCCACCCATTGAGACAAGAACAAAGTTCAAGTTTTAAAATTCATTATGGCGTGACTCGTGACGATTTCACTTTCACTTCTCCCCCCCCCCATCTCCCTCCGTCCATTTTCTGCACCATACATCTTCTGCAGGATACAGGATGAGTCTCATCAACAGAATTGCAAACAAACAAGTAAAAGGGCAGTCCATTTAATCTTGACTGCAATGTCTTTTGCAAAGATGGAAAAAAATCGGGGGGAGCAGAAGAGCATACTCTCATATATCTATAGATACATATACCCATGGAGCCACGAGAGAAAAAAAAAGAAAAACGCAAGCTATTTGTAAGCCCGCTTCAGACACAGCACATCTCTGTAGTACTTGTACCATGACACAATTACATCTCTCGGTTGTCGGATGAGAAAATCATGGAATGGATGGAATGGAGGAGCAGACGAAAAGAAAAAGAAAGGGGAAACATGGCAGGCTCTCGCTCACTTCTTGACTACATTAAACCAACTGACGGCTTCAAAGATAACGGATAAGCAAGGAGGAGAGGAGAAAAGTATAAAAGACGGATCGCATTTCTTAAATCTTTTTGCAATGTCATATACATATATGTACAAGCGGCGAGAATACCAGCGGCAGACTTCCTATAATGGAGTAACACCCGCAAGGCTAAGCTACCTATGGTCTCATACTACATCTCACCTCCGAGAGGTACCACAGATATCAGAGACAGCAGAACAATAATACAATGGGCTAAACTTTTGGCATAAACAAGCGTCATCCCAATGTACATACACATCTATAGATATGCATACCCATGGAATCACATATGCACACTGAAGGAATTCTTACACCCTACCTAACCAGTCTCTTGTCTATGTACTCCTTCTGTGCACAATGGAATTTACACTTGTTAGCACTTGTGTGCGAGAGATCTGAGTCATCTCAGATTCCTACGTGAAGACTCAAAACTTGAGGGTTACGTTCCTCCAAGTTACAAGTTGCTACAGCAAGATAAAGAAAGATAGTGTTTAGACGGTGAGGTACAGCAACACCTAATCTGACGTTAGTACTGTTATTACTGTAGATGTATATGCTCGTCCCTCCATTCCCTGCTCCCCCCCCCCCAACGCCATACCTTTCATTTCATTTTATGCCTCTCCCGGAAGCAATCCCCTATGCACAGGTATGTACCTATGTATGTATGTACCTATAAAGATGTTCCAGCATTGTATTCTATTAAACCCTCTCCCAGCTTCTCATCAGTCCAGTACTATGTACATACAGTAAGAGAAAGTGCACCAAGGAAAGTTTTGGGGCAAAACTGCATTTTACTACACATCAAGTTACTTTTGAAGACCTACCTTAGACAGACGTGTGTATTAGTGAGCAATGCTCCGACTCTATTCAGAAGACTACTACGAACATCGACAATGTACCTTCATAGATTTATACTCAAGGAACACACTCCTTCATCCTCTGTGTTGCTGGGATATGTATGTATGAATAACACTAAGACTCGAGGTATAAGAATAGGTGGGGTAATGCATAAAACTAGCTTTATGCACATCATAGTCTTCCACTTAACTTTTTATGTAGTTATTCTCTCTCTCTGTTTTGTACTCCACTCTGTGTGTACTTCTTCCTTGACAATGTAGTGTAGTTCTGGGCTCGAGCAATTCTTTCCCTGCTCACTGTACCCGGTGCACATAGCACACCTATGTGGGTACATCCCGCCACTCCTAGTACATACTATCAACGGGATAGTGGAAGTTCGGGTGTTGTTGTGCAAGCATAACTGTAACCGTGAACGTGAGAGTCTCGTTTTTATCAAAGTACAAAACTATCTAAAGAGATACGAGAGATGAAAAAAGATGCGAAAACTTTTTTTCCCTTTCCCCTCCTCCTCCTCCTCCTATTCCTCTTCCTCCTTTTGCTTTTTCGTCTCTCCTTGGATATGTGTACATTTTGCTTTAAGCGCAAAACTTTTTTAAACATGACAATTTTTTTGGAACCATGAAGAGAGAGAGAGAGAGAGAGAGAGAGAGAGAGAGAGAGAGAGAGAGAGAGAGAGAGAGAGAGAGCCAGAGATAAAAAAAACTTGAACAATATTAGATTCTACTGTGATTTATAGGGAGAGGAAAAAGTTGACAGGATTGTGATTGAAAACCAGGATGAGATAAGGAGAAATGTGAGGATGAAGACAGGCAAGTGACGAAGAGTAATTAATACTATTCCAAGCATCTGGCTCCGAAGTTCGCATATTTTTTTTAAAACATACGAGTAGTTACTCGGAATGACATTTTTTTTCTTGCAGAGACAGCAAAAAGAAATAATCACTGTAAATGCTGGGCTCGGGAGTCAGTGTAAAATAAAGGCGTGGAGTCAGTTATGAATTCTGTATGGAGGGAGCCAGATACTGTCATATAAGCGTTTGGACCTTTATACATAGATATGTAGGTAGGAGAGAGAAAAAATTACGAGCCGTCGTCGACGATGATGATGATCAGAGGAAAACTCATAACAGAGAGAGTGAGAGCCAGGCTACTCATATGTGCGAGAGGAACGAGCATCGTCAACAAAGCATGTGCCAATCATGTAAAACTTGGAACAAGACATGGTGGGCTGGTTGCATGTCCGTACACATTCCGTTGGAACATTTACAATCATGAATGTATCTATTACAAATACGTGAGTGTCTCCATATGAATCCATGTGCATACGTATGTATGTCCCATTCGTAATTACATTCTTTACAAGAATACGCAGTCCCTCGCATGAGTATGATTTCTCTATGTACTGTAGGCAAATGTTCTCTTTGACGGTCTGGCTACCATTATATGGGACCTTCATGCGATTATTGGGAGAGGGCTTATATGCATGACGATGACGACTATTGTGAGTTTGTTGGAAGGCAAACAGAATTTCCACATAAATAAATAGGATGACAAGATTTTCCCTTTAGCTATAAATAATTTCCATTATCCTCCTTAAAATAAAACGCCACCAATTCGTAAAACCAATTCTTTTGTCAAACAACAAACGACAAGTTTCCCACTAATCTGTTGACTCAACTGCTTTACCCCGAACGTATTATGTCAAGTGTATGAATATTCCTAACGAATGTGTCTAGCCTGTATGTATGTATCTACATGAGAAAAGTCACTACAATACAATTCAAGCTGGGAACATCAAGCTGGAAGACGTACAATTTCAATTGTGCCGCTTCGGAAGTCCTATTCTTTTTGGATGCATGGCTCTGTATATATTGTTGCATAATTCTCCTTTCCCCGAAGGAATCGGAGGACTAGTGCCCAAAGGTTCGTATTGTGGATGTATGTACGTAAATAAAAATGGTATATAAGAATTTCACTTGCTATTACTTTATTACTTATAAAACTTTTGTAGGTATTATTAGAATTGTGGGTCCAATGCATGCATGTATCTTATACATGTCTGTGTATACTTAAATCACGCCTTCCCCTGTCGGGGCTACCTCTGCTTTACTGTATGAAGACAGCAAAGAAGATTCTAGCCTACTCGTAAATTACCCTAAAATTATGACTAGCCTTAACCTATGTTCTGAAGACATCCCAGGATAATTCATGGCTATCACCGACCTCAAGTAGAAGATCCTTACAAAAAATGGCATCGTATTTATACTTGCAAGTTCAATATGCAGGTGCACAGTATTTACATTAGTAAAGTCCGGGTGAGTGCTCTGTGGAGTCTTTATCATTTGGAGATAAACTGCATTTATCGTTATTCTATTTCATATAAGTATTCCTTTAATTAGTGCATATATCTATAGGTGTAGTGATTTCTTTATCTTCAATTTCCAACTCTCGACTGCCAAAGACGAGAGATAGAGGAGTTGTGTAATTCCTATTCTATCCATGTATGGAGAATTTAATTCAGCTCTGTTAATTTACATCAGACAGACATACGTACACGTAATAATATTATGATAAATATTCCTTCATGGTGTGTACATTCCCCTTATGTAGTACTGTATGTACATACGTGCTGTTATTGTACAGTAGTCCAAGGACCCATAATTTCAGGAAGGGATGGAACTTTGCTAATTTTTGATTACTTGTAAATAGGAGGCCTTCGTGTGTGTGAGGACGTATGTATGTATGCACATATGAACAAATGCGTTCAAAGATTTGAACAAACAATAAATCTTGGCGTAAAGTTGTAAGAAGCTACTTGAAACTTTTTGTCAGATCCGCACTTCTCTATTTACAACTACACTCTAGGGGGAATATCCGTACTTAAGGGTATAGAAGCACATTAGTGAGAGAAGTTGGAAGTATCTGTGTAAAACACTTACCTTGGATTCAACAATATCCTGTGGTTTGGGTACTTCTGAGTCATCCGAGGCAAACACAAGATTCCGAATCGCACCTCGAAATCTCGGCTCAAAAGCGACCGAGGGGAGGGACAAGGACGCGAGCCGATTATTATACCAGGAGGGGATCCCCCCCACATAGACAGGGGAATTTGCGGACAAAGAGCCAAAGGTCAGGTCACGACCCTTTGAAATCCGGAACTGTGTCACGAAACCATCTACAGTTAGACTTGTCTCACTCGCACTTCGACGGATCTCAGCCCGATGCCAGAGTCCATCGTTGAGATGCCGTCCGACGGTCATCATCTGAGTTCCATCACCCAAATTATACCGGAGTCGGAGTGCTCCTTCAACAAGTTTCAACTCAAAGAAATCATCATGTCCTCCATCATCCGTGTACAGTAAGAGTCCATCCGGCTGGCCCGTGTGGAACTCAAGGAGTAACGTGGAGTTGAGTCCGGCTTTCCATTTCCGAAACTTGGCATAGGACAGATCCGATCCTTCCAGGACAAAGGCAAAGGATGAGGAAGAGAGGAGGACCAAGAGCGTCAAGACAAGGAGGGAATAGTATGGAAATAATAGGAAAGAAAATGATAATCGGATTCCTCCACGACGAGCCATAGCTCAGCTGGTGGGAAGGATATTAGAAAAGTGATTTTTTACAGGATTCTCTTTTATTAGCGCAGATGATTCCGTCCTATTATTAGTATTATTATTCCTACTCCAATAATGGCAATTACTACGAACTTCTACAACGCCTTTGATCCGCATCTTGAATACTTTTTGAATCCAGTTTCTTTCATCGATGATAATTTTTGTCAACACTTGTAATTTCTCACTTTCTGCCTCTCTCTCTCTCTCTCTCTTTATATATTTCTCCTCTCCTATAAACTTCTCTCAACTATCAGTTATGCCTCTCAGTCGCTTTTTTCTT
This sequence comes from Allacma fusca, assembly GCA_947179485.1. Taxonomy (NCBI): domain Eukaryota; kingdom Metazoa; phylum Arthropoda; class Collembola; order Symphypleona; family Sminthuridae; genus Allacma; species Allacma fusca. The sequence goes on along the minus strand of OX359247.1, from coordinate 13,789,518 downwards.
TATATTTCTTTTGTAGTCTTAACTTGTTAGACTTTGAGACTCGTCTCCCAAAAATAGTGGCGATGAAAGAGGGGTAATTTGTTGTCAGGTCCCTTTTATTCCGACAGTGCACGATGATAATACCAATGGTAACGACTGAATGATGAGAGGACAACCTTCGGCTTCTCACTCCAAGATGTGACAGGGACAACTAATGAAAGGAACGTTGGCTCCTTCCTTGCAAACACTTAAAACACGTGTGATGAAGAAATTCAGAGAGACAGATTCACTCACGTCAGTCATCCTGGAACAACTGAAGGGAAACTCGTGGTGATCGGCGCTCTCTCGCACCCAAAACTTCCTCCAACAACACATTCACCGTTCCAATGGCTCTTCTTCTCGGTGCTTGTGCTCCACGTCGTGTGTGCTAGCACTGACGAAGACGACGAGATACTACCAGTCCCACTCGTCCATGCACATGTGGCTACTTTACTTACATACAAACACCCAAACCCGCTCTCACGGACTAAACTCTGTACTTCCGACTTCTCCTGTAGTTCGACTAGAGAGAAAACTCCTATTAGTTCTAGTACAAGACCAGAGCTACTGGAGTGTGTCTGTGTGTGTAGCCCGAGCTCCACTACTCCTAGGGAGAAATATGAAGCTCATGCAATAGAAAGAATTGTGTAGGCACCAGGCATTTCGGTTTTTGTACATGGGCATTGGAAGGCATGGGTCTACAGGGATAGCATACATATATATGTTGAGGTACTGTACTGTACACCTTCCGTGAAAGTTTCTATGTGAGTTTGGGAGAGCCCGGGTCATATGGAAGTATGCGGACTATATGTAGCAGGTTGCGGACTATATGTCTGTCCGTATGTAGTGAGAGAGGTATGATGTGAGAACGAGAACGATGACGACGCCGTCTTGTTTGTAAGCGGAGCAGAAGCGAAACGAAGTTCAGTGTTGGTTATAGCGTAGTGGTGGAGGGCGCCTCCCAAAGCCCGAGTCTTAACTCTCACCAGGCAATGCTTTACGACCCGGGTTCCTATATAGGCTCTCGGGATGGTCATGCATGTAGGGACTACATATATGACATGTGTATACTGTAGCCTGTGCTGGAACGTTGCTGAAGAGGAAGAAGACGGAGACGAAGAAGAGAACAGTCCATTCTATGGTTGTTTCGGGGAGGACGTGGATAATACAGAGCGGAAGTCAGTCGAACCGATCGATCCGAAAAACCGACCGACTTTAAGTTCCCGTCCGCGACTTTCGGTTTCGGCTCCTTTCGGCTCACACATATATACGACGAACCACTCCAACTCTGATTCTTTCAGTTCTGCTTTTTTCTTCCTCACACTCACTCCCGCACTAGTAGTAGTATCCCTTCCCTTTTACTACAACAACTCCCCACGGTAGCTGGAATACTTGAGTCCGTTGGTCGGGTCTGATCTAGTCCGTTGGTTGGAACTCGGTTGGAAATTGTGGACGATATCGACGAGGAGAGCGAGAGAGGGAGAGAGAGAGAAAGAGAGAGAGAGAGAGAGAGAGAGAGAAAAGAGTTGCTATCATTCCCCACTAACGACTTGTAGTAACTTAACAAATGTTACACACTCCACACTTAAATCCACTTCCCGAATTCAATCTACATTGTTTCCAAAGATTTACAATAATAATCGCCTGCCCGCTCTCCGTTAATGTAATTTATACCGGATGTATGTTGTATGAGCCTCACAAAGAGTATATAAGCAGACCTTGATTCCTGATTATTTCCCAACTCTCCGGGTTATATTTATAAGTTATTATTCCACCTGGAGTGTATTAGTGTGGATGTGGGCGCCGGAGTGTACACAATTCTGCTTAACTGTTTTGTTTGGCAAGATTGAATTTTCTGATGTTCCAATATAGTTATGGCATGTCCTGGGGTAGGAGTTATAAGTACTCGGCGGACGAGATATACATGGACAGATAAATACATTAGCAATCTGTAATATTTGAAGTATTTACGGGTTTACACCGGATTACTCTTTATTTGGTATCCAAAGATACACTTCCACACCGAGAAAAGTGTTACGGCAGAGTTTAGGTGCAACACACAAGACGGAATCAGAGAGTGAGAGGAAGAGAGAGAGAGAGGGAGAGAGAGAGAGAGCAAAAGCCAGGGTTTTTTAGTTACTGCTCTTCTCCAATATTACTCCTACATGCTCTTGTTGTTTTATAATACTACCTGCTTGCAGGCGTTTCTGTAACTACCCCCCGTCCATCCATTTCCTCTATATCCAAACATCCTGCTTGAATTTGCAACACTTGTCTATGTCTTGCAAGCACATGCATATGTGTATAGATAAAATTCCATGCCGGGTCTCTCTCTCTCTCTCTCTCTATTTCTTTCTCCCTACCCCTCCACTGAATCCATACTCACTCAAACTGACACGCTTAAAACACATAGTGTATGCTAGTATTTGGAGGTATTAGTAAAAGTGTGTGTTCACAGAACACTGCTAAACACTCACACACACAAATATTTTACGTCCTCTCACTTCTCCCGAGCCACACCAGACACGGATGTTGACTTGGCAGGTTGGCAATCAGAAACACAACTACAAACTCTACTTACCATGTGTACCTTGAGGAAAACATGTTTCACATTACAAATTATAACACGGCCATGAAATCATCTAATCGAGATTCTTTACACTCCTGCTGCTTTTTTCCAACTACCTACACACGCTGGGGGAGAGAGAGAACTAAACATAGGACTTTGGTTTCTGGCTTTTTTTTTTCTCTCTCTCTCTCTTTCTCCCTCACTCACTCTATGTACTTTGACTTTACTTATACATCAACATTCACTCCGTGAACTTGTGCACAATTTGGAGCGTGTAAGAGCAACTTACCTTTAGCCTTGTAGATGTGCATGTGTACTGTGTATGAAACAGTACATCAACTCGAGGAAGGAGCCGGGTAGTAGTCGAAGTATGGGACTTTAGGCGCTAACTTCTTCAAACCTTTATTTACTGTGAGGTACGTACATATATTGATATGTACAACATAGCTTAGCATGTATGTTTTCAAGTAATCCATGTATTCCATGTGTGGCTGTAGCAACTTTACACCGGATACTTAATATGAGATATATGAAGGAGAGTCAAGTGAAGCACAACGTGCGTACTGTGAAGGTTCGGGAACTTGAAGAATTCGGAGACAGTACTTCATCTTAGTCAATAGTGTGTATCCACAAGTATCTATTTACGATTACTTAAATTGCCAGAACTTGAGAGAGAGAGAGAGAGAGAGAGAGAGAGAGAGAGAGAGAGAGAGAGAGAAGTTGGGTTTGAGGGAGAAAAATGCTTTTTTGTATGGAACAAGAATCTTCAGTCCGGGTATCCTGTGTTTGTATTGCGGGTAACCCAGAGCGTGTGGAAGAAATAGATGCCTTCGTACCCTGAACTTATTTATTAGTTATAGTACATAATTGGACTTTCGACGAGCACTCCATGCTTAATTATTAGTTATGCTTGCAGAGATTTTTCCCTCACCGTGTAATTCTGCACAAGGCTCCAATTTTAGAACTCTATAAAACCTGCGTTCCATAAAATTTCCACCGTCACTCCACCGGCAGCCCCAGTACGGATGAGCAAGTAACTGAGGATCTACATATGTGGGCCGTCCATGTATATATGAATTTCCACTTCTGGAGTCATGTCTGTTTTACTCATGAAAATAAAAATTTTATGAGGAAAAACTTGAAAACTTTGTGGCCGACTCACTCTTCAAGAATAATTGATGAGAATTTCCCGGCAGTCGTTGGCAAAAAGTCAAATTCACAACGAAGCATCATAGTTCATCAATAAATCTCGTTGAGAAAGATCAGCACCGAGGAAACACAGCATTTGCTTTACGAGGAGGACCTTATGGTCTCAGGTCCTGCTTCATGTTCACACATGACAGGTAATGTCATATGTTTAATGTTCCAGCAGGTACCGTGTCTGGAGTTAGTGAGTTGGGACCCCGGTACAGTAAAGTACATACATACATGCATACACACGTCTGCCTGTAGCAGTCACTCACAAAGATAAAGATACATATCCATGCTTGGAGCAGAGTCTGATAAGGCAGGCTTGGATTTTGGTGGATACTCATGGTAAGAGCCATATCGTTTTATTACCCTGAGTTCGCCACACGTCAAGATAACCGAATAAGCGTTAAGATGACGTACCTACTGGGAAAAGTATTCTCAGCTTATATTAATGTTGAGTGTCTTTAACTACTCGTGTAATCGAAGAAATATCAATACAATAATCCGTCTCGTAAATCATTCCGGTGCTTAAAAGATTTTCTCCCTGGGTGAAATCTCTTGGGTTGAGAGAGAGAGAGAGAGAGAGAGAGCCTCCAGACTTGTCTTTTACATATGCACTCCATACATTATCTATCTACATCCATACTCAACCAGCACTATACAGATCCCCACACTTACCGAGTCATATTTCCAAGGAAATCCAAATACCTTTCAGATATATATTACTTCCTGAAAATGTAAGCATGCGTTTGTAAAACTATAAGAAGGAATTGTAGGAAGATCCATCCCGGGTTTTATTGCAAATAATACAGGCTTAAAGATAATATTTTATTTAAACGCATGCCATTTGGTGTGGCTGGAGAGGACGCGTGGAGGTGGTCTGACAGCCAGAACATCTTCCTTATTATAATTAAATGTTTCCCTGCCAAATTAAGTTCCTCTTAAGAATGCAGAGTCACGACCAGCCACTCACTCTCCTTACGCTGCCTTAATCCTATGAGGCTATCTCATTCTAGCACCTTCTAATAAGTCAAAGAAATCTGTGATACGACAATTGGTACATACATACATACATATATACATTGTACATACATACATAGTTACATAATTAAGTATGAACGTAGGTACCTGACAATTTTACATAGATTTCAAGCACAATAAAACCCAAGTTGAATATATGCAATCATTCCTATTATTACATCCTGCCGGCTGGCTTGGCCGGGTGTGCGAACTATTCATTGAGAGGAATTTTCTAGCTATTTATTTTGACTATGTAAATTGATTGGATGTTTTGTAAGTAACTCTATTATCCCCGCTGATTTGTCACTCGCCAAAATCCATAAAATTCAACTACAACCTTCCATCGCTATGTGCACCTCAATTTCAATTTCAATTTCAATTTCAATTTAATTTATTTAGGATTCTTTTCGGGCAGCGCCCATATCATCCATACATTGTGATTACGTGTATTTACCTTCAAACGATAAGATAATAAAATGATTATAATATAAAAAAGTCCACTCAAATATGAGTAAACCTATTAAGTGAGAGCTTGAACTCTGCAAGGAATCTTATACTAAAAATCTGTAATGGTTTGGAGAAAGTTATTCCTGGATGTACAGTTTTGGATAAATTTAAAGATATCACATATAAAATCCCGGGAAGGATTTCTAAATATGCTGAGAAGAAATGACTCAGTAGTGTATTTATTGATGTGGTATTTTCCTAACACACAGTGTCTTGGGTGTTCATATAATCGGCATTTCGTAACAATGTGGAGGAGATCCTCCTGTTCCTGAAGGTTACAGGAAATGCACATGTTTGGAAATGCTAGCTTGAGCTTTGACCCGGGCGTGTAAAGCGTAGGAGAATCAATATAGGAGAGCAATCTTATATTAGCAAACATACGTATGTATTTGAACGGGATGTTATAAGTTAGATAGGCAGATGTAGAAAAATGATTCTTAATTAATTTATAGTTGGGGAGAGACGATGAAGCAGAGATTCTGTGTAGGTCTTCTTGTATAAAAGAATCATAGATTACTGCCATGATATATGGGAAAAACCCAGCTAGATATTCTGGGGACTGGAAATTCCAAACAGAGGCGAAACCATATTTGTGTAGAGTGTCACGGATAAAGTTGGGCCATGAGGCCTTTGGCCTGTGGGGCTTATCGTTACGACCGAGGAACCTGGATCTCTCATAGCATATCTTAATCAACCTGGATTGCGGCAGTAACAAAATTTTTAGCCAAAATCGTAGAGCCCATTTATAAATTCTGTAGAGTACCAAGGTCCGACCTGTTTCTACTCTAAGGGCGTAGGACGGTGTACGCTGCGGTAACCAGAGCAGTTTTTTCAGAAATTGATTCTGAATGACTTCTAATTTTTCTGTAACGTGCAGAGCCCATATTTCAGCAGCGTATGTCATGGTTGGGATGACTACAGTGTCAAGCAGCTTCATTCGAGCTTCCCAAGAATCTGTTCTTGAGACGGAAAGTATTTTTATTGTGGGGCCTATTGTTGCAAGCGCCTTGCGTGTCATCTCTTTCGCCGCGGAACAAAATGAGCCAAATGCTGTAAATTTTATCCCCAAGTATGTATACTCAGGAACTATTTCAATAATTTCCCCCTTCAGGCGCCACCTCCAAGATGACAATAAATTTCCCCCGTTCCTAAAAATAATTATTTTAGTTTTTGATAAGTTAATAGTAAGGAAATTACGATCGCAGTAGTCGCCTAGAATATTAATTTTTGATTGAAGGCATAGCTTGGATTCTGCAACTGTGACATTATCGTCAGCAAGGAGCAGGTGATTTACAGTGTTTTGTCCCCCTAGACTGACTGGAGTGGCCCCGTGAATCTCAAAGAAGTTGTCTAAGTCGGAAATATATAGTGCAAAGAGCAATGGGCTTAATATGTCTCCCTGCAATACACCTTGTGTAATCTCGTGCGGGTCAGTATGATCGTTGCCTACCCTAACTCTCAAAGTTGCGTTTTCATACAGTGATTTGAGTACCAAAATAAATTTGCAAGACACTCCATAATCATTTAATTTTTTCCATAGTAAGTTGTGGTTTAAGGAGTCAAACGCTCTAGCTAGATCCACGAAAAGCGCGAATAGTTTGCCACCTGGGGCCCTGAGTTTTATTTGAATTATGGACATAAGGGTAAAAATTTGATCGATGCAACCCCGATGTTTCCTGAAGCCTGCCTGCGTTTCGGGTAAAACATTCGTATACTCGCACCAGGAGTATAAACGGTTGTATAAAATCCTGGTGAATAACTTCGTAATAGTGAGCGCTATGTGCACCTAGTTACAGGGAATTAATTCATACCCAGTAATTTTAGGTACTTCAGGAGCTGTCAAGGTTTCCCTACATTTATACAGTTAATTGTTCCTTGGATGTGTACACATATGTATGTACATATGTACATAATTACATTTATAGATACACAACCATGGAAATGTATACATACCGTATATCCTCCACTAGTAGAATTCGTAACTACACAGTATGCACAGTATTAAAAAAAAATAAGATCGGAATATATTTTGAAATATCTGGACAGTCTCGTTTATCAAAAGATTAGAAATTGCTGGGCAGGCTCCGAAGACTTTTTATTGTCAGCCGTACCATAAATAATAGATAGTTGAGAGTTTAGTTTCGAGAAGGCTTAAGAAAAGGGAAGGTTTATCCGACAAAACTTCAGTTTTTCCTGGGAATTGAGTCACTAAAAATGTGAGGGATGTAGTGAACGATGTTGATGGTCGGGGGAGAAGAACAATCCTACAAAGTTTTCCTTTTCTCATGTCCATCCTACTAAAGAATTAAATGAAGTCGGCTGGGGCCCGTAGGAATGGGTAAGTGTGTTGGAACAGCTGAATTTCCTTGATGCGCAGCTATCAAAATGATTATGATAAATTTATATATTTCGTGCGGACAACGACCATGGGTTTGAAGGGAATGGAAATCTCGGAGCTTTCTTTTCCCCAGTATACGAGTATGTATATCTTTTGTATATAGTCCCTTCCTGTAAATGTATTCTCTCCTCCGTACTCTAGGCACATACACATATTTGGGTATAAATTCCATTATTTTATCCAGTGGTTCAGCAAGTTTGGATCCTCCTCTTAGCTAACTTATAGTCTTAGGAAGTGTTGTAATGAGAAATATGGAACAGTTTCTTTCTCTCATCCCAAGGCAAGGGTGGCCTGAGGTGGAGGAAGTTAAAGGTTTGCCTTTCGGATCCTCTCCTAGTATATAGCCTGGAGCGGTAAAGGGGAATGTAACGGTTGGATGACTGAGATGTTGACTTGTGCGGGAGGAAATGGACGGGATTATACTTTTCCCCGGTTTCGGATGTTTTGAGTCAACTGGGCCATCTGCCAACTGCATTGCTAAGTAGTCAATTGATTTTTTTTACCACATGTGGGGGCACGAAGATGGCAAGGCTGACTCTCTCACGTGAATATATTTCATTATTTCAATTAATAATGGTGACAGTGTTTGTTCTATTTGTGTCCCTCCAAATTGTTTCATATTGGCTTGTACATGTGTAAATGTATTACCCTTCGGAAAAAACATCCATTTAAACATTTTATGTCTAACAGTGCTGTAAATCTGGAGGAAATGAGATGCGAGCTCCTTTACATTGGAGTCCTAGAAAACTGATTACTTTTACAACTTGACATTCTTGATATTTGTAGTAAATCTGATTTTGAAGGCTCACCCACTCAACGTTTTAGAATAGTGCTAAATGGCTTTAAAGAGATGGGAATAAATACTTTTACTCCAAAATACCTCATTCCTGGGTAACACACTTGTGCATGTGGTTCTTCCTGCGTTTTAAAACACATGCGGGACATTGACTTCAGCCAAGATTTAGTCCCTGTCAATTTTTATATCTTGACGAGTTTGTTAAAAAAAAATACAAAACAATAAACATCTCAGAATAAAATGACATTGAAAGTTGGAAAGTATTTCGGAGAGTCAAGTGATGCCTTTCATTCAATTTAAGATGAGCGTACGCAAGTCAACGGAAATATGTACTAGGGAAGAAATTATAAATAAACCATGACGTTCAACTACAGAAACAAACAAATTCCAGGCAATTCAAGAAGAACGACACATGTAGCATGAATGGAATCCAACATCAAATTTAATTACACATATCCCCTTGAATGAATAAAACGATCCGCCTCACTAATAACACACATCAGCCTTGCCAAGATAGTAGTTTCAAGTGTTTACATGACGGAAACCCAAGCATTTTCTCCCTAACTGTTTTCTTCCCAATCTACCATTTACGCCTCTAGTAAGTTTATATGGGTGCGTATATGTATGTGAGCGAAGAATAATAATTAGTCCCAATTTATGACTCCTTCACAGATAATTACAAACATCACTCTACATTTTAAGGTTTTTGTTTTGTTGCTGAAACTACCAAATTAACTCCGTCTGGACTTCCTGAACTTTTTTGAAAAGAATTTTTTGTGTGGCAGGCTTTTATTAAATTATCAAGCGAAACTGCAGAACAAATTTAAAATAATAATCCTGCAATAATTATTGTCCTATAGTTGAGTCATGTTCGATCCTAGTTCGGAAGAATTTTTTAATAGATTTGAGCCATGCTACGGGAATTTCTTTCAAAAAATATTTTGATTATTGAATAAATTTCAAGTTTCATTAGGTAATACATTTTTAAAAGCCATAGGACTGACGATGTGGCTATCTAAAAATCATTTTAGAAAATATTAAATATTATTACTAAATGTTGAAATATGATTTGCATACATGTCAAGATTATTAAAGTAATTAAGTCATGAGCACAAGAAATGTATTTTCAAGCAATGACATTTTGTGAAAAAATGAAAAAAGCAAGCAATTTTAATCATTGTCATGTTTACAGTATTGAAAAACTCCGTTCTGAAATGATGATGGAGATAAATACATTGTAAGCTGAAATACTTCTTGCGACCAGCTTACACAGTATAGGTTAGGCTTAGAAACTGCTGCTCAATGACATTAGTATTTGTCCATGCAGCATTTATAGGTATTTATGATAGGGTCATAAAACACAAAGTCCAAGAACCTGTCACTCGCTATCTCTTGCTACAGATTTTATTTTATCTCAAGCATGTACTGTAGTAATTACTTTTGTCACATCATGACTCTTTTCCAATTTCCTTTTACATTTCTCCGTGTTTGATCTATTGATTCTATTTGGCGTTAACAATATCTTATGAACACAGATTCCTGAACTTAGTATAAATACGTGCTTTTGATTTAATAAACTAATTGATAATACAGATATATGGCAAAAGGGACTAATTTTCTGAATTTTTTTTTCAAAAAGTTTTGTATTTACACTAAGAGTTGTCACAGCTACCGTAGGCCCCACAGAATCTGGAGGAAAGTAAAATCAGCCTTGACATTAATCCTATCAGGTGTTGGATGACTTCCGACACAATTCACCCACTTCTGAAATAAAATTTCGTTGAAACTCTATAACCACGCGATTCCTTGTGTAGTAGTTCTAATCTCATGTGTATTGGTGCAATAGTAAGAATAGTAACTTATGTAATTATACATAAAGTGCATAAGTTCATAAAGTGCAGGACGTGATTTCTAATCCGAAAAATAGATACCTTTACAATGTGAATTTACTTGACGAGTTCAAATAATTGTTAACAAGTTATGAAGAAGAAAGTGCAATAATTCTAGAATCTAATGGAGACTCCCAGTTTCCGAATTCAGTAAATTCATATTGAAAGAAATTTAAACTTATCATAAATGAATTATAGCGTAGCTATTCTGCTTATATCGTACCTGCAATTTTGCATTCCCATTTTCTTTAGGTACGTAGCTTTTAATTTAAAAAAAGCAATTTTTTAAATATCCCTTGCTCAAAGACCAGTATCGAATACACCTTTTGTTTTCGAACGTACCCTGACCGATTTTTAACTGTTAAGTCCACACTCAAACATTCCAGCAGTTTAAAAAAGAATTCAACGGTGAATATAAGTGCTTAATTTATGTTATTAAATGTGTCAAACGTCTTAATGGGATTTATCTGGTCAACGAAACGAATCTCCAGGAAAATGTATGTAGGGCTGTGACGATCCCGGTTTTTTAGCAGAATTCATCTGCTAAGTCCTGATTTAAAAACATTTTTTCAATTTTACTAATATCTACGGACAAGATTTGCACAATTTTTTAGGAAAACTGCTAAAATAATTAATAATCTTATTTTTGGGTTCTTCACCCATAATTTTTGACTTGGAATGATCATAGTGGACTCAAATAAATTCCAAAGAAATTTGCTACAAATACAGTATTTCAAAATTTGGAAAAATGACACTGTCAGAAAAATTTCCTTCTTAAGTTCTACTCAAATTCGCTCCTGAGACTGAATTTCTCCCAACTTTGTTGCCTACGTCTAAAGCTGATGCCCATAATTTTCAACCAATAGATATGAAACTTCTTGGAAAGCCCATAAACATTCATACAAACATGTTCAAAACTTATTCTTCACATCATTTAATGTGGGCAAAAATAGCCTAATTTTAAGAACCGCTCATGAAATATTGGAAAAAGATTAGAAATTCCTTTTTTTTTAGCATCTTTCTTATTTTCGGTTTTGAAACTGAATTTCTCCAACCTTGCTCCAGGTCTTTTCCGACAATGTCCACAATTCTCAATGTAGGGGACTATCAAATAGCTTCCAGGAAAGTCCTTAACATTTCCTACAAATTTTTATCAAAACATTGTTTGAAAAAAATGTTTAAAAAAATCAAGAAATTAAAATTCTACAAATAACCCGACTTTGCTTGACGTTCTTCAACCCTGCACCTCAAATACTGACCCAGGTCTATGAAGTAAATTTTTAAAAAATCTGGAAAAGAATTTACTACAAAATGGGGAACAAATATTTTAATAAGTCACATCCGTATGTGGGCTGTGGTGTGACAAATAATTACATTCGCCATATATAAACATATTATTGGGATTCAAAACGTGAAGAAAAGTCACAAATTTCAGGACTTCTTCTACTTTCTTATTGTATTTCAGTTTAAAACTAATTAAAGGCATTTTATATAATTAATCATTAAAAATCATTTCGGAATTAGGATACAGAAAGAAAATGTGACTGAATTTCATACAAATTGCTACAAGCTCGGTATTTTGAAAATGTTCTTTGAACAGACAGATCTTCTTTGGGAAAATGGCACCATCGGAACTTCTTCCTCCTCCACATCTTCCGTACTTTCACTCCTGAGAATGTTTCTCAACCTTTTCCCTTATTTTGGTCTGCCATGTCCACAATTCCCAACAGAGGGACCTGCCAGATAGCATAACAGTATTGAAAATTCCATAACATTTTCTTAAAATCACCAACAAAGTTATTATTGTCGACTCCAATTTCATGAGATAATAAAAATTTCAACTTTCAACTCCTTGAAAAATTCCAAAAACTGTGATTATCTTCTATATCCTTCGTACAACAGAAATTATTTATCCAGCTCAATGAAAGTTTTAGGGCCTTAAGGGAAGAATACACTATGACCACTAAATTTCCAGATACAATGCATTGCGAAGTAAGTATAAACGAACGTTATCTACAAAATTGAATTATGCAGCTCAATGGGGAAAACATAATACGAATCAACATCTTCCCTAGACGAAGGATCCGTCTGCTGGAACAATTGCCCAGCGTTCTGCAATATAATACACAAATAAATAAATGCTTGAGCCAAGATAGAATTATTCGAATTGGCTTGCACTAAAAACGTTGTTTTTTATTCCTGCAACAATAATAATAATAATAATTGGAGCAATAATAGATAATTTTTATGTCCAACATAAAAATATGTTATCAGCCTATCAAAGCCCACACACTCATAAATTATACAAGACCTTGTATGTCAACGTGATCTATGCACATACAAAGTGGGACATATCATAGTTAAAACAATTATTACAAAACATAACATCCGTAATCTCAAATGAACTTGGCAGAATAATTTGATTTGACGATAAGTACAAAATGTGAGTGATCATGCTTCTCACAATACTACCCCTTGTTATTAAAAGTCTTACCCCACGCTGACGTAAAATGAGTGATGTGAGCGGATACTTTGGAGTGAAAGGACCCACAGCCAGTACCAGTACAGATCCCTGGTTTGATATCGCTAACTAGCAAGCTCCCAGTAAATCACAACAACACCATTTAGCCACCAATGCAAACCCTTCCCGCTTGTAACTTTCAGCGTCTCAGTCATTCATTCTAAAATACTACACATACCTATCTACATATGTAATTATATTTACTCTCACTTGGTTTATACACTCATGAAAATCCATCTTCATAATTACTGATGAGCTTCTGAGATTACGGGATTATGAGTTACAGGGCTTGTTTCTGGTCAGACTTGATTTTGGAGAGTCGTGCTTGCTCCAGTCATGAGGGGTAGGAGTCACTGGGCAGAAATTGTGAGGTCCTATGTGGTTTACCTATAATTAAACCCATCACGTGAAGTTACATTTATAAACATAATTTCTTATCTTAGGAATTTCAGAGAGGAATTGCTTCTCCTCTCCATAATATCTGTAGATATTGTAATAATAATAATAATAATAACAATAATAATAATAATAATAATAATAATAATAATATATAATAATAATAAGGGAAGCGTGATACATTTTTAGGAAATTTAATATTTCACAGGTTGTGAAGGGAAGGAGGTATAGTGGAAGAATTGTTCCACAATCCTATTATATGCGTGTATAAATTCCTCTTTATTTGTACATATGGAGGTAAAAGTGTGCCAGTAGTGTGGTTGAGCATGAGGCTACAATGTCCATGGGATATACAAATGGAGAAGGTATTTGGAGGACTTGACTGTGAGTGACTGAGGGGATTATGGGGCATGTGAGGAGTAAAGCTGGGATATATGGGAACAGTGAAGGTATGTATAGGTGAAAGTGACGGGGCGCATGTTGGACGAGGACGATGCATCCAATGAGAGTCGGAGATTTGCCCCGGTTGGATATTTTCCCAACGACGGTTCCCAATGTATTACAGTGCATTTGCAAAGTCTTCCCGTACGGTGTGTGAGTGTTGGCGTGAAGAGCATTCCTAAATGCTCTTGATCTTCACCAACACATGTCAGTCCCAGTTGTGCTCTCTTCGGGCTTCTCTCCATCAGCCACTCAACATCTTAAGTCATGTTGAGCAAAACATGATGAAGTGTTTCACACTCAGTGAAGTCAACCTTTGATTCCATTTAATAAACTACAGTTACTACCTCCTCAAACTTTACGTTACCATATTTGTAGTTACGACTGAACTTAATCATTTAACTAACCGGGGGACTATTTTAAAAGTTAAAATTGATTCTTCTACGAACTTCTTTTATTATTATTATTATTATTACTACTACCAGACACGTAAAAAAAATCTTCATCCTTCCCCTGTGCCGTTCAATCCAGCTTCTTGATTTCATAATCATGAATTTTATCGATTCCCGTCTTCGTCTTCTTTTCCCTCGCCCTCGAGCCCCACTGATACAATGAATCGGCTATAGGTTTACGTCTGTGAAGTCCCTTCTTGGTACTTATACGTAAACCCAAAAATACTTTTATACCCAATTCAAATATGTGTGATTGGAGCGGATCTTGTTGTACGTAAGTCTGACTGATTTATTTTCCTACTTTCCCTCTCACCACTCATGTCACTTCAGGATACTGGGATAAATTCAACCAGTTGTTCCTAAAAAAAAATTACAATCAGAATTATCATCACAATATATTTCTTTGTACGCATTTGCATCTGCACTTGGAGATAATTGCATAATCCCTCATGTTAGAATTATTTCTTGCAAAATTTCAGAAGATTATTCAGGGAGCCTTTAATAACGCTAAAAATAGATACATAAAACTTATGTATAATGACTTATACATAAATTCAAAATTACAAATGTTAAATCCTGTACAAAAAGCCCTCTTCTGACAACAAGCATCAAAGACATAATGGCACATCCCACTATCCTACACAATAAACAAATATTTGTTGTCTTCCTCGGCTTTCCTGTCTTTTCTTTAACAGCATTTGTATCTAAATGTACAGACTCAAACTTGTCATTCATATCGTATATACTGCTCTTCACGCATTTAAATGCCGGGAAGGAAATCATTACAATAACGTTAAAGAGAATTTATAAAAATATTCGAAAATAAATTTTAATTCACTCCTCCGTAGTAAATTATGTAGCATGGGGATTTTAAAAAGTTTACATTAATATTCTTACTCTGTGTAATTAACGTTGCACGTTTCCTTATATTAACATTAGGAGGATTCAAAGGGTAGAGTAATATTCAAAAAGGTTAGGAATATTCAGCATTTTTACAAAATATAATTATCTACAGTAATTATGTTTTTGCAGTTCTTTGTTTTTTGTATTAATTATATATCTTATTTAGATAGATACTCGAATGGAAGTGTACACTGAGAAGTCCCAAATTCATGAAGTGGACTGAGACTATACACACGAGGGAAGGGAGAATTACTATTGAAATCCCCGAATGAAAGGAAGAGTTGGAGTGGAAGTAGATAGAATAGGAAGAAGTATCATTATATCTAGTAACGTTTGGTTGTTAGTTTATCATTTAGTATTAAAAGTGTTGGGGGTGGGAGACTCTGGCAGGAATCACAAAGGTATGCATAAAATCGTCAGGTTGCCTCCCCTGTATGCCTCACATGTTGAGGAGAATGAAGATTCCGCAGTCTGAGAATGGGAAGTGACAAGCCCAAGGCTAGACTATGATTGATTTTTCCAAAGATTCTTACACCCAATATAGTTTTAATGTAGATACATATAGATAGTAGATATGTACTTCCAGGATTCCCCAGGCCCGTCGTTCCCTTCTAATATTAAAAGGCTCCAAGACCCAGTCAAGCTTCCCGAAAACATTTTTGAAATCCCCACCAACCCAGATTATACAAAACTAACAAAATGCACGTAGCTATGAAAATATCTTGTTTTTTTCCATGAAGAAGGTGTCAGGGACGGGAAGTTGATGAAGCCGGAAAGTCTTGTCATCTTGTCTTATCCCAGACAGGTCCTATCTCCTTGGATGTCTCCATCTTATGATAGCATACTAAAAGTCCCGGGCCACTAAAAGATCTAAGACTATGAGCATATCCCTTGATAGAATTAAGTATAATTATATATACTGGAAGTATTTGTTTACATTATTAGAGTTAAGACAGTAAAGAGGAAAGTACCAAGGAAAAATTTATGCTTCTCACTCCCCCTCCCCCCCCCCTCCATCACAATTTCCCCAAATAGGAATAAGCCCTTCCACCACGGACTAAGATGGAATGTCAAGTGTGGGACAAGTCACAGACACAGTGGGTTCTGGAATAGATAATAAAATCAAGATTGATGCCAGAATTTGAATATAACTTGACAATTCCCCCAAACTAACTACCACACGAGTAATTCTTGCCAATACATATGGGAAGGGCGTCTTGAGGAGAAAGCCTTGTCAAGAGGATAAACATTTCATGGAATTGGGATAAATTCATCCGTGTTCCCCAAACTAAGTTTAGGAATATACAGATAAGGGAAAGGGAAAATATAAATCCTCGGAAAAACTTTCCTATCAACCTGTTTTATTCATTTTTCCTGTACATGCACCATATAGGGATTACCCTGAAATTTATATTGATCGCTCTGTCGCTCAGCGTAAACTTTTCAATAAGTGGGAATATATTTTGATAGAAATTAACATTGAGTGGTTCCTTTTAATCCCCATTTCCTCTGTGTTGAATAACATACATAAGTGCACCTGAAGGGCTCTTGGGTTGATTGATTCTTTAAAAGCGAAATTTACAAGACTCATATGCCATGTAAATACAATATTTACGGATCTATGTACATTAGTAATCAAAAATCCCGCTTGCCCATTTCTAAGGAGCAAGATATTTTTTTTTAATTTTACTTTCTCCGGTGAAAGTTGAGGTGACTGGTGGGAGTATCTATTGTTATGGTATTGAAAGTAACAAACTTTTGTCATTGTGTGGATCATTAATATGAATTTCCTTCATGATTTCCAGAATGGCTAAGCAACTTAAAGGTGGTTACCTGCTCCGGTACAAAAGTAAGTTCATTTTGCCTTTTATATAAGATTTAAGCATAACTGACACGTATGTAGGGCTCCTCCATTGAAATTCCTAATATCCTGTCTGCCATATGGTGGAGGCACCCCGGCAGAGTAATTTTGACAAAATTGAAAAGACATTGTGGAAGAGACTGGAGTAAATATTTAAATGAGTTTTCGTAAGATGATTGACTGATTTGATAAGTTGCAAGTTTGTATTATCGGGAAAGCACCGGAAAATTTGGAATCGAACTTCCATGCAAAGAAAGGATGACTTCTTTTTTGTCTGTATAAAAATAAAAATACATACTAGAGCATCTCTAAAACCCCCAAAGAATTTCAAACAGCTATAATAGGTTTGATGTAATATTCAACCATTTCCATGGAAAAATAAAAGTTTACCGTGACAGTTCCAGGCTAGTAGGGAACATTCAATGGGGTGGAGCAAAATACCAGGGAAAGTAAAATGACAGACAGACAGACAACAAGATTTTCTCGAGTCAAAACTTATCTTTATAAGAGAGAGAGAGAGAGAAAAAAAAAATCCTTGAAAATAAAGCTGAACATTTGACGTCAATAAAATATGTGAATAGAATGCAATTGTGCGGCTTTACTTTTTCCTACTTTATTTCGTCGGTGCACTCCCCACCTCTCTCCATTTTATATTTAGAATTATATTTCATGCACATGTTTTTTTGTGTGTATGTACGACAAATAGTAAGAATGAACGTTGTAGGGGGAAAAAAACTTACCGTGTATCTCCCTTTATCCCTGGAATGTCTGTATGACAACATTTACACATTTATATGAAGACTTGATTCACTTTGAAGCCTCAGTGTTGTAAGTTTCATTCGAGATTCTCCTTGTTGTCCGTTGAGTTGAACCATACAGGCATGAAATAGATTTCACGTTTCAAGTATCTACATCACGATTGGAGACTTATGACTCACCATTATATAAAAAGAAACAACAGCTTTCAGTTTTACCTCCCTCCAGCCCTTCGGAAATGGTTGTGATAAATGCCTTCAACGTAAATGGAAAAATCTTCAGCTCAAAAGATGAGGAAATATTGACGGGGCTTTAAATTCCCTCTAAACTCAACAAACGTCTTGGATGCTTTGGAGGTTCCGTTTAGATATGTACCTATGCTTTTGATACAGGCTGGCTCCAATAATGGCTTTGAATGGCCTCCAAATAATAGTACAAGTGAACCCTCCCTATATTCTGCAGATCACCTTTTGCACATGATTTGAAGTCAGACAGGTTTTCTCAAGGCATAAACACACACACACACACACACACAAACACACCTCAAAAGCACTCAATGGATTTCTATAGATAGGGATTGAAACCCCAAGATAGTATTTCACATAACATTATTTAACCCCTACATTATTTATTTGTAATTACTATTGTCGATTATCATAACTTTAATACTTACAATGGTCTTTAAAGGTAATTACGTGCTGTGTAATATTATAAATAATTATTTCTCTCATTGAACATCCCCAGAGAAAATTTTCGGGAAGGCTTGGAAGGAAGAGTGGGTAGTTTTATACGACAACAGTAGTTTGGTCTGGTACAAAGACAGAGACCGCCCGAGCCCTGAAGGAGGAATGCTATTAAAGGAAGCTCCAGAACTCTTAGCCGTCGGCCTCTGGACATTACGCATTCCCACCAGACCCGACTTACCCGATGGCTGTCACACCAGACAGCTCATGGCATTTGGAACACCCGGGAAAGAGAAGGTTCACTGGTTCCTATGCAAATCCGAAGATGAAGTCAAGTAAGGAAAAAATCTCTTAATTTCACCATTCCCATTGCTCTTGTCATGGAGAGCTTTCCCCCACCCCCCCCAGCCACAATCCCTCCCCAAGTACCATTACAATAATAACTAATTGTAAGTTCAGTTCCCCGAAATTCTATAGTAGTTGAAAAAACCCTGGGGAGCTAGTAATTACAGTTAAGACAGAGAAGTTCCGGACAGAATCCCAAAAACTTTTGACGTGTCACTCCCATATGAGTCTAGCATTTCAATTAAATTTAATAATCCTAAAATTGTCTCACAGGTAGAGCCCCCCCCCCTAATTGCTGAGTATTAAAGTCAACAGACATTTAAATATTTAAACTTGGAGTGAAGTGTTTGTTTGAATTGAGGCTGTAAATTATGCATCCTCCAAGTACAGTTCCCCTTCTTTTCCAATCCCCTTGACTAGATATCACAGCATGATGCAATTGACTAGAAAATACATTATGTGGATGAGGGGGAAAAGTCCCAAGGTCTTATCAAATATAGAGCATTAGGGAAGGAAAAGTCGTAAAAAAAAACTTTGAATTGACTTTCGAATACTTTCCACAAGTATGGAGTCTCGGTGTGAGTACGCCAAGGGAAAGCAATGAACAGGTAGTCGAATGAGGGAAAGTAAAGTGTAGCGTTTCCACAACAGCCATGCATTACATAGACAGACATATGTAGAAGGGAAAAAGTTAAGAGGAGCCATCAGAAACTCCATCCTGACTATTCCCTCCAGGACTCGGGACAAGTCTCCATACTTTTACTTGCCCCATTTTCTGTCAAACTTGTGCCTCCATCTAAAGTGAATGAAAGTTGGAGACGTTAAAAATCCATCATTATTGTCACTCGTGATGAAGATTTATGACTTGGATGGTACACTTTGCACAAGTTTAGGGGGGGGGGGGAGAATTCTGAGGGTACTCAATAGAAAAAAAGTTACTTGGATGCATATCCTTGCACACACACACACAGATACACATACACACATCGTCCTGATACTGTACATGATTTCAAAATTTCCAGGTGTTCGATCCAGGGATATTAAAAAAACTTTGATGGGCATAACTCACGTCTCATCTCGTCATATCCGCTCGCTCCACTTGCTTCCAGTTTGTTTATCATCCAGCTATTAATCATGGATTAGGAAGCACCCGAGTTAGTCACTGGATGGAATCCTAATGCGAGGGAATTTTTTAAATGACAGTCTTACCCACGACATTCCACTTCCAACAAATACTGTACTATAGATACTCACATATGTAGCTAATTATATACCTTCCCATACGACGGAACCCATCCGGGTACACCCACATACTAAGCTCAAGGCACATTAAATCTTCACATTAGTAATGACTCCATGCTAGGGTTTATTCGGAGACAGAATTCCTCCAGAGGTAAATTCTCATGTGAATATTAATATCCTTGAACATTACTATTCATGTCCCGTGGTAGAAAATCGAAACAAGTGAATCTGTGCTCCCCTGGAGTCTCATTGATCCATCAAGAGTTCACTTGGGGTAATATACAAATGATCACTTTAAACATCGTAGAAGAAGTGTCAAGGGATTTCTTGGGTAAAAATAAGTCCTCGTGATTTTTTACGCACTATTTTCTACTGCTCCCATTCCTAATTGCATTACCCCAGAAATTTATTGAGATGTGAGTAATTATTAATCAATTAATTATATCCCTGTAATATTGCATATGCAAAGAGTAAGATGTCAACAAGGGTTTCCTGTTGCAAGTGCTTGTATGCTGTTAGTCATTCTACATATATGAGTTAGTCAGGGAAAATAGAAGAATCTGCTGATGACACTGGACGGAGGAATTCCAGGTTTCTCTTGAAGATGACATTTCTGTAATGTTCAATACTGTCTGTTAATTTTGAGTCATGCCTTTTAAATTTGTAGGGGTTCTAAGCTTGCAAAGAGCAGTAGGGAAAGTTCCGTATGTACTTTTGTCAAGAAGTGACTATTACTGTGACAGTAACTGGGAAAGTACAGATGTCTCAAAGCTGATGATATTAAGAATGTAGTAGCGATATCCATACATTCTACATGTATCTAGTAATATCACAACGAGATTACCTTCTCTCAAAAGCAAGACACTATTAAGTAAAGTTCACTAGAGCGTCGCATGATTGGATTATTGACTGGGGATTCCCTCGTGAGATAAGATTTTTCCGAGTCCATGAAACCCCCTATTAAATTGGGAATTTGCATACATTTATGCCCACCCACCAACGATAGATACCCGTCACATTGTACATTACAGTAAAATAGTCCATACGTACGAGTTGGGCTCATATGAAGGCATAATTATGCATAGGAAAACTGTACTACTTAGAAAACTATGGTGAGCTACATCCATGTAAAGCATGTGAGTTAAAAGCTATGTATAGATATAGAAAGGACCATTTTGCAATATAATCCTTATTGCACACACATGAATAACTTCTCTAGATCAATTTCTCCGCCTGGAGCTGGAGAAGCTTTCGCTCTCCTCTTTCCCTGACTGCTCTGAAGGAACGAACCATTCAGAATGAGAGAAAACTCTTTGTAATACGGAGGGTCACGTCCGTAAACTCCGTAACTAAATTGAAATCCCATCCTCTGTGGGCCATTGTGCTAATTGTGATTTTTCCCGTTCATTCAAAGCTCAGACATTATGAGCCCAAAAGATTTTAATTATAACAATCGT
The DNA here is from genome assembly GCA_947179485.1 of Allacma fusca. Taxonomy (NCBI): domain Eukaryota; kingdom Metazoa; phylum Arthropoda; class Collembola; order Symphypleona; family Sminthuridae; genus Allacma; species Allacma fusca. Next base: position 13,768,073 of record OX359247.1, on the reverse strand, counting down.
GGGATAGGACCTTGAATACTTACATTCCATCTCAATGTCCCATAGATACTTTGGAGGGATCTCATGCGAGACACATAGATTCCAAATAGACACCGTGAGAGGATTAGTTAGGGGAGAGAGAGAGAGAGAGAGAGAGAGCTCTTTTACTCCAATCCTTTTTTTCTAAAGCATTGCGGATAAAAATAGACCCAGACCTTCCACTCTCAAGCACCTGAGCCTGAATAATCGAAGAAAATAATTAAGTATTGAATGAGAGTCAAGACCGATTAAGCCGTTGAGGAGAATGAGGAGATAAAGGAGCTCATTTTAAGTAGTACGTACGTTCCTGTACATTATGTCAGCTCCCTCTGAGTGCAGGACTTCCCTTCACCAGGGAATCTTGTCCATGTGCCAAACCGCTTCACCCTTTCAGCTATTTTATTTAGTGGTCCATGGTATTATATACATTAAGGCCCATCCATACATATGTATACATACATTCCCACACATTATTCCTCACAAGAGTCTGCCACACACTCCTCCAGCTTCGAAAAACGGAGATGTTTGGATTTTTACGTGCAAGAGAAAATCCTCATGTCCAAATAAATTGAGAATTACAAAAATACAAGTTTCAATGTGGATGCAAACCTTGGGCGTTGTTATCCATGCTTTGGGTACACGTAGCTTTGGGTTTATCCTTTTCTCAGGATTTTCCGGAACTGTTCTTGTCATTCCTTGAATTTCGTTTTCCAGGGACACACACACACACACACACAAACTATGTAACACCGAAAGCTCCCAGCACTGCAAGCCGAGAATTTTTCTGTAGAGACAGACACAGAGGGAGAGAGAGAGAGAGAGTGAGTTTGCATTGTGAATTTAAACCAAAAGGATTATTCTGTGGGGGTATAAAACTGAACAGGAGGCTGAGCCCAATTGCTATAACAATGACTATATAATGCAGACACTCCGTACACCCGAGACGGTACACAACGAGGTGGGTATTCCAGTGGAAGGGAAAGACCGAGGTAGATACTCACCTTAAAGTTTAAGCTGACTGCATGGAAACGACCATTTCCCAGGAGACAATGACTTTATTTATGCCCCTCCACCATCAAGTCTATATCCCGGGAAAATTCTTTCTATTTTTCCTAACCTAATCTTCATCTCCTAGTCTCCCCCCTTCTGTTAACATTCAATGGGTTTAACTTAAATGTCCTAAAGTGTCTCTGTAGCCCGAGAGTAGTATATGGAGAGGGAACACATGCGGTAAAACAATTCAAGGACTTAAAAGAGCCTCGATTCCGTCCCTTAGTCTTTCTGCTCTTCTCCTGGAAATTACTAGGGATGAACTACTCCCCAGAAAATCTATCATTGACTTTAACTAGTGTACGAGTAGTAAGTATAGAGTACGTGATATTCCTGGAGAGCATATTATCCACTCCTGAAATTCCTTAGGAGCACTTTCTCCAGCTCGGCAATTTTTAGGGAAAGCCACGTATCTATAGATAAATGTATCCTCAAATTGAAAGATATATCTACACAAAACAGATGAAATCGAATAAAATGACTGAATATTAGGCTCAGAAAATCCAGTGTTTTTCTTGGATCCTTCTCCCAAGGTCACTTCCCAATGGATTGCTTTCACCTTAAATAAGGCTCAATTTATCATGTTTAATGTGTTTCAATTCTTCCCTCCTTTCACGCAGCGAATGGATGACGGCTATAAGCAATACGGTAAGGATTCCCTTTAGATTATTCCTTTGAATAATTATTTAAATTCCGTAGTTCCCATACTTCCCAACATAACCTGTAGTTGATTAGACACTAGCCTCAGAACTGTTAGCATCCCAGTGTTTTTTAAAATATCACCATATAATTATTCCAACTAAAATAATTATACATTCGATTGGAAATAAAGCTAGTCAATCTGAACTAGGAGGTGAGAATGAGGAAATTTATTAGCTAATTGAAAAAGCATGGAAAGGATTTCTACACGTGGAAATAAACCACAGGATTCAGTACAGCTGGAAATATCTCGTCAACAAGTAGGTTAACGGAAGATTTCCTGTGGCAGCAAGTTCTTTGATACTTTGTGGATTTCCTCTCTGTGTGCATGAGGGAGGGAAACATGAGAATATTTTTAAATGAACAAATAGATATAGATACATATAATTATCTATGCATAGGTAAACATTAGTTTTGTAAATTCCGTCCGTACAGAATCTCATGGGTGGTTTTAGCACTCGGCTTTCACAAATTTAGGTAGTAAATGAAATTAAATCTATAAATGTCCGGAAGAGCTTTAGTATGTTCACGGAGCTTGACAATCTTGATACAGACTCACATAATGTACTTAGCTAGGACCCGCTAGGAGTGGGGCTCTTAAATCTTATCAATTTTATGGGATTTTAATATGTACTAATGAGTTCTAAAGATATTAGCTACTACTTCCAAATGTCCTTGTGTGTAGTAGTAGCCGAGAGTAGCTAATCTGCAAATGGAACCTCCTCCCACCACCCACATCAGGAGGAAGGTTTGTGGAGCTCAGTGATGACGGGGTCCCGGAATGGCCCGGAATGGAAATTACTTGAAATAATTAATTTTCATAGGAGGCCAAATAGTAAAACATCAAACTGATGTATCTAGTTGAATATGATAGCTGACGGATGAACTGCTCAGAAATTAATGGAAGAGTGTGTGAAAGTAATCATTTTAAAAGTAGCTTTTTATGGGAGATCAGTGAGGCAGTGGGATCGTTTTACATATTAAAATACGCCTCTAAATTACCTAATAAATAAATAAGACAGAATCACCCAGTAGGCCTGAGTTTGTCCCAACTGTCCCTCCAAGTAATTACATATTGGAATTTAGCCCAGACCCATTAGTACAAACTCCATCGCTTTCTCCTTAAAACCCAACTCCCAACGACTCCGTATCCCATTCCTTTCACTCTCTTTGAAAATGTCCCCTTTAAAAATCCCCGTATACCTTGAGCCTTTGAATCATTTTGTAGATATTTAGAAATGAGTTTCGCTAACTTGGATTTGTGAAATAAAATTTTTTTTTTTTAATTAAACACAGCTCCCCCCTCCGCCAACAATGCCAAAGTCTGATGACGTGATCAGCACTCCAAGTCGATTGAAAAAGACGGAGATCCTAAGTCACATTGCCCATCATAAATCTGCGGACTTGATATCATCCAGTAAGTGGCCGTTCCATGTTATAGATTAATATATTAGTAAGTCTAAGTTGGCACGTATGTATCTATGTAGATATATGTGTGAGCGTGTAAGGCGCCTTGTGTGCGTACATCGGAGGAAAATATGTACCCTGAATCCTGGAGATCGTATACTCACATGCATGTCTACATGCATTATACCTCCCCCCAAAGGAGTTTTCCTCCCTTTGATGTTAACTCTACATACATACATACAGAGCCAGAAGAGCTGAAATCTCTGTTTCAACTTGAACAAGCAAACATTAGCTTTTTACGGTGAAAGTAAAGGAGGAAAGGCTGGCAGAAGAACAAAAAACTAAAAGCGTCATAGTATAACCGGACCCAAAACCGCCTAATGGGACTTGAAATTTGCCAAAAGCACAAAATAATGAGTTTCCCTATATATTCCCCAACATGAAAGAATCTCCCGTACTTTTGTTTCGATTGGGAGCAAGGACTTAAAATTATTACAAATTGTATTTCCTCCCCTCGTTTAAAACTTCTATTCAAGGGTTTCTCTGGGTTGATTGTATCTCTCACGGACTGTCCAGCACACTCTAGACCAGGGAAGAGAGGGAAATAGCCGTAAGAAAATGCAATCTTCAATTACTTTTCAATCCCTTGGATTCTATCAATCGTTCATTGGGCCTCCAGCCCCCGAGGGTTATGAAAACTTTCGAAGTTTTATTTTTCGGATGTAGATTTATGTATGTAGGTATCCACAGAAATTAAATCGTACGGCTCAAGTCTGAGGGATTTTATGCAAGAGCAACTATCGTTTTTCTATGAACTTAAAAAGCTGGAGGAAATTGAAAGATCAAAGGATGTGAACATTTATTTGTATCCTGCTGATGTTTTCCCCAACAAAGTCACCACAAAATTCACACTGTGAGATGTTCCTCCCAGCTCAAATGGGGGCTGGGACAGGAGGAGAAAGGGATTTGACTAGAGAACTGCCCTATGTACAAGTTTTGATAATGTAGTAATAAATTCTCCTCCCAATCAAAAACCATTTGGGTATTATAACCAAGTGTTGTCACTACAACATTGTAGGAATTCCTTCCCACCCATCTGGACAGGGATTTCAATGAGGGAGAAATATAAAGGGGGACAAAAATATTCCCATCATAAATTTCCTCTCCTTCCAATTCCATGGGACACACACACACACACACAGTCACACACACACACAGTCACACACAGGCGTACGTCAAAGGAACAAAGCTACATAGTCTAGACGCTTTCCCCATCCATACTTTCCCTACACGCTTGCATGTAAACACCCAGTCAACTTGTTACTCATTCTCATGGCCACAGAGAACCCTGGATAAAAATAATTGCTGGCACATGGCTACAATTAAAAATCTCATTAGGTATATTTGGTTCGTGAAGCATTAATTTAATCATGACGGGTAGGAGTTTTAATGTAACATAAAGCCTGAAAAGAAAGCGTTGACATATTGTTTGTAGTTAGTGGGGGGAGAGGCTCCATTGTCCCAATGTGTATGTTATCATTGTGTTTGAATGCACTGCCGTACTTAAACCTCCTAATGATAAGACTGCCGGGATATATACAACGTACGCTATTAAGTTATTCACTTCAATTCCATATGTATGTACATATGCCCCTGCGGTGTATATTATAGAGCATGCATGAAAGTGTGAAAACCAAGGTCTTTGGAATCTAACCAGGCCCTATTGTATCTACTTATTCCACTTCAAAGGCACTACCCTATAGTCTATACACATATGTACAAGAAGCCTATAGAGAGGACATATGTACAGCTGAACCAGTCCCGCCATCCCGCTTTTTCCTTGTCACACAGAGCAATGAGCAATAAATATCTCCAATGAATGCTCCTTGCAGACAGACAGCAGCCAGGAGAGGAAAGAGCAGGGGAAAGCTGGGTCCCAGCCCTGTACATTTAGTACTACAGTGTTGGAGCGGAAGAAAAACAAACTTGTTTTGTCTCCCCGTTAAAAGAAGGAGATACCCAACACACTGGAGCGGGCTCAAGTTACTGCACATGGAGATACTAGAATAAGAGCGCGAGAAAGAGAAAAACGGAGAGAGAGAGAGAGATGAAGTGAAATATCGAAATCCAATTCGGTGCTCTGTACAATATATATTCTTTGTACACTGGATACTCCTGCATATGTTTTCCCTTAGTTGAGGAGAAATAATTGGAATTGAATCGAATAAATCGTCTGTTCATGTTTATCCTTTTACTACAGACAGACAGATAGACATTGAGTACCCTTCGGAACACTCCCAATAAACATTTCCCGGATATTGGAGAAGCTTGACCTACAACTGTGAGGAGAGCTTTGGGAAGTCTCCTCCTCGTAACTCCCAACTCATGGAGAGGGAGAAGGATCTGTATATGGAGAGGGAAATTAAAAATTTTCGGATGTCACACGCTTCTATTATCCTCCTGTCATTTGAGAACTTTCAGGGTCATTTATTGTCAAATTTGGAGAGAGAGAGAGAGAGAGAGAGAGAGAGAGAGAGAGAGAGAGAGAGAGAGAGAGGCACAATGAATTGTGCAGCTCTTTTGAGGGAGAGTCAAGAGATAGGGAAGATTTTCAATTAAAATCTTTACGGGATTTTATTAATGCTGATATAGGGCAATAAATTATGCAAAATCCGCTCTGAACCCAATATCATGTCACTCCCCCCTCCCCAAAGTGAAAGTGCACTCTCAGCGATTCCAAACCACTTACGTCTTAGTTTTTACTGTAGAGTCAGTAATTTTTGTCAAGAGAAGCGCAGTCGAGGGAAGATAATGTAAGGGGTGGGGGAGTTGAATGGAGGTTACATTTGGGTACAGGTACTATAGATACAGCTAAAAACCAAGGTTTCGGAAACCTGACTGGAAGGTTTTTCCTACCATCAAGGAAACTCATAAAGGACAGTCATGAGAATAGCTTTTCATTTTTATGGAGAAAGTGACTGGGACAGGGTGCTCGGGTTCAACTCCAAGGTCAAGGTGGTGAAGATTCATGGGAGATTTATTAGAAAGGAGATTTCCTACACCAGAACCAGTCTCGACCTCACAAGGAGATAAGAGTAAGGATTTTTATAAGTACATGGGGTTAAAGGGTGGTGGGGTATGTGTGCGTGAGTCCAGAAGAAACTTTGTAATTTTTCCCTGACAGGCACTATATTCATATGACATGTACCCATGTATGTATGTATGTACGTCCATACGTGCGAGTACAGGGTTCATGGGATGAGTGGGGAAAGTAATCCATTTAGTATATCTCCATTAGTCATACTCGAAAGTACAGGCAGGCCTGAGCTCTGTACCCGGACCTACATATGTAGCCCTGGTACATAATGACATTGTCCCTTTAACCTACGAAGGAGTGAAATCTTCCCAATGATTACTAAAAAGATCTTAAGTAATTGTTCCAGATAATTACACATTTATCAAGCTTGACATCCACTAGTGCTAACCGGAAGAAAGTACTTTATTTTATTTTTTTGTCCTACATTGAGTAGGACAAGACTATCCCATTAGTCCCTCAATCACGAAACACTTAGATTCCGGCCGTTAATAAAAATACACTGTAATAAAGATACGCAGGCCTTTTTTTTTAATTTAAGAACTTTATTTAAGACATAAAGAAAAAGTGAAATAAACTCTCTATAGTTTATCCAACGTGTAGAATAAAATTTAAAGCAATTGTATGTTCACACAGTGAATAAGAAATTCCTTGGATCCAAAATTGTACGATACTGTAATTAAATATATTTTCTAAGAATTGTTTAACAAAAAGTTGTTCTGTAATTATTCATCAGGGAGGGGTTTTTGCAGGAATTAAAATCCCTGCTAATGTTTCATTCAAAGCTACAAAAAAAAATATAGGGACTGGTTGCATTAAAGGGAAGATACTGATTTTGAGTATATGTAGAACGTATAATACATAAATAAGATAAGGAAAGTGTGGATGAGTTGATTGCTCTTGCTCAGATTACAAGCAGTGATCATCGGTCTCTGTCGAGGGTTTGATTGCTAAAAAATTGTATTCATTTATTTCCCAGACTGTCTGTTGGATTCTCATCTCCCGAAAGCAGCCTCCCTGGGCAATGGGCTCATGAATGCTCATCACCATCCGGGGAAGTGTGGCTCGTCAATGGTGGGGAACTCCACTGCGTCCTACCTCCAACGTCCCCTTGGCTCTAGTAAAACAGCTAACGGACAGCTACATCTGCAGAACTATCCCAAGACAAATGGTCTCGTCAATGGACACTACCATCATGGTTCCTCCGGAGCTCTGTCTTCCTTGGACAAGGTAGGGTCGGATGATTTTGCCACTACAATGACCATGAGCACTGCACTGGGGTGTTGGAGTCATGGGTTTGGCTGGGGTTGGGGTCCAGGGTGGGGCTGGAGTGGGTGGGGGGCCAACTCCATGTCCCTCTCAGGGAGTGACTACTCCAACGGTTTCCGGAGTCACTACGACAGTCACAGCGGGCATTACAATGGGAGTGACTCCAATGGATATCACTTGGACAATGTCACCTCGGGCTTTGGGGCAAGCGACTTGACCGAGAATATTGATTTGGGGATCGGAGCAGCTGGGCTGGATGATAGTCTTCTGGATAGTGCGGGCTCTGCTTTTGATGCTTTCGGAGGAGATTTCGGATTTTAACAGGGGGGAATCTATACGCTTGCTCCTAGAATATACATACATTCCAATTTGACAAAGCATTATTCACATTTGACGGGATCCACTCCCAAACACAAACAAGGGTCATACCACAAGCACATTTTCTTTTATTTAAATCACAGACGTCTAGTCAAGGACAAGTAATTACGAGTATTCACCTAAATTAATAAATACAAGGATGGACTCCTTAATTATGACATCATTACTTGACGTGCTCCATGAAGCTGTTCCACACAGTATGACCTCAAAATCTAGTAGTTCAAACAATACAATTAACTAAATATTAGTATATTCTTTTACAGAGGATTTATTTCAAAGAGAAATTATTGCCAGCAGAGATTTTTGCTCCCAAACAGAAACACAAACAGAACACACAATTTTAATGGAGTCATATAGTTATCTACTTAAAAAAAATAGTTTAAAATTACAAAATGAACCAGAGAAATATTCTCAAGGAGGGGTCTCGCTCTAGCTACATAAAATCGTCACAGACTTAGGATATAATAAAACCAATTTTCAATGTCAATCGAGAGCTTTGGACAGGCATATAATACCAATGTAAGTAAATAGACCAGACTAAGGATAGCCACCCAAAGTATCATGTAATGGTTCATGTAATTATAATATTCTGTAATAGGGGTGCAAATAAGGGGAAACTTCGTGGCTACTGTATAGAGATACCTTCTAATGAGGAGAGCAAAACTTTGGCCTCCCTATAATAACAAATTAACACTGTCATTTAAATTATAGTTACTAATTGCACCCCAGTCCTGTTCCTTTGAATTAACGTGCTAGTGCACCCTACAGCATGCTAATTTCTAAGACCATTAGTCCACACACCTGAGATTCTTACTATGTACAGTGAAGGTCCTCACTAAATAAAATCCTTGTTCAAATTAGGAACCGGTCATGTTTACAAGGTACATACATATATGTACATACATAGTCATCGTCCCATGGAAATTATAATGACTAGCCCGTCACGTAATGACTAGAGATGTGTTCCGTGTTAAATTGTACGTATACTGGAAGTCAGTACTGAGGGGACCCCATGCTGGTCCTTAGTATTGTCATACATAATTACATGGTGCCATACGGTCCTGGAACCAGGCACACACTGTATCTACAGCAATGCTCCATTTTGAAAACGCATTCGAATTTTCCATGAATCGTTGCGTCCAAAAGTATTAAGGCATTTCCATTTCAGTTAGAAAATTTATCTCATTTACTAACGTGTGCATGTGATTACTGTACGTTTGTGAGTGTCTAACCCAACAGTCCACAGCCAGATCTGTGCTCTCGCTGCCCTCGGAAGAGTTCATAGAGAGTGCATTGAGGATGCCCGGAGAGTGCATTGGGAACGCCTGTAGTATTTACGTATGTATGTATGTATCTATATATATGGTCATAAGTACTAGTCGTAGTCATCTAAGGAAGCCACCTAAGGATAAAATATCTAGGAACATAAACGTAAGCATTATTATCATTGTGTGCTTTTAGTAGTACTGGAAAAAATTGAACGTTTGTACACAAGCAATGTCTCTCTCGGCTCAAATTTATTAGTTTGTGTATAGTATTTACTCTACATGTGTACATGAGCACTGGGAAATCCAGCCTTGAGGAGAGACCTCTGCTTTCAAATATTTATTTCATTAGTTTTGTAAAGTTGTATTAGTTTGGGAACTTTAAACCCTTCTAAGTATTCTCTCTCAAATTTCCTTTACGGCTTCTTTACCCCCTTATATTATGACGTGTCAACACTCTGTAGAAGATTTTCTCAAAACTAACTTTATTAAAGTATGAGATTACCTATAATAAAATAGACTTGACGTAATTATGTATATTACGTGTATAGAGCTCTAAACTGGAGATAAAATTACATGAGTACACCTTCGCAGGTGACGCAAGACGGAGTCAAAGGGTCTGTAATGAGTAGCAATGGTTCCTTTTTCAATTTGTAGCTTCTAACTGTGTTTTCCGCTTGTACTTTGATTTCCTTAGATATCTCTTGACACCATTCCGATTCTTGGATTCTTTTAGGGACTGTTAAGATGGACATGAGGTAGAGGTATGTATATATAATGAGGAGGAGTATCTGAATATATTTACTTCCGAGGAATTACTTTGGAGGAGTATCTATACATATTTGAGTAATTACAAATACGGAATTAGGATACAAACAAAATTCTTGTGTCATTTAGGGACAAGTGAAAACAATATGATGATGAACTGGCGGAGGATAAATTTAGAAACATTTTGGTGCGAAGATAAGATTCCATGTTTAAAAGAAAGGGAAGGGAAACTGCGCTTTCAGTGTTCAAAATTACATACATACATAGATATAATAGGTAGTACCTACGCACTGTACCATGATAAAATATTAAGGAGTAATTAAATACATAAATAATTAATTTATTATTATTATTATTATTATTATACAACAACAAGTACCGTAACTAAATACTAGCGCGTCCGGTTTTTTAGGCTATATTTAGACTGTACTGTATTGTTGTGGTCAACGTTGGTCAAAAATATTATTGTCATATAAAAAAAATATTACGAGAAGTAAAACTATACTTCAATTTTAAAAACCAGCTTATTGTTGTACAAATGTATATGTAATTATATATAGATATATATATATAATTAGGTGGAACAATGATTTCAAACAAACCTTCCTTCGTACCTGCATTCCCTTGAAATTCCCCAATCAACTCGTATAATTTGAGAGTAGACTCATCCTCGGAACTCAGAAAACATTATCGACAAATTTTAATCATCTTCTGGGAACTAACCCATACGAGTGCAACTCTTTTGTCTTGTTTCAAAATAAATGGGAAAATACTCAAAGATTGACACTGAAACTAGTAATAATTATATAAATTATTATAAATAGGGAAGCATGAGCCAAACTGAGGGCGGGCAAGATAAAAAGACGATATTTGCATGAAACTGTATCGGGCCACTGTGTACATACGTTCTTGAATGTTTCATTTCATTTTAGTACTGGCGACATTCCACAATGCCAGTCAGCAATTCCAGTCTTTTACAGGACTGGAAGAGTTTCAGAATATATTCCAGAGTCTCCAGTATTTTAATAAATCATTCTTAGACACGATCAATGACTATATAAATTATATACGGACATTTTTACTTTCCTCATGTGCTACACCAAGAGTTCGTATATCAAATAGAAGATTGTCTTTGACACAACTATATTCCCTGGATGTTCCCTATCGACCGGAGAGGGGCATCATATTTTACAAAAGTATTACAATTCAAGAGCTATTTACGTTTTGAGACTACATCGGTATTTAAATTTCTCAACGATGCGGGCGTTGTTACAGAAAACCCCTGTTCACCCTTAGGAACACAGAAAGTTTACGTCGACTTAAAAATATACATAATTATATGCCCAACCGGAAAGCATGAGTACTTTCATGTCATCTGCTTAGTAATAATTACAAGGTTCTAGAAATACAATTGAGCATATACATATGCAGATGTACATAATTACATACTCCACCTGGGAAAGGGGAACTGTCAGAGGAGGAAGATAGTATATGAATTAAGGATTATGTAGAGAAAGGAAAATGCGTATGACAGTCGTACATAAATGTACGACTGCCATACATATATGTAAGCATTTACGCTTAATGCTAATTACTGATTAGCAGTGACCATTGTTTCTCCCCGTAAAGAGACAATGACCACTGCAGGCTATTTTTATTATTTAAAATTTGTTGATTTGAGTAAACGGGAGACCCAACTGAAGTAATATTGACATCTTCAGTTGAGCCTCCAAAATAATGTAAATTAGGTTCGGGACAATTTCCTATATAAGGAAATGTCCAGAACCAAAGATTATCCACTCACTTACAAACATTTGTTGGAGCAACTTCTCCATATATTTTTAGATAAAGTTGTATCACTTTATCATTGCCTGAAAACTTGTTGAATTTTCATGAAATTATTTAAATAAAAGTAGTAGTCACTATTAGTCTGAGCGTTGGAACAACATTGCTTTTTACCATTGTACTCAAGAGTAGATAGTAAGCATATACCGGCCCGGCTTACCAGCCTTGCTCTTGCCTGCTTTTGCTGCCATACCCCTTGCTATACGCTTTACTCCCGTGGACAATTTGGCCTGACAATAACTAGGTGCGGGGTACCTGCTGATTCTACCCTACCCAAAGAGGTCCCCTGGAGAAACGAGATTGGCGTGTAAGATCTGGATACAAGGTAAGAGTAGTTTTTTTTATTGTTCTCCCGCTTGGCTATAATTTTTTTCAGTTTTCGAAATTTTAGAATTTCAGAACATAGGTACGTATAGGGCATATATTCACATATATATATAGAGCATATATTCATATACATATATAGGGTGTGGAATTTGTTTTTTAAGTAAAGTTAATATACTGAGTAGCAATTCTCAGTACAGGGTGTCCTGTTTTATTTTATTGGAGTTGTCTCCAATTTAATATATTTTGAAAGTTTTATTTTTATTGGAGTTGTCTCCAATTTAATATATTTTGAAAGTTGTATTTTTATTGGAGTTGTCTCCAATTTAATATATTTTTGAAAGTATCTATTTGTATTTGGAGTTGTCTCCAATTTAATGAATTTTTGAATTGTTTTTTTGAAATTCTGAGTATTTATTAGTGTTGTCACTAATAATAACTTGTATGGAGTAGAACTGAGAGTATATAAATATTCCACGGCGTTGCTTACTATTTTAAGATTATTTTTCTGAAATACATGTATGTACGTTAGTACGTTACCTATACCTACCTGCTACCATTATAAACTGAGTAGACTGGAAGCTAGGCTATTGGTCACGGAAAGTTACAGCACGACCTTCTTGTGTAGTAAGCCGCTCTCTTGACTATTTGCGACGGTGACATTACGCGAACCTAGCTGGAGTCAGAGGTGCTCTCACCGGACGCGCTAAACTAGTACGAGCCATTATTAGCACGATTATCCTCTAGGACTAGCGCCTTGAGGAGAGCTATAGTATTGCTCAGTTACGTTTCCTACTGTTCCTAATAAATTTCAGAAGTACACATAATTGGTAACTAATAATTTAAAGGCTTCGCATCTAAAAATCTAGCTGCATAGATTTATATCTGCTTGAATACTTGTTTATTAGAATTGTAGTGTAATTAGAAGGGTGTCATCTAAGCTATTTTAGTAGAGTATATGTCATTCTAGAGTGGTGAACCGTCATTACTTTATCACAGATTTTGATTTTTTTGATTTTTGTACCATTCCAGTTAATTCAATACTTTCTTTATCTTTGAGGAGTCTCGAAGCTTGGTATTCGCCATTTCCAAACGTAAGGTGAAAGAGTATCTTAATATTAAATTAATTTAACCAAGATAGCCATTGACATTCAAACGTTAGGAATACTATTAGTTTTGGTGGTAATTGCGGAAGTTTTACGTTACCTCTCACGAATAGTGAGTAATTCACTCCCTTTAGTTACTGTAATTCCAAATATGGATCAGGATCAGATTAACATAGCAGTAGCTGCTGCGCTACTGCATTTAGTAAATAATCCTGTCGCTGGGTTAGGAAATAACCCATCCCAAGAGTATCACTTAATCCAGAATTTTAGAAGCTACGATGGTACTGTGCCAGCTACAACGTGGCTAGCTGAGTTTAATAGAGAGCGTTTGCTCTATGGCATGACATCCATATGGGCTGTTAGAAATTTAGATAGATTTCTTAATGGAACTCCTGCAGTATGGTGGCGGTCACAACGGGGTATTTACCTCAATGTTGTGGAAGCTGATCCCACTGTTGCTGACGCGCAATGGGACTTAGCCCAGATTGCGATGCAGAATTTCTTTTCTAACCAGAATATTAAAGAGCGAGCAAAGGCTGAGATTCATACAATTAGGTTCAAACCAGGTGATGATAGTATGTTGTATCTAACGAAGAAGGTTGATTGCATGATGAGAATTAATCCTGTCATGCCCCTAGATGATCAAGTCTCCTATTTAATTAAAGGATTAGCTGATGATATTAGGCCTCACCTTTCAAGTCCTTACCGCTCTATTGAAGAATTTTACCAGCATTTGAATCATTATTTAGTTATGAACCCTTTTAAGACTAAACCTACGGTGGAGTTAGTCGCCCAGTCTCCACAGCTGAGAAAGCTGGAGTCAAAGGGCGGATCTCCCAAAGGAGGAATTAAAGGCTTAGCTATTCCAGAATATTCCGAAGAACAGATAAAGTCGTGTGTCGACAGTGAGGGCAAACGATTGTGTTTGCATTGTAGAGGTGCTAATCATATGGTTAGGAATTGTTTCAAGTTAGCCAAATCTCAGGGTTTAGAGATTCCTGACTGGAAGAAGAAAACTGAGGCTTCAAAAAACTAGTTTCGCCTTGTATGCGGGTACAAGGTAATAGTGTACGTAGAGTTTCTAGTATTAGCAATAATAGTGTAAGTAAGGTTTCAAGTAATGATAGTGTTAGTGTCATAAAGTTCCCTGGTCCAAACAAGGTTCATACTTGGATTGAGGAACATACACATAAGAATAGGTTTAATGTTTTGCAGATTGAGGACTCACCTGATTCAAGTAGTAGTGAGTCAAATAATGCTAATGATAGTTTAGCAGGTAATGTTTCCATAGGTTGTGCACGCAGATTAAGGAATCTATCAGTAAATGATGATGTTCTTTGGCCAGTGACGCTGAAGGGCAATCCCGATGTAAAGTTACAGGGGTTTATTGATACAGGTGCTGATATTTGCGTAGTACATCCAAATGTTCTTAAGAAGTTGGGAAATTGTCATAGGAGAATAGCATGCACTCCTATGTATGCAACTTTATCCGTAACTGGGGAAAGAGTCCCAGTTATCTATGAATATGTTGAATTAGAATTAGTTGCTGATCGCTTCGGGCATTGTCGTTGGCGATTTTATGTTGTTGAAAATGCGACCTCAGCTCTCACTATAGGTAAAGATTTATTGAAGAAATTTAAAGGTCTTGTAGATGTGGCGGCAAGGAAAGTTTATTTTATGTCTTGCCCACAGAATGAAGATAATTTTGAATTTATTAAGGTTAGTAAACTAGAGGCTAAGGATAGCCGAGGTAATTTAGTACATCCTGTCGAAGTAAGACCTATCAAGACAAGGTCCGAAAAGACGAAGCTGTATTTTGAACGAGCAAGTTCTCACAGTTTTAGTGAAGAGTCAGTTCAAGATTTGAATTTCCTAGAGGGAAGCGAGACAGCTGATAAATTTTATTCCCAGTTTAAGGACGTTGCTCCGATTGCTGATGTATTTCCGAAGTTAGCTCAAACAAAGGCTAGCTTAGTTAGCGTTAAAAGACCTTTTCGAATTCAGCCTAATACATTGCATCGGATAGTAGTTCATGTGCCAGATAGTTATAATGGGGATGTAATAGTGAATCGGAATGAGGAACTTATGCATCGTGAAGGCATTATCACTATCTCTTGTGTCACTAGCGCTAGTAATGGACAAGCATATGTGTGGGTTCTGAATACTAATAACTGTCCTGTCTTAATTAAGCCTAGATCTGATTTTTCTACTTTCGAATATTGTCTCGAGAATGATAAAGTAATCTCTTTATCAAGTCTCTCGGTAGCTAAGGATGATACGCGGGAAACTGAGGTAGTTCTCGGTAATTCTTTTACTACAGAGGAATTAGATGAATTTAATTTTGGCCCCACTATGACAGAGGATCAAAGGTCTCTGTTAATTTCAGTTTTAAATAAAAGCAAAGGTGTCTTTGCATTTACGGATGAGAATATCTCATGCATTATTGATAGAGATGGAAACCCCTTTAAAGCCCAATTTAAGTTAAAAGATGATATACCAGTTTCTCGATTACCCTTTAGACACTCTACAGAAGCTGAGAGGATCATTGAGGACCAATTCGACAGAGAAGTTCGATTAGGTTGGGCAGAAGAATCTTCAAGTCCATACTCAGCTCCATGTCTACTAGTAGTGCGCGGTGACAAGAAACGTGCTGTCATTGATTACCGTGAAGTTAATAAGAAAATTATTCCTTTTAGTTTCCCAGTTCCGAATTTACATACAGTCCTCGATAGCTTTTCTGGTTCATGTTGGTTTTCCAAGGTTGATGCGCCTGATGCATTTAAACAGGTCATGCTACACGAAGACAGTCGTGATGCTCTAGCTTTTGTTACCAGCAAACGAAAGCTTCGTCCTACACGGGTACCTTTTGGTTCTGTAAATAGTTTAGCTATTTTTCAGTCAGTTTTAAATAAGATTCTGAGTGGTTATAAAGTCTCAGGATTAGCTAACTACGTAGATGATAATGCTATTCATGGACCAACTTTTGAAGAACATTGTACTCGCCTGGATTTATTTTTGTCTATCTTAGCTCGTCATTCAGTAAAACTAAGGCCAAAGAAATGTTCATTTGGGTTTGAAGAGCTTGAATATTTAGGTCACATTATAAACAAGGACGGAATAAGTATTGCGCCAGAACGCATACAGGTCATAAGAGACTGGCCTACTCCAAGAAACGTCAGTGATGTTAGGTCATTTATAGGTTTCTGCGGTTTCTTTAGGAGATGCATATGGGATTTCTCAAAAATGTCGTCAGCATTACATTACTTGACTAGGGATAATGTGCGGTTTGACTGGGGTGCTGATCAACAGCAATCCTTCAGCGACTTAAAGACTGCACTTACAACAGCTCCCGTAATCGCTTACCCAACTGATGAAGGGAAGTTAGAAATGTACTGCGACGCATCCCAGAAACGCATAGCCTCAGTACTTATTTTGAATCTGAATGGTGTTCGTAGACCTATAGCCTTCTACTCTAAGGGTTTGACTAAACATGCCCTCAATTGGCCTATAATTGAGAAAGAGTGCTACTCGATTATAGCTAGCGCAGAGAAGTATAGACCTTACATCTGGGGTAGGAGAGTAGATGTGTACACTGATAATAGTTCTCTACAATGGTTAATTAATTTAAAAGACACTTCTGGTCGTTTAGCACGTTGGGCTGTTAAGCTTAGCCCTTTTTGCTTTAACGTTTATCATATAGCTGGAAAGTCAAATGTAGCTGCTGATGCGTTGAGTCGCATCAATTTGAACAAATTTGCTTTATCGTATTCTTTTAAGTCATCTACTCCGGTTTTCCAATTAAAGTCAATCAAGTTAGAAGACAAAGAAATAAATAATGAAGATGAATTATTTAATTATTGCAAGAAGATAGAACGCGAGAAGTTCGCTACAGTCCAGCGTAAGGATCCTAGACTGAGGAAAATTATAGAGAGCCTCAAATATAAGGAGGTTGATAAGTCTAACATTCCCGGTAAATATTCTGCAGATTATTCTTTAATTAATGAGATTTTGTACAAAGCTAATTATGACCCAGATGGTGTGCTATGGTTACTGGTAATACCAGAACCACTTAAATTAATGATTTTTAATGAGTACCATTGTAAGGAATTATCTCATCTCGGTGTCGAGAAGACTTATTTAGCTCTAAAGATGCGTTATTTCTGGTCCGGAATGTACCGCGATGTTAGGAAATGGATTAGTGCATGTAAGACGTGCAAATATTTCAATGTATCTCATGTCAAACGATCAGGTCCCATGATTTCCATGTTAACTCCAACTGACCCTTTTATTGCAGTCTCGATCGATTACATAGGTCCTCTAGTTCAAACTAAGCGTAAAAATCTTCACGCCTTAGTAATAATTGATCAGGCTACTAGATGGGCGGACGTTATACCTACTCGAGATACTACTGCTGAAACTTTAGTTGAAGCATACGAGGAGTATGCTATGAGTCATGGTAATGTTAAAACTCTTGTCATGGACAATGGTCCGAATTTTACTTCGAGTCGATTCCAGGAGTATTGTAGGTCTAGAGGGATTATGCAGAAGTTTATTAGTCCACATCATCCTGCCTCTAATGCTTTTGTTGAGAGACAGAATGGTACTTTTAAGAACATATTAGCTAAGTTAGTAAACGAGTCTCATGATAATTGGGATGAAGTTCTTCCTCAAGCTGTCCGTAGCTATAATCTGGCTGTCCATTCCATTACTGGATTTTCTCCCCATTATTTATTATATGGAGTTCATCCAAGATTTAACATTGATAATCATCTCCCCGTCGATGAAGAGTTATTGCAAGACAAAACGCCTGAGGAACGGCGCTTTCAACTCTTCAAAGACAGGTTTAGAGCAAATGAAAATACTTGCCGTAATCAGTTAATGGAGAAAATTAAATTTGATGGTGATCATCCAGTAGTAGAATTTAGTGCAGGAGACTTAGTACTGCATAAAAACTACATCCGGAAGCCAGGTACAACTGCTAAGTTCATGATCAAATGGAAAGGTCCTTATTACATTATAGATAGGCCTAAAACTTTAACATACTTCATCAGGTTAGCAGAGTCTGATCCAGATGACGATACTGTATTAATGGCTCATGTTCATAATTTAAAGAAATACGTTCCCGATAATACTGAACCTTCATCAGAGGAGGATTTTGATTTCAGTTGGTTAGATGCTGATCGCTCTGAACCATTATATTCAGAAGAATTTTTAGATTTCTATGTAAATGGTGCTGAGCCACCTAATTTTAGAGAAAATCAAGAAAAAGTTATGTCTCAATTAGCTGCAGAAGTCGAAGACGACTTATTGAAAGATTTACTAAATGTAAATATTCCCGATATTGATGCTACTCAGAATTCAGGAAATGTTAACGAAGTAGTTAATAATGAAATTCCAGTTGCTAACGCTAATAATGACCCTGTACCCATTATTGACGATGTTAATAATGGAGGGAATGAAGATATTCCAGTCCCTGTACTTCCTGTCAATGAAAGATATTTTAGTCCCGATATAATCACAGGTAGATCTAATGTTCCTGTAACTTCCAGAGCTACAAGTAGAGTAAGTAGAGTCCCCTCAAGAGTTTCTGATGTAGCTAGTACCACTACCACCAGGTCTGGTAGAATTAGTCGTCCGGTAAAAGGTTTGAATGTTGATCCTAAATTGGTGTCATATAAAGCTTTCAGTGCTTTTAATAATATGGTCGATTATTTGGCTCAAATATAATGATGTAGATGGACTCCCCGCCATATATTGAAGAAATTACCCTTAGCTCTGATGATGATAGTAGCCTTGATTCAGATATGGTGAGGGAGATTGAGCAGCAGTTGGGTTCACCAAGCTCAGCTACTACCGAAATAATTACGGAAGCTGACCTCCAAGAAGTGACTGATATGGATACCAATAACAATGAAACTACAGAGGCAGGAGAACCAGAATGGAAACGTCAAGGTTTCAAAGGCTCTCCGAAGCTTGGTTTCGTACGAGCACGGTATCGTGTACCAGGAAACTCGGAGTACCAGTCAAAGGAGGAACGTGGGCTGAGTCCGACCTGGTCTACAACTAGTGAGGAATCCATAGACGTCTTCATACCGATATCTGATGCGACTCCTGAACAACTCGCTCGGGATAGTATTAGCGTGTTAGCCTCTCAGTTCCCTAAGCTTACTGTAAATGCTACTGCTAATAGTGAGGATAGTCTCGCTAGCTCCAGTGCAATTATAAATCCTTTGTTCGCTCCTACTGTGAATAATTCCGACGCTATTATTGTTCGTACTCCTGATCCAAGACCCCAAGTTAAGGTTACTTATAGATACTGTAAGCCACGAAATCCGCCAAGCGCAGGAACTCGAGTAATTACTCCTGTTCCCCTACTTCCATTCGGTCGCCCGCACGCTATATCGAAACCTCAGTGGCGCCGGCCGAATAAGTTGTACAAATGCCGAATTTGTTTAGCCGCCGGTAGGACTGAGAACCTGCGTCATTTGATTGATCTTTGTCCATTTGTGGCAAAATAATTAAGTATTCCAACAGAGTAATTCTCATTTAGTATACGTGTATTAACCTTTGGTATACATGATAAGTACGATGAATAAATGTTGCTAAATTTTCTGAAATTAACACCAACATTTTGATTACAGTATCTCATCTTCAAAGATACTATAACAAGGTATCGATTCGTGATATACTCATGTTTTGACATTATGTACACTACCCGGATATTTAAGGTTTAAATTTCGGAACATAGCATATATGTATTCACATGTAACCTAAGGCATTATGCTTATTTTCCAAATTTTTCTGAAATTAACACCAACATTTTGATTACAGTATCTCACCTTCAAAGATACTATAACAAGGTATCGATTCGTGATATACTCATGTTTTGACATTATGTACACTACCCGGATAGTTAAGGTTTAAATTTCGGAACATAGCATATATGTATTCCCATGTAACCTAGGGCTTTATGCTTATTTTTCCAAAATTTTTGAAATGAACACCAACATTTTTATTAGAGTATCTCAGCTTCAAAGATACTATAACAAGGTATCGATTCGTGATATACCCATGTGTTGACATTATGTCCACTACCCGGATATTTAATGTTGAAATTTCGGAACATAGTATATATGTATTCCCATGTAACCTAAGGCATTATGCTTATTTTCCAAATTTTTCTGAAATTAACACTAACATTTTGATTAGAGTATCTCATCTTCAAAGATACTATAACAGGGTATCGATTCGTGATATACCCATGTTTTGACATTATGTACACTACCCGGATAGTTAAGGTTTAAATTTCGGAACATAGCATATATGTATTCCCATGTAACCTAGGGCTTTATGCTTATTTTTCCAAAATTTTTGAAATGAACACCAACATTTTTATTAGAGTATCTCAGCTTCAAAGATACTATAACAAGGTATCGATTCGTGATATACCCATGTGTTGACATTATGTCCACTACCCGGATATTTAATGTTGAAATTTCGGAACATAGTATATATGTATTCCCATGTAACCTAAGGCATTATGCTTATTTTCCAAATTTTTCTGAAATTAACACTAACATTTTGATTAGAGTATCTCATCTTCAAAGATACTATAACAGGGTATCGATTCGTGATATACCCATGTTTTGACATTATGTACACCACCCGGATATTTAATGTTGAAATCTCGGAACATAGTATATATGTATTCCCATGTAACCTAAGGCATTATGCTTATTTTTCAAATTATTCTGAAATTAACACCAACATTTTGATTAGAGTATCTCATCTTCAAAGATACTATAACAGGGTATCGATTCGTGGTATACTCATGTTTTGACATTATGTACACCACCTGAATACTTAAAGTTGAAATTTTCGGATTTACACCGAATATGTATTTACATGTAACTTTATTTTATAAAATGCGATGTGATGTGTTTTTGAGTAAATTGGAGTAAAGTAGTAGAATTGCTTGCATACGTTTGAATGTCAAAGAATGTGATTGTTGCTTGGCTTAACTGATTATTAATTGTTGCTTTGAATGCGTAGATGCCTAATAATATACGACTAGGAAATAATGCTGCTGTAGGGCGGATCGTCATAGAGCACGGTCTTCGAACGGTCCGATATGCCTTGCCACAGGGTACTACTTTTCGACTCTTAGCAAGGAATGACGTTCAGTACACTCCTTACCGTTTTTGCACCGCCCCGGAGTATGTCGCAGCGTTACAGGAAATTGTGAACCGAGAACCTGATAGAGTAGATATGGGATTCGTACAGGCTCGTCTCTTCCTCCGGCAATTGTCTAGCAATCAATTACCGGAACGCTACTATACTCCGGCTTCACCATCAACATCTTCCGCAGAGGAAGATGATGAAGATTTCGCTGATCGTTTCATGAGACCAGCATCTCCAGGAATGGCTGAAACTGAATCTTCTTCTGAAGAAGAAGAACGCGAAGAATAGTGTTTAGTATGAATCATGATGCGCAAGAATAATATTTTAAATGAATGTATGATAGATTATCATAATCTCTGTGTGAATGTGCTTGCTATATGGTTGTACACAGTTTAGTATAAATAGATATGTCTGTATAATATTACCGATTATTAGTTGCTAAAATGTCTTAAAATGCTTAAATGTTTAATAGAATGGAATTTGTACGATGAAAGTGATCGTAGTTATAAATGCCGAAAGGGTTTTGGTAAACAATATATTTGATCGTAAATCAAATTTATGAAATTGTATGCTTTATTTCTGTATCATAGCGCATCTATGGGGTCATAGACGCTACAGCCGGGGATAGTGTAGAGAAAGGAAAATGCGTATGACAGTCGTACATAAATGTACGACTGCCATACATATATGTAAGCATTTACGCTTAATGCTAATTACTGATTAGCAGTGACCATTGTTTCTCCCCGTAAAGAGACAATGACCACTGCAGGCTATTTTTATTATTTAAAATTTGTTGATTTGAGTAAACGGGAGACCCAACTGAAGTAATATTGACATCTTCAGTTGAGCCTCCAAAATAATGTAAATTAGGTTCGGGACAATTTCCTATATAAGGAAATGTCCAGAACCAAAGATTATCCACTCACTTACAAACATTTGTTGGAGCAACTTCTCCATATATTTTTAGATAAAGTTGTATCACTTTATCATTGCCTGAAAACTTGTTGAATTTTCATGAAATTATTTAAATAAAAGTAGTAGTCACTATTAGTCTGAGCGTTGGAACAACATTGCTTTTTACCATTGTACTCAAGAGTAGATAGTAAGCATATACCGGCCCGGCTTACCAGCCTTGCTCTTGCCTGCTTTTGCTGCCATACCCCTTGCTATACGCTTTACTCCCGTGGACAATTTGGCCTGACAATTATTTGAGTCAAAAATGTTCTCGACAGTCTATATTTTTGCCATTACCAAAAGTTCAGGGTCGAGCTTATTACTCTATTCGTTTTTCAATTAATTGTTCAAGCAAAGGAGAAGTTTTGGTTTCCACCAGTTGTTTCATAATACATTTTGAAATACTATGTCGACCCTGCACATGTGCCATTGTAATTACCAACAGAAAGAATGTCCTTGAGAAACTTTGTATTCTAGTCGTTTGTATGAAATGAAGTAAAAGTTGGTGGTAGGATATAAGTATGTACGGAGGTATCCATGTACATATGTACTTACCTACATATTGTAATACCGTATGGGATGAGGAGTGAGCCGCCCCTCTCGAGACAACAAACAAAAAAAGTTTGAATGCTTAAGAACATAAGCTCAATCATCACAATCAACTTATAAATTGAAGTTCACAAACGGAATCATTATTAATGGTAAAATGTGTAGCTGATTGTATGCCGTGACATTTATCTACTCTTCTAGCATCCTACAACTCTATAGTTACGAATCTGAAATTTCTAATCGGATTTCCCCTGACATGGAAAAGAAACTTGAGGAAACACAAGTATTCAGTTATTGGGTTGGTGAAAATTATGAAACTATGAAATACTGCTTAGTAATATGTAATTAGGAAATTAATTCCTTTAATAATGTCATTTGTCATCTCATGTGTATACTCACATGGCTGATTGTCAACAGGAATCTTTGCAATTGTAGAATATAACTGGGTCAAATGAATGTCGAAAAAATCTCCGCACGTCCATGGCAATGGGAATTGTACATTTTACAACATTATGATGACATTTCCGAGGACCCATGTAGAGAAGCTATAGTAGTGATAATTTGTTTTTTGAGTGTACTGGAAAAAATGTTCACAACTGCCCTCTTATAAATTTACACAATCTTGGATGAAACAAGACTGCGATTGAGTTCTGGACCATAATATTCAATGATGTATTTGTTGTATTGATGTCATTTAAAGAAGAATAGAGGCTACGACAGAGTTGATTGTTTTCAAGAATTTCAAGAATATAGTTGGGAGTCAAGCAGGTCCATGAAGATCCACAATAATTAAATAAAGCGGTAAACAAGGCAATATGTACATTTCATCGCTGCTGAATCTGTTTAAAAAAAAGTAGATTTGAGTACAAACTAGTAAAAAAAAATGAGATGCTGGTGTAGGGAGTTTATATGAGGAATTAATATAAATTACTTGAGTGACAGCTACTGTGTGTTCAAATGAGTAGATACTTGAGGGTGACTTTGTTGGTAAATCCTCCTTGTTTTTGGACCTCTCCTTACAATAAATATAGAGTGTGATTCTGGGTATGTCAAATGGCTGTCGAAGCATTTCCGTCTGAGATTTTCAGGGTATGAAGAAACAACATCCCAATGATACCTTTATAATACTCCCATGCTCATTTGTCTAGCCAGGATACTATGAGTTTCAAACATCCAGAGGTTGTAGCAATAAGGTCATGTTTCATGTATGTAAAAAAATAAATATATGGTACTTACAAACGTAATTACGTAATTGTATCTAAAGAATAAACATAAGAAGGAATTTCCGGGGTTTTATTGACAGTCTAATTTAAACAGAGTGTGCTCCTGGCACAGTAAAATGCTTTAACATGATCGTATTACATGTTGGATAAAGAGGCCCATGTGTGTGTGTGTATGTCAAACTTAATACGGATGTTTAATAGCAAACGTCAAGGTACATTTTGTCAACTGTCGATAATTCTAAGAACCATGTTACTGTTAATATTATCTGAAAATGAAAACTCGTTACTTCACACAAGCATTTCCATGAGTCTAAGAATGTAAATAAACCAACTGTATTGAATGAACCAAATCTTGTCAAGTTTGCTCCTGAGATTCTTAAACATTTTTAAGCACATCTACGTACATTACAGTACTCAATGTATATGCATACATATAATTATATTTGTACAGATGACGGTGACTGTACTAAATCCCATGCAACTTTCACATGATTCGAGCATGTATGTATTCTTTTGCTATGATGTAGAATTTTGATGATTGTAGAGAACCTCCAAAAAAAATTACAATGTTGAATCACTAGACAGGTTTCATATTTTTGACCGTTTTTTTATTTCATCAGTAAAATCTTTCATGAGCAGACTGTTTAAAAGTGAGAGTTTAAGCATTGTGTTTGTACAGCCAGCAAATCCATTTAAAACATTACTTAGTTTGGAACACTACCATAAATATCTTCATAACAATCATCTTTTTACCTACACAGCAATCACCTTACTCTCGCAAGCATGAAACTTCAAAGCCTTGGAACTCCTCAAGTTTTAGCAACAGTGTGGCTCTATTTACATACAAGGATGTCATAAATCCAGGTTGAGTCATACAACTACTCCAGCCGAGCATAAATGTGTACACAATTTAATTAACAATTTCTCTCACAATACCTATGTCAAGTTTAGACTTCCTAATCCCACAACTACAATAATAACTTCTGCTACTCCAAACCAGGTTTTGCCAAAAATTTAAATAAAAAACACCTCTCTCACATCAAATCCAATTAAATTCAGACGGATCTATCAAATCCCTGTTTGCATCTAATGGTCAGGGAAATTCTAAGTTTGAAACTACGGAAATACAGAGTACTTACACTTGGAATGAATAACAATTTACACTGTTGAATAATAACTGTAGCAAATATACTGACGGCAAATCAGGGCATGTGCATATATAACTGAGAAAATCAGAAGTTAAATAAAAAGAGGTAAGTATAATTACATGAATAAAATACTCAAGGAAGGTTCACAAAATTTGAAGAACCAAGTTCCACATATGTTAATACATAGGTAAATAATTACAAGAAATACAAAAAAAAAGGTAAAGGATTAATTATATGGTGTAGTAAAGGAAATGATGATTGAAATTGGTAAACCCTGAGTTATTGCATAATTGAGTACATATATGTAATGATTATATTTTTATACAAAAATTCTATTGATACAATATACTGGTCAATGTTACATAGGTAAAATTTTTAGATCATTCACGCTGACGACGAGACACGTAACTTGTGGCAGGACGTCGGAAATAGGCTGAAAAAGAGCGCAAACGTATGCATTTATATTAGACTCTAAAAGTGTAATGGCAGAAGCTCTCACTGGAAAGGGATCATGGAAGTGCATGGGAAGTAGGGTTGGTCATACCGATATAACGATACGATATTATCGTTAATATCGTCCAATTTGGAGGAACGATATGCTACGATAATTCTCGTATATTTCACGCGATATATCGCTCTATCTTAATATCGTTCTAAGAAGGTAGGATCGTCAAAAATTACATAATGTTGTCATCTGACGTATTTCATGCCCTAGAAAGTGTCATCTGAACCGGAAGAAGTGGTCAAAACGGTTCAATTCAGTTCAGTACAAATTAATTCAATTCGTTTCATTTCAAATTTTTGAATTGAACTGCATCGAAAAAAACGGTTTCCGCAGATAAACTTAAAGAATACGCTTTCTAGACACGACAGCAGTATTTTCCAAGCGTACAGCAGAAGGAAGTTAAACTAAGGGTACAGATCGTTACTTTTAGGATCTGGAGAGCTTGTAAACTGTAAATCTGTTGCTGAAATGTTTGGGGCAAAACGAATCGTTTGAACTTTAATAATTCAAGAAAAACTATTCATGTAATTCAAAGTTATGAACTGAATCAATCGATTCAGTTTCATCTTGAATTGAATCGGAAAATTAGTAAATTGAACTGAACTGAACCGAAAATTTCCAATTCAGAATTGAATTGGTTCGAGCAATAGAAGGAATTGTTAAACAGGCATTTGGAAAAGTGAATAATTAAAAATGAAGCATTATTTCGGCTTATTTTTATTACTTATATAACTTTTAATAAATTAAATACTTATTGGATAATTTTTACTGCTTAATTTCTTTATTATTTCAATTTATATGTATATCGTTTTTATCGTTCTACCATATCGTTATCGGGATTATTTTTGTGAACGATAACGATATTAACGATATTTCGAAAGGTAACGATATGACCAACCCTAATGGGAAGTACAATAAAAAAACAGGAATTTCGTGCATTTTCATTGATGGATGGTCATTAAGGTAGAGGGTTCCATGGGGGAGTGCAGAATTAGTCCCGCAAAACGTGCAAACTCAAGCAAGCTGTGTTTTTAAGGTACAGGACAAGAGACGTACGATTATTCCAGATTATGGTCACACACAATATTTCAACATCACGCGGGGAAATCCAGGCTATAGCTTTCACATTAATACATATGTAATTATCTACTTAATAGTAGATGGGTATAAATCCCTTATAATTATTTCAGCCGAAGGGAACCACACAGAGTTTATCTGTAAATACTATTACTAGTCCTAGCGGATTTTTTTAATGGCCACTGTCATACAAAAAAAATTCTGTAGATATATATGCCTATCAATACCCTTAAATTTAAAATATTTCCTTCCCATTTCCTTTAAAAATACAAGTAACCAACCCCAATCTTACGAAGGTCCCTCCCTACTCTAAAAAAAATATATACACACTCAATATTGAAAAAACTGGCATAATTTGAAGCAAACGTCATATACTCTCTATGTACGTCAACCCCAGGCATTCAATAAGACATGAACAACGGACTAGCATTTCAAAAAGGGAATAACTTTCAAACAAAAAAAAGCATGTGTTATTTTACAGCCGAGTAAAGCCGAGTGACCCAAACGATCATAGATACGTTAAAAGGGCGATAAACACTTCCCAAAAGGGGAAGGTCCATAAAATCATTAGTATGTGAGTATACTTACTATATTATACATTAAAGGATTCAAATCAAACAAATTACTAAGGATATGGCCCTAGTCTGAATTATTACGGTAACTGAAAATGTTTTAACTCAAAATTAGAGGCATATACATATGTATGTAGATATATATGAGATGAGGGCATCAGCCCTACTAGTAAGTATTAGTAGTACATTGAAATAATAATTATAAAAGGACACGTGGTACTCATCTGAGACCATTGACAAAGTACTCAGGACTGTGCTGGCGGTGCGATAGGGACGGTGCTGGTGACTGAGGTAGAGATTGTTGGGCGGCAGAGACTGAGAAATAACTTGTACTACCTTGCTCATACTCTTGCAGATGGGGACCATAAGACGGTAGTTGTCCCGCAATCGTACATGACTTACAGCAGAACCGAGCGTAGTACCTATTCGTACAGTAGCTTGCCTTCACAATTAATTTACAGTTGGCAAAGAATGGGTTGTCCGTACAGTTCGGGTGAAGGTAAACTCCTGGAATCACATGAGACACAACATATTTACAGATAACATTTATTACCATTTACAGATATCCAGAACAGAGAGAGAGAGAGAGCTATTATTTTGTAAATAAATACACAAGTTTGTGGATACTACCAAAAAATAATTTCGAATGCTCATTAACACCAATACATTCCTCCTCCTGCATTTCCCACAAGTACACAAAAGCACCCCCGCCTCAGAATTAATTCTTGGATTGTGTTCCCTTTTTATTTTTTACAAATACAGATACGACTTTTTCAATGTGCTCGAACACAATAGATTTTCTCTTGGGAAAAGATCAAAGTGTCTTTAGAAAGAAACATTCCTTGGGAAAATGTAGTTTTTGTTTAAGAAAAAAAAATCCTGAGCTATAAAAAAAAGAGGCTGTTAAAATGCTGCTAGATTTTTTCAGTCTGACAGGAAACAGTGTAATTTTCAAAGACGTCTTCTGGATAAGTACCAAGAGAAATTGCTCATTTGATTTAGAGGAAGGGCGGTTTTTTTTGTCAAGAGAAAGTAAATAAGAATCCGGAAGAGTGATACAACTAATGAGGTAACAAATGGTGTTTTTTTCATATCCCAGTCAAAATAGGGGAAAAAAGGGTGAAAACATGGGAATTACGTGTAGTATCGATGGAGAAAGTTTGGGAGTGAGAGGGAAGGGAAAGGAGGTCAGAGTTTTGTTAATTACTCCGGACTAACCTTCAACTTGTATAACAACTGAAGTGGTGGCTGCTCCATACTCATTGACTGCATCACAGCGGTAGGTTCCGGAATCTTGTGTAGTGGCATTGACGATGACCAGTGTGTTATCCTCTGAGTACATAAGTACAATGGACAAACAAATAAGTGGTGGAAAAAAAACACAAGAGAAAATACAGAGCATGAATGAAATAAGTCCGTCAATCAAGCTGATTCCGACGGCTATTAATCACACCGATGGTTCACATGAGCACATACCCACTCCATGGGAGAAGCATGTGCGTACATACATTACTAGTTTTTCCTTACGCGAGCCTTTCCTACCTCGCATGCATGCATGTCCATACGTATGTAAAACCAACGAGGCGAGAGAAGAGAGAGAGAGAGAGAGAGAGAGAGAGAGAGAGAGAGAGAGAGGAAAAAAAGAGAGCGAGAGAGGGAAAACTATTGATTAATGAGCTTACCAAGAACTCTTGCGCGAGGATCTTCTCCAGGGACAGAGTGCTCATCGTGATACCAGAGCACTTGGGGCGTGGGGTAGCCTTCCACTTCACAAGGAATACTCACCTCACTTCCCACGGCGAAAATGGTTTTCTCCAAATTTATTGTCGTTTGTAAAGGCACTGGAATTCAATCCCAAAA
This sequence comes from Allacma fusca, assembly GCA_947179485.1. Taxonomy (NCBI): domain Eukaryota; kingdom Metazoa; phylum Arthropoda; class Collembola; order Symphypleona; family Sminthuridae; genus Allacma; species Allacma fusca. The sequence continues at coordinate 13,738,781 of OX359247.1, read as the reverse complement.
CAACTTAAAGATCCAAACCCGGACTCAATAAGGATCCCTTAAAACTTGACAAGCTTACATTTCCAATCATAGACAGGTATACGTGGAGGGACAAACACACAAAAACAAACATGAGTACGACCACATGAGGCTGCACAAGGATGCTTACGCTTTGAAAATAGAAGAGTCTATCTAAAGTGCTTCTGTCCGTGCTGTGCATTATGATGAACGAAGATATGGAGTGTCTTACATTGGACTACAATACATCACATAAATAAATATCTTGAACCACTGTTTCAATTTTTTTAAATTAAATTTCCCCTTATTTTACCATATAAATCTGATCTTTTCAAGGAAATTTTTCCGGAATATTTCAAACACATTTCAAATTGTGAGAATGTCTTTTAAGGTTTAATCTCTTTTTAATAATCAGCTGTGATTTACCAGACCCTACAATGAAATCAAGTCTGAATTTGTTAATTTTCCAAGGCGCAATGAACACAATGTTTCTCAATGTACAAAAGCATGATGATTGTTAATCTCGCAGAATTATAAATTAAGCAAAATATTATGAGTAGATTTTCTTACTAAGGGAATAATTAAACTGACTATAAAAGTTACAAGATGTGAATAGAAAAGCAGTTTGGTAGTAGCTGTAACTTAAGCTTTAATTTAAAGGAAGCACATTCACAGCTGCAAGTCCGGTATCCTTAGTTAGTGAAAGTTAAAGCAAGGGAAGGATTTACTCCGGGGCTGCTAATCCCAGGTTAGGGAGTTACGAACCTAAATAGTGAGGAACTACAATTTCATTCTCGTCTATATGAGGCTGAGCCGTAGAGGTAGTGGTGGTAGTAGGGAACGTGATTCTCTCGGTGGTAATCTCCGTTGGAGGGATTCTTGGTGGTGGTCGTGGACGAGCAGGTTGGAGTGGGGCCTGCGGTTGGGAAATCAGGTATTTCAAGTAGGCTTGATCATCGGGATGGTTAGTGTGGACAGGTCCGATGGACTGGAGCGTAACTGTCCATGAGGCGGCTTTCCCCAGTCCATTATACGCTTGACACGTGTAGGGTCCCAAGTCACGGAGGGAGACGAGACGGATGAGGAGGGAGTAGTCTCGCATTTGCTCATATCTCTCTGATGAGAATGGTAGCATACGATCACCTCGCCACCATGTAACCGTAGGTCTGGGCCAACCCACAGCGAAGCAACGTAAATTAGCGGGAGAGCCCAGTGCGACTACAAATGTTGGACTGTCTTCTACTACCACGGCTTGCCGCGGTGCCGGTTCTAATTCCCACAGTAACACACACAATCATATACAAAATGTACCACTCACGTCGACCAGAGAAAGGGAAGGAGCGTTTGAAGAAAGGGGGACCTATAGGCTCCGTGAGCGTCAGTACCACAGTACTGACGGAGACCCTCCACAACATTAAGTTACTCAAATGATTCTACTGTAACACCAGCATTCCTATTGTAATCATTGAGACACAAACTTGGTAATACAAATGGAGAGAGAAAACTCCTCGGGTATAATTACCTCCATGCTCTCATATTTCCCGCAACTTTACTACACACACTAAAGCAAAGAGATAAATCCCAAGCACTTTCCTCCCACAACCCAATGCACATAGAATCTTGAATAATTATATCAGTCCGTCCTCAGAGTCCTGAGTCGGAACTGCCTCCCGTTGTAATTACACATGCAACTTATGCAATTACAGACATCACATTCTACATACATGCATCCAGTTAAAGGTGTTACAGAATGACACCAAGCTCTCGAATGTATGTATGTATGAGCCCGTATAGGAAAATTCCACTCCCACACACTCACACTTGTGTACATATGGAGAGTCGTCCCAGGGCCCAAAAGGACCAGGACATCCTCTCCCCAGCTCATACCATACATCACTCTATTATGTAGCCCGCCACCAAAACTCATTTTACCCGTAATTATAACGCCTTAATTAGCTTAATTTCACGCTTTGCATTTCAACTTTGTAACTCACGCTTCTTTAGTATATTAGCTCTGACAAGAAGTTCAGAGGGGGATGCGTGCATGTGTGCACACAAACAGAGACACCTACATTTGAATAAATATTTATGCTCAAACTCTCTCCCCAGCAGCATCAAAATTGAATTCGGGCTGAATTGTTCTTCTAGTACTCATTTCAAATGCCCTTGACTTCTTCCCTCTACATATTTACTTTTGCATCATTTCCTTTTAACTTGTGAGAGACCTCATTGGTCTTGACTGTAGGCTAGTAGTGTCACATTATATCTTCTAGTATCTACTGAACCTTCAAGGTAATAACAAATAAATAAATACATACTGTAATCTAACTGTGAGCTTTTCAATCAGAGATCAGAAATAATTACAGGATGATATGTACATCATTCGTCAGATTCATTTTTCCTATCCTTGGGAATTAAACATTGTAGAAAATAAATTGAACGTATTGCTTTATCGAATTTTAATGCATCCGTAATTGCATATGTGAGTGCAGTTCGTAGACTGGGACGAACTTTCTTCTTGGAAAACTTCGGCACTGGCTATGTAATTGAATACGATGAGGGAAGATGGAGGGGAGATAAAAGGGAGATGAGGGGATATTTGTGAAAATGATCTTACCCGTAACATTGAGTCTGACATTGTGCTGTGCCGGTCGACCCAAGCCATTGTCTGCAATGCACGTATAAGTTCCTGTGTCAGACTTCCACACGCCAATTATCTGTAAGGTTCCATCCGGGAGCATTCTGAACCGGCCGGAGTCTACACTTATCTGCCATGAAGAGAAAAAAAAGAAGAAGATTGTTTTCAAAAAGAAGAAGAAAAATCTTGACAAAAATTTCCCTCTTGTTCATCTCCAGTTTCCCTTTCCCTCTCTTCCTATCTCTCTTCCAGGTTCCATAACCCGGAGAGGATGAGGAGAGTCGATGGAGATGCTACACTCGGACTACTTTCTCTGTACCTTGACTGTCCTTAAAATTCCCTAGACAATTATTTCCCGCAGAACTTACTCCGATCCCTCCTCATACTCATTGAAGTGAGGGGTATTGTTTCTTTTGTGTGTTGCGACCACTTGAGTACACATTTATTGTGTTTAGTGTTTATATCTCTATATACATAGATACATGCGTTCGGCCGACCCGGACCTGAGTACACATGCAGACCTTCCTTAATGAAACAAAAAAAAAATTATAAGGGAATTTACGACGCTGGCATGTGCTTCAGCCGGGATGAGCCTACAAACTCCATATAAGAGCTACTCACATCCAGCATGTACGACGAGCTTCAAGTTTTTTTCCCCCTTGCTCATGCATCCAAAAAAAAAAAAAAGTTCGGGAGTTACTACAAGATTTCCTCCAACGTTTCCTCTTTCTTTTTATGACATTAGGTAGGAGCCATGTACATATAGTAGTTCATATGTATCTATAGGTATGACCTCTCACTCACACGCATAGGAAGGAGCACGGAAGGGGGGAAAAGGGATAGAGAGAGAGATAGATACTGTACAAGAAGAAAACTTGCCTTTTCGGATCCTTTACGCCAAGAAATCGATGGGTCGGGTTGGCCTACTGCTACACATTCTAGTGCTGCGAGACTTCCTTCCTCCGCTTGCACATCTTGCTCTCCACCAATGATCCGAGCACCTCTTCCACCTCAATTTTTACAAAAGGATTTATAAATTTTTCCTCTAAAACATACTAATTTTTCCCTTCCATCCCGCTCCAGCTTTTTTCCGCCGCTTAGGAGCTCTCACAAAAAAAAATATCCATTGAGTACATACCCCTTTGACATAAACACCCATTCAAACTTATACATACATAGATTCACTCATATGTAATTACATAACCCCGTCCTGTCCATTCACTTGAACGTAAAGGATAATTAAGAACCAACTGTCATACAGATACAAGAGTTAAAGGACAAAATATACACAATTGAGATAATTGTACAGATAGATATGTTTAGTTAGTTTTAATTTCTGAGTTCGTTGGTTAATTTAAAAAAATCTTTATAAGTTTTACGTCAATGACAAAAGTAAATAAGATCCTGTAACCAGCTTGCTCGGCTAAGGGGTAAAAAACAAGGGAATAAAAAATGGCTGAATAATAAATAAGCACTGAATCAATTAGAATAAAGGTCAATAAATCCCACCTGGGTCAACGGACGCAACAGGTTCACGGTGATCAGGGATGGCATTACTATCATGATCGAGTGGGACGAGACAGGAGGAGCCGCATCCGTTAAAGCAACACTTCATATCAGCCGAACAATCCGCATCAGACTGGCACTCTTGGTCACAATTTCCAGCGCGACTTGGAGTCAAATTTGGACAATTTCCAGGTTTGTTCACTGCATCGTTTCCCAAACAAGTAGATAGATAAGCTTGAAGTAAGTGTGCTTGCAAGAATCATGAATAAATGGGAGAAAGGGACTTGGATCGGGATTATATTTCCAGCAAGTGGTGATGAAACTCATAGGAAAGTCAGTATCTGTACTGAGGTTGATTTTATTCAAATGTAGTCCTAACTGGGATGGCTACACTGACGTATATGTATGTATAGATACTCAGTCAAATCTATAAGTCCATATGTCATTACATGAAAAGAATTTACATCCTCATATTAGCACCCCATTACCCTCACGTTTAAAAACCAAACCAGGACTACAGTCCCGTGCCAAAAACTACGAGCAAATGTCTTTGTCCTTACTATATGAGTCTTCTTCACCATCCGTGAGAACTGCGGAACTTTCACTGAAGCTATAAACAGCCGCCAAGGGTATGTACATATGAACTTTCACGCAATTATGATTGGATAGAATACACTATTTGAATCTCTCCTCGACAGGAGGTGCCATTTCCACTGAATATTCAAGGCAACCTTGATCATAAACTTGCTCAGGAAAACCACTTAAAATATATCTCTTCATTCATTGCTACTATTTTATGAATATTTTCAATGATTCTTCAAAGACTCGAGAGACTACAACTTTCACAGAAGTTCCCTTCAAATCCTAACAAGGGAATTGAACCCATAGTCTAACAAAATTGTTTTATCGACTTTGACCCTGAAAAAACCAGAACATATTTAAATAATTATCTATAAATATTTAGGAGCAAATCATCATAAGTCACTGACAGGTAATGTCAAAGCAGCATGGCGATTTAATCTTACAGCCCTTTGATCAACATAAGGTGTCAAAGAAACTTTCCTCTCTCTGCCTGACTCATTAAAAAAAATTTAGAGATAAAATTTGAAATTCCGCAATTTCTATCCAATCGTCAAAAATACTGTAATATTTACTTTGGTGCGTACTTTTTCCCTTACAATTGTTCAAACTGTGAAGCAAAGCCATGCTTCTGGAAACATTTCCTGGGATTTTTCATTTCCTTCAAGTTAATCCTGACTTTCACAGTCCTGAGTCAGTGTAGTTCCAAGATTTAACAGAGGTCAGTGTAGTAAATTTGTAAGGATTTTTCAAAAACATAAGTGGGAAAATAAAATGAATTCAAAGTATGAGTTGTTATTATTTATGCCTTACTAAATGAAATTAATACTACAGTGTGGAACCTAGTTTTTAGCAGAAATTATGTCTCCATCCCGAGGGCCTGACTATATGCTCTATGCAAGACTAAAACAATATAATTTAATCAAATCGAACTGTCTCCAGGCCTAACAGCATCCCTCATATGTACCCGCGTGTATAATTGCCTACACTTATGTATGTTCATGTAAGAATTTAATATTCTGTACGAAGTCAGGATGGACTTGACTGTCAACTGCGCCTATTCTCAAAACGTACAAGTCCAATGATGGGTTCTGGGATGGATTCCTCTGATTGTAGCTCTACCGACCTTGAGGATTTCCCTTTTGGAAAGGCGACTCAGATAAATGTCGCTGGGATTCTTGAAATTCAAATTATGTAAACCAGCGGGTTTGTCAGCCTTGACTTCAACCCATTGATATTGTTGACCACTGAGTCAGATATCGCAATATCGTAATCCTGATGGAATCATCCCGAACTGATGGGATATTCTGTGAAATTGAGTCAGACAAGCCGGCATTTTAAGTTTCTAGGAAACTACAAGGATTGAGCTGACTGGTATTGAAGAAATACTCTTGTCCTGGATTCTACATTTACCATCTTAATATATGAAGAATTTTTTGCAATAAAGAAGGAAGGAAGGTATGCTCGGGGATAGAAACTTGTCTGAAAATACAAGGGAGGAATCCACTTAGCCTCCCAACCTACTCACTCCAAAAGGAACGTCCACAATCAAATAGAGGACGATTCCCTTTAAAACTGCATGATTTCTCACTTTAGACTCATTTGAAACAACTTAAACAAATGTACATGCCTCATGCCCACTTGTACACACGAGTTGTTGAGACTTTCAGTTGCTTTCGGGAAGGACCTTGACTTTATACATACTCGAGTAGGCCGGATGATTTTATGAGATTATGTACGCACAAATTGTAGTGTGCGGAAGGGAAGAGTAGGAATGATACCCGGAGGTAAGTACGGGCAAATCTCACTATGACGGAAGGCTCTTGGCTATTTAGTGTATCTTTACATTACAGGCTGTCTATAGGCCTTCCCAGGCCCTATATATGACACAATGCTTAGGGAAGGAGCATATAAAGGAATATTTTTATACCTTCTAAGAATTGGGAGTTGCCCGAGTCTCCGTTATACCGAGATTTGTCTGTAGATAGAGAAAAAAACGAACCTCGTCTGCAAACAGCACGGAAGACAGGACCATCAACTGTTCCATGAGGGCCATTATGAACGTCCACTGAACACTGGGTCCCTTCGGGACAATTTTGCTCTCGACAAGGTTCAACGCATCGACATACCTCACATCCTGCTCCTCCGTCCGCCACAGAACGCTCAACTCCGTAGGGACATCTCAAATACTCACACTCATGTCTCTCCCTGGAACAGTCAGGCCGCTCAACTTGGATCTCATTCTCATCTGGACCTATATTTTCAACATTCAAAGTCTTAATTTACATTTTTTAACATTTTACATACCTCTCCACAATCCACATACCACACGGATACATTACATACAAGGCCATGTGACATCACGTTACAAGACATAACTTTCCACCAGGTGTGCACACATATACGTACATACATGTACAGATAATAGCATTTTTAATGAAGTTTACTTAAATTTAGAATGTAGACAACCTTAAAAACAGACACTATTCCAGAACGGTCATATGGAAAGACTACGAACAAAAGAGTGAAACAATTATGACAAAGTTGTAGTAACAAAATAGGGCTTAAAAACCCAGACAAGAGTTTTACAGTTGTAACTTCCAGGGTCCAAGTCACACAATCATGAAGCAGTAATCGCAGGAGTAGCAAGCCCAACAAATATAGTCCAGTTCATACTCTCGGTCTCACATCAACTCAATGCTGGAATATGAGGAAAAAAATTTTGACTCCGGAATAAAAATGCGTTTTCCTTCTGCACATTGTGCATGATTGTTGGGATCTTCACCTGAGACAAATCTTAACGGACATTGCAAACTAAGCTTACAATTTTATAGTATAGACAGAGATACATAGATAATATAAGTACATGTGTACTGCAAATACGTACATTACATATTAGACGTAACGTAGGAAAAGTTAAAGTGGACAAGTACTTTTGAGAACAGGAAGATAAGCAAATAGCCACAGCCTCACGGCTACAGTATAAGGGTAGTAAATGCTCCTGGTAGTAATTGGAGCTACTTGTGTGAGAACTGTGCGTCTCGTATGTGCATACTAAAAAAAATGTATTTTGCGTGCATGCCGTGCTACTGTGCTTTGTGTGGTGCAAAGGTATATGCAAGTGTTGAAGGTAGAGAGATTTCCACAAAAATCTCTTCTTCCTCCTTGACGATGACAACAGCTTGACTGGGCTTACTTAATACGTTTTGGAACGGAACGTAGCAGATCAGCGGAGGTGGAAAAAAAATAATATAAGAACTATTATAGTGGCGAGTCAGTGAAGAAGATGACCTAGAAAAGAGACTCACGAGAAGCTTCAGGGGAATGATGAGTTTCTCTTTCAGGACCGTTATCACGATCATCATCATGTGTATTCACTTCCTCACGAGGCTCCTCTTCCCTAGGAACCTCCGGTTGGTACTGATTATTACTCTGTGGTTGACGCCCTTCCCGGGCTAAGAACTGACTACAGAAGCCCAGGCAAATATCGAAATTCTTGAACCGATTCAAATTTCCAGCACAGCCCCCGTACGAGAAGGGTATGCATGTTCTCTGATCAGCATCGTAATACCACCTTTTGTACCCCTCCCGACAAGGACCAATGTCAACTGGGAGTCTGCAAATTGCTGTATAATATTATGTAATTATATGATTTTTGTAGGTTTGGTTCCAATTTCCTTTGAGAATCAAAATCTAGTGCAAGTTGCAGCGCAGTGACATTATAATGTGCAAATTGAAAGGATTTTATTATTTTTTTTTTGGTGCGAAATAATATTACGATTGGATGGTGCGATTGGAAATGAAATGAATGTGCGAAATGAAGTGATTTTTTTTTTCTTTTGCAGGGTTTACGCGGTGCTTTGATCATTTTGCACACACACAAGTGCTGGAAGAATGCAATGATAAAAGTAATGTTTGAGCATGTAAAACTTGAATAATTCACAGCTTGGAGATGAAATCTCACAAACTGTCGGAGCTGAATTTCAATGGTTATTGAAATTTGGAATTCAATATGCACCATTGAAATCCTAATAGCCCTCCTACGTTGATTCCCACAAGTGAGAATCCCAGTGTGAGTGGCTGTAACTGGAGATGATTTCCATGCTAATGTCGGAGTGTGTGAGAGCAAATAATGATTTGAAAAAAGCAATAAAATTCAATCTGACTCACTGTAAATACAAAAGCGGAGCTCGAGAGAGACAGAGAGAGAGAGACAGAGAGAGAGAGAGAGAGAGAGGGAGGGAGGGAAAAAAAGAGGCGAGAGAAAATCGCAAAGTAAAGCCAAGTGCAGAGTAAAGGAACGTCAAGTATAACGGAGAGTAGTGGGTCAGCTGACGTCTATACCTGCTCCCGAGATAGTATTATTACTCGGTAAGATTTCTGTCCGAGCCAAGCAGACGGATTCACACTCCTCCTGGTTCGTGAATCGGTTCCCGTTACCCCCACAACCTCCATAGTAGAACTGTCGACAACCCTGGTCAGCTTGATCATAGAACCATTTAGGGAATCGAGCACGACAGGGCCCAATGTCAGCAGGCATTCGACACACATCTAATGAAATCGTCAAGTTGAAAATCAAGAGAATCCCACAAGAGACGACGAGAGGACGTCAAAGAAGGAAAGAAAATAAAGAGATGACATGATATTGTCACTCCACCGACCACTCTGCTCATGAATCATCTGAGAATGAATTTCAAACGGTTTCCCCACACCTAATTGAAATCTACGCCCTTACCCATAACACAGTAGTAGTTACAGTTGGCATCCCCGAGTAAAAGTCATGGAAGTTGCATGACTTTCTCCCTTTTATATGACATTACCACATATAGGTAAACATAGATATGTATACACGCATAGATATCCCAACCCTATAACTGGAAGCCCTGAGGATCCAGCCGGAGCATGTAGTAAACCACTTTCAAAAGATATAATAAAACGAAGAAGAAAGTCAAGTTAAAGCGCAGAGTTGAAAGGCGGGAGAAAGAAGAGGAGGGTCTAGTCCTGATACCCTGACTCCGAGCGGTTTGGTTTTCAGAGTTTCCCCAGTTTTATGAGAAACACATACAGAGAGACTGTCGGAGACAGAGGAGTTCAGGCTATAAAGGCTAACCTTCAGGTAGTAGGGGTATAGCATGTAGACATCCTCACTCTCTCTCTGATAACTGAGTGAGAGGAGCTCGGAAAGAAAATCGAACCATCATAGATTTTCTCTTGACGGACTCCCTCGCTTCCATGCTCAAGTTCCCTATGTATATCTATGTATGTGTGTACTCTACTATAAAAACCTGAGTGCTACCGTTCAGTAGCATTCTAGACGCTATCAACTTGTAATTTTCAAAGGCAAGGCCAACTTTGTCCACACATACTAACTTCCATAAACAATTCTGGGAAGGAATAAGAATTTTCTATTCCACTAGTTCAGTTATATTGTTCTATCTACAGTATTTACCATGACTGTACTATAACAGAATAACTAATTACATGTAGAGTATCGGGTAAAAGACATGATGGAAATGTACCAAATCCCCACACAAATAATTAAATTATTAGTCAAGATTTTAAAATCATGCCTCGAATGCATACAAGGTTTGAATTCACCTTTCCCTGTATATGAGCTGAGGTTCTGGAGCCCTTTCTGGATCAAAAGATAAAGTATTACTGATATTAACATAGTCTAAGTTACATTATATTTTGTGTATTATTCTGTCAAGGATTTTGCTTTACCCCAGAAGTGTTTAATTAAGTTGGTAGCCAAGAGTAAAAAATAATTGGGAAATAATGTCAATAAATACGGTGAAAGTTGTTGGATGTTCAGTTTGTAATAAAAATAAATAGAAGAAGTTTGACATGTCACCTTTCTGGCTTGAGGAAGTTATACCAAGTAATTGTATGGGCTCTCTGAGGGGCATCAGTCTTTGAGGGAAAGATGAAGTTAAGGTTAAAGGTAAAAAGCATTAAATGGGAAATACAATACCTTGCCCTTTGAATTGACCACACTGTCTCTCGCACTGCTCCTCCGTTTCAAATCGATTCGCATTCCCGTCACAACCACTGTACGCAAAGGCTGAGCACTTCCCTGTGTATGTGTCAAAGTACCATGCAGTCACTGGCTCTCTATTATCTCGACAGCGTCCTGAATCCACGTCTAGTCGGCATATATCTGCAATATCCATTCAATCAATCAGATTCAAGGGATATGAGGCCCTCAGTGACTATCAACGATCAAGTGGAGGCAGGAAACGACAACCCGGTAACAACCCTTCTCTTGTGACATTCTTAACTCCCACGAGTTGTCCATGAATATGCAAATGAGTATTTGTATATGTATGTATGTGTATACATTATATGTGTATTTGGGCATATCAAGAATAGAATATATCAATTTTGTCATCACTCCTCTTTCTCCTTATATGTAGATAGATGAAGGGATACAGAAGACAATTGAGTTTCAAGTCTTGACTACGTAAGTATAAATTCACCATTTCAATTTCCTTCCCTCGAAATGCTACTCCCATTTTTGGATTCCCATCTCTGTTTCCCACATCTAAACCACTTACTGCGATTCATCTCCGGGAAATGAAACACTGTTGAGGTAGCTGGTGTCCCCCGGATTCACATTTACTTTAATACTATTCTATTTGGGAATTTAGTGGGAGGGAAGTACAAGTTAAGACTGGGAATTTCGTTAGGAAAAATCAAGGTCGGACGGCATTAAGTACATACATAGAGGGAGTGTGGAGGAGTTAAAGCCTGTAATACAATTTCTTATCACAGGGAAATCTAAAGCGGTTCAAGGATTTTTAATTCCATGCATGGTGATTTCCCCTTTCGAATCCCAACTTCCCTACTCAAACAATACACCCTGTAATCTTGTAACTTGATTTCCTCTGCTTTTAGTTTAAAAACCGTCGATAATTAAATCTCATAGGTATATGACTAGAGCGTTAGGAGGAGGTTCCATCCATTTCTAAAGCCTACCAACTGAGCAAAAACAAAATTCAAAGAGAAGAAATTCAATCAAAAAGTAAATACGTAATATCTTGAGAAGGTAACAGGGTTTAATCGTAGGCGGAAATTAAATTTGTACATTAAAAATGTGTGATAGGGAATTTTTTTTAAAAGAAAGTCCTAGAAGCAAAACTTAATGTATTTTAAGTACTTTTAGGAGAAAGGAGAAATCCCCTTTCTTCCCTTCTTTTGTAGTTGAATTTAGTAACAACTTTCGCAGAGGGGAAATAAATACGTTTTTGTCAGAAAGGGATTTTGCTCTTTATCAATCTCATTGAATTTATGGATGTCATAGTAACCTGTCAAGAGGAATTGTTCCCCTCCCGTCAAAACTCCTTTGAGACCCTGCACATTTAGTATTTTTAAATACAGCGGAGAGTAGGGAATAAATATGTGTCCACAGTACAGACACATGACGGAAGTACTCAAGGTTGAAATGGAAAACTTGCCAAGACTTGATACTTCCCCATGAACAGTGTGTGTGAAACTAATTAAGAAAGGAAATTCTCTTGTCAAATGCAATCAGTGAAGAACTTCGTGGTAGAATCAGGCGGAAAGTTAAAAACAAGAGAGGTTACACATTTCTCCAATTACCTCCACACGTACTTTCGTGCACATGGTTCTTCCTCCCTCCTCCTGCCCTCCATGCATACATACATACATACATATGTAGCTAGTGTGCAGAAGGGCATGAACCTGGGAATTCCCCTCACACCTGTAACACTATTTTCAAGTTTGATTCCAATTTTAATTACCGTGCTCGTGATAATCCGGAGGTTGGTAAGGAGCCACGGTAGTTGTAGTTGTAGTTGTAGTAGTAGTTTGAGGCTCCTCTGGAGCAGGTTGTGGACGATAATGATCTTCGTGCTCGGGAGGTCTGTACGGTGTCTCAGGTCTGTACGGAGTCTCAGGTATGTACGGTGTCTCATACTCTTCGGGTTGTATGGGCTCTGACAAATCCTTCTTACATCTCTGCTCACACTGGACTTGCGAATCAAATCTGTTTCCATTTCCTTCACATCCTCCATACTCAAAGGAACTGCAGGAATCCGTCTCAGCATCATAGAACCACTGAGGAAATGCTCCGCTGCATGGGCCGACAACTTGAGGCAGTTGACAGATATCTTGGGGGAAACATTGAAATAGTAACTTCCGTAGAGTGCCATTACACAAAAATCCATACAAAAAGTACAATGCTAGATTGTTCTTTCTAAGAGAGCCGTGTTGTAGTGAAACGTGGAGAGGCCCTGATTCTATGTTACTTTGTCTAGCTGATGTCTTATTACTTGATTCATGGTTCGGAATTCTAAAAGAACGTTCGTCTCGTAGATAGATACTTTGTATACATAGATACTGTAAGTTATAAACACACACACAACCCCATATACAGAACCCCACCTATAAACATATATTTAAGTATCCATTGAAATTTCTTTGGGATAACCTGTTCTTTTGAACGTAAGTTTCCAGATAGGGAATGTACATAGAGCGATAAAGTAGCTCAATGTCAGAAACCCTGATGTGACTTGAATGTACACTTTAATGTTCGGGATTCAATCTAGCCAAGAGTTTTGATAATACCTAAAGGAAATGAGGCTAGCTTTGACTTGTTAAACACTAGTGTTACTTCCCATAGGGACAGAGAACTAGGACATTGTGCAAGGAGAAAGTTGTGAGGTATTTGAAGGCAATCAAGCCGAATAGTCTCCTAGCCGTCTACTCTTTTCGGGTAAAATGGAAAAAGGAGAGGAAGAGAGGGAGAGAGAGAGAGAGAGAGAGTTTCCTTCGCCAATAACTATATTACCTAGATTTCACGGTTGACTTTTCTAATCAGACTCTAGGAAGGTGCTCGGTTACCATTAGTTCCAGCTGTAAAGATGACAACCATCTCCTAATCTTATCAGGGCAGGAAATTGCCCTCAGGTAAAATGAATTTTACAAACGAAGCCATATAACTATCCCTGCTACCCTTTGTCTCGTTAAGTGAGCCTTTAGAGAAAAAAATACAGTCTTAGACCTGAATGACTCCGTAGTATTTTTGTAACAAGCCTAATTTTCCCGAAAAAGTTGTCGGGAGTAGATGACATCCCAGAAAATGAAACTCCATTAGAGTAGTATACCTTGAGATCGTGAACATTTATCTTCACATTCTTGAAGATCATCGAACCGGTTCATATTTCCTTCGCAGCCACCGAAACGGAATTGCCGACAGACTCCATCCCGACTATCGTAATACCATTTTACCAGATTCTCCTCACATGAGCCCACATCCGGCTGCATGAAACAGTGCTCTGAGAAAAACCAAAGAGAAACACAATTCAGTTAATTACTTCACTACACAGAGACACTCCCCCCACCCACACACTATATTATTCAGGTGGTTTCTACACCAATCGGAACATACACATGTGGACGGGGAATTTGGAG